>CM077250.1:15566999-15961999 GCA_039654775.1 Spinibarbus caldwelli | reverse complement strand
CACACGATATATCCAAAGCTTGTTTCGCCCTCTTTCTCTCATGCTGTACAGGAGCCCATTTCCTGTGAGTGATTAGAAGGGGGAGATCACGGTCCAAAGAATTTTCTCTCTTTGTTGTTGTTGTTTTGTCTGCGAGCGAAGGGAAGGAATGCCCAAATTAAACACGTGGAATTCAGGACACTCAAAGAGGTACGAGGTTCAAAAGACAGCACGAAAGACAGAGTGTGTGCGTGAGAGAACGAAGGAGAGAGAAAGAAAGAGTGCAAGTGAATTGAGGGGGGAGGGAAGAGTGAGTGGATGGGTGATTAAAGAGAAGAAAAGAAAAACCTTGTAACATCTTTGGAATCCATTTTTTATTGTCTACTGGCACATTAGGCTGGCAGCTGAATGTTTTGTATTCATGTTCGTATTTTCTGACAGGCAGGAATGTTGAATAAAACGCCTGAGTCCGACCTGAAGAACGTGTTCTCCAATGCGTTATTAAACACACACACATTCTGTGCAGCATGCAAAACACTCACACCCACCTCCCGAGGAATTAACCTGAGTGTGATTTCAAATGACAGGCCGCATTCACAACTGGATGAGCAATTACTGAAGACTGATGAAGGTGAAGAAAAACAAAACAAAAGCTCGGGTCAATGACATGACAGTCATGTTTGGTCAAAAATGTCAGGGTAATACAACTGTCCTGGCGTCATAATGTAAAAAGCCTTATTAGAAGTATGATTTTTAAAAAAAAAAAAAGAAATTAAGCAGTTTAGCGTCATTTTTGATATTATTATTAGACATGCCGATATTATCGGAACGTTACCGGCCAATATTGTCAAAAAGACTTAAAATATCAGATAATTTGCCCTTTTTAATCACAAAGCATAAAGCATATCACAAAGTCACTTTGTATAAAGCATATATATATATATATATATATATATATATATATATATATATATATATATATATATATATATATATATATATATATATATATATTAGAATATAAAGATCACAAAAAATCTTGTATTATGTGGTGTAGTATATGTGGTGACACTTTACTAAGTTTACTTACTTTACTAACTATACTTCACTAAGCCTATGTATAATGCATTATAAAATTAGTTTTAAATACATTAATTATGCCTTGTAAAGCACCATAGAATGCATTGTACAATCTCATGAATAATTATAACCACGGTTAATAAATTATAATGCTTCATAATACTTCATAACTTCTCTAATTCTTTTTACACTATGCATTTATTTTTATAATTTATATAATTATTTACAACAACATATAATTACAACACACATTATGAATAAGTTTAATGCATTATACCCTTTAATAACCATTTATAATGCATTATACATGAAGGCTTTAAGTAAAGTGTTACCAAATGTTTTTTTTTCAAAAGCATAAGAAACCAACATGAATTCCAGGAGTACACTGCTAAGAACTTGGCACATGTTTTAATTTTTTTTTTTTTTCTCCAAATAAATCCCGGAATAGTTTTTGCACAAGTGTCAGGCAGGCTTATATAATCCATGTGAAGTGCCTGGCTGTAGAGGGAGAGTGGATAAAACCAGAGAGAAAGAGAGATGCCAAGAGCAAATGGTAAATGTGAGATTTGACTGCATCATGTCCTTATAAGGCCTGAATAAAGAGCCTTTTCCCTCTAAATCCATCTGGTTGGCATGACTTACAAACATAATACCAGAAGACCAAAATGATAAAACAACATCATTTACACTGCATTCTCCAGAGCAAGAATGAAAAAGAGAGAGAGTGGGATGAATATATCAAAGTGGGTGGGCGTTTAATATGCTTGACCTTTGGCACCGTTTTCTGTCTTGACTTTGGGGTAGAAAAGAGACGGAAAGAAAACAGAAAAAAGAATGGCTTGTATGTGTGGTATGTTTGTGCAGACCTCTCCAAACTGCCCTCAATAATTGGGTGGACACAAACATACACACTGAAAACATACACATTAGGGGCAGTGTTGGAGAAAGTAATTTTAAAAGTAATGCATTACAATATTGTGTTACTCTTTTTTAAAAAAAAGTAACTTGTGCTACTTAATTACTTTTTTTATGGAAAGTAATGCATTATGTTACCCTTTGTCACTTGGGCTGGGCTTGCTCATTTGTTTTTTAAAGAGATAGTTCACCCAAAATTAAAATTCTGTCATTAATTACTCACCCTCATGTCGTTCCAAACCCGTAAGACCTTCGTTCATCTTCGGAACACAAATTAAGATATTTTTAATGAAATCCGAGCGCTTTCTGTCCCTCCATAGACAGCAAGAGTCCTACCATGTTCAAGGCCCAGAAAGGTACCAAGACCATAATATGTCCATGTGACATCAGTGGTTCAACCATATTATTACAAGAATACTTTTTGTGCGCAAAAAAAAACAAACAAAAATAATGACTTTGTTCAACAATTCTTCTCCCGAGAGTCACCCTGTGCCTCCATTCTGGAGAGTACCATGAGCGTGCATTCCTCTGCATGTAAACAAGGCGCAGTGCATGCATGTTCTATCAGCAGCACCACGCGCAGTCGCGCATGCCTTGTTTACGTGCAGGAAAGTATGCACATGCATCGTGGTACTCTCCAAAATGGTGCCTAGGGTGACTCGGCGCAGAAGACCTGTTGCACAAAGTTATTTTTGTTCGTTATTTTTGTTTTGTTATGTTTTTTGCACACAAAAAGTATTCTCGTAGCTTCATAAAATTATGGTTGAACCACTGATGTCACATGGACTATTTTAATGATATCCTTACTCCATTTCTGAGCCTTGACCATGGAAGTACCCTTGCTGTCTATGGAGGGTCAGAAGGCTCTCGGATTTCATAATAACAAAAAAATATTTCTTTAATAACAAATAAATAAATAAATAAATAAATGTATTTTTGGCAACTGTAAAGGCCCTTTCACACCAAAAATGAAATTAATATTTTTTCTCATTAAGGGATATGAGATGTGCCAGTGAATAAACTGAAGAAAAAAAAAGTAACTTGCAATACTTATTTGAAAAAGTAACTCAGATATTTGTTGTAGATTTAAAAGCAATGTGTTACTTTACTAGTTAGTTACTTGAGTAGTAGTAGCAGTATATTATTTAATGCCATGTCAGCATCTTAGGCTATTTTCATGGCAAAAACAACTGGAAATAAAATACAAGTATGTTAGTTACTTGAAAATGATAACGTAACTTGCGTTACCCCCAACACTGAGAGCCTCTATTCAGTGACAGAATATGTGGAATACAGTGTAAAAAAAAAAAATTTAAATAAAAATTTAAAAAATAAAAACCCAAATAGCCCCCATTGGCTTTCACAACAAAAGTTTGACAACTATATTGACATGGTAGCACTACCCAAACACTACTGCCTGCAGATGAAGGGAATTCCTGAGCAGAAAACTGCCTCATCATCTTGTGATGTTACTGGACATTTGGAAACAGTCTGTGAATTCTGATACCCATCAGGACTTGGGCCACCTCTCTCTCCTAAAGAATTACTTATTCTGTTTGTCAACGTGTATGTGCTTTGTAGGACAAAGACAGAGACTTCTGCATAAGACACCGATGCCGCAGCAGGAGGCCATGTTCATATCCTATTATGGGTGGGAATGAGTCAGGTCAGAGTCATGTTGACATAGTTCCAGGCAGCACGGCTGACAGACTGACAGCTTTGGAGCCGCGAGTAGAAACTGGAATAATAATCGTTAACTGACTGATTGCACCATTTATGGGAGACTGATGACTGCTCTATTTGTCATATGACCAGAGTTTAACATGATGAGACAGAGCGAGTGTTGTGTCTGTACAAAATACAACTAACATTCTTAAGAATCAAACATTCTTTTCATTATTTACTCTGTTCATTAGGACTAGGGCTGTCAAACTCCAAAGTATCAGAAAAGCACTATAAAAGTACCATAAAAGTGGTCCATACAAAATGTGCACTACATTTCAAGTCATACAACATCAAGGATCAAACTTAAATTTAAGTTACTATTCACTGAAAATATTTCCATTTGCTTAAACTTTCCTTGGCAGGTTTATTAGCATTCCTGAGATGCCCGATTAGTGAATGAATTGTTCTTTTGAGTCAGATCTTTAATAAATCAGCTGACACACATTCATAAATCATTCAAAACTAGTCTGAATGATTCAAAAATTGGACTGATCCAAGTTTTCAAGTTTAGCTCGATGCAACAGCACTGGAAGGGAAATACACACACAAAAAAAAAAATCTCCATTTGTGTTTCACAAAAGAAAGTAAGGCATATGTGTTTGGAACTGGCAGTAAGTAAATAATGACATAATTCTCATTTTTGGTTGAACTACCCAATTAATAAGCAACAGAAAATTGTTAAAATTCCATTTCAATACATTAAGATGTCAAGCTTCCATATTTCCTTTTTTAAATAACACATAATTGCCTACAGGTTTCTCTCTAATTAAGACATATGTATTAAAAATCTAAAAGATATGTATCGCACAAGATAATTATATGCCTTTTTTTGCAAAGGCATTACAAGCCGATATTCCGACAGCTTAACCAAGGGTTTCCACAGTTCTAAATGACATAATGCGGTATGGAATTCAACCAACTGAACACAGGTATTATTTGGTTATAAATATCAAGAAGCAACTAATGACAGGGAAGAAGACATAGAACACTTTTAATCGGCTAGACAAGACAGACTTTGATTTAGCCACAGTGACGTCAGGCATAAAGGAAATTAATGAACCACTTTAAATGGATTGAGAAGATAGTCATAAAAAGGGATGAAGAGGAAATGATGAGTGTGTTGTGGGGGAGAGAGGGAGGTTGATAAAGAATGAGTGCGCAACAGAGGAAGAGGAATGTTGAAAATGAGATGCATCGTCATCCAAATGGTCAGACCATGAAGATTCACATGTGTTTATGAATTGGTGTGTGTGAAGACACAGCAAACCTCACTTAACACAATCCAAAATCAACAACATCCTTCTTTTAGGAGCATCAGCGGTGCCAAAAGCCCCTCAAATTATTCACAAACCAAACGCCTCATCACAAGGGCCTAAACCACCACATTTATCAGAATGAAAAGAGGGGGAGAGAGTAGAAGGTCTGCTAAGTCCATGCTGCTTTATACTTTATAAGAAAAACAGAGACAAAAAGAAGAGGCAGAAGACCTGCAACATGTTAGCCTGTACATTCCTCTCGCTGAGAACATGTATATTTTCACTGATCACAGAGAAAAACAATCCAGCACAAAAGGGCCATGAGATCGCATGCTTGGAGAGACAGAAACAGAGGAAGAAGAAAAAAAATATTGGGCCTTTCATGCACACAAAGCATCAGTCACCTTCAAGAACCTCAAAGTGAACCAAACCAGAGCTTTTCTACTATCTACATAAGAAATATGAAGATGGTAATAATATACATTGGGGTCTGCACATTAGACCAATTGATCTATTTTGCATTTTTAAAATAAAATAAAATAAAAAAAAACACATTAACAATAAGTGAAATGTTAAAAAAAAAAATAATAATAATAATAACATGAATTTTTGAATGTCTTAGTATTTGGTGTATCTATCTTTTGCTGTCAAGAACTCCAAATATATGTAAAACATGATCATGTTATCCAATAGAAAACAATTTTATTTATTTCCAGATTTATAGAAGACCAGGTTATTGTGGACCTCACTGTATAAGCCCAGGCTATAGACAAAAGAAAAGCTTCAATGGCAGAGACTCATCTTAAAAGATTTGAGTAGGTTTCAGGACTTCAGGATTATGATGATGGAGGTTCTTCTCACGTACGGTAAAATTACACCTCTCATTCAAGTTTTCCACCATTTTTGGTTTGAGCATGTATAAGAGACCAGAACAAAGCCAATTTATTTTAACTAAGCCAATCTACCAGGACCACTTTTTTCTTCTGTGTTGGTAAAATTAGAGTACAAGAGTGACAACAAGCTCTTATTTTAATGCCGAACACAAGCACGAGTGCCTCCAGCTCTGCTTACAATTAATCATGAAGTTAATAAGCTCTTAAATCAACGTTAACATGTTGCTCTATACATGTTAACAAATGCTGAAATACTTCACAAAAGCTCTGCTGACACTCAATCAGGCGAATCAAAACAAATCGGCTGAACATTGTGTATCTAATGAGGTTTTTAATCAAAGAGCAACCGTTGACAGATGGAAAGTTGGATGTGAGAAACAGACATGGAGTTATTGTCCCAGTCTTGGACTGAGAGTTGATAACGAATGATGACATAACAAGGACTGACAGCAGAGCTGGAATCCAACCGCTGAGTAAAACACAGGATTTCTCTTATTATTCACCCATTGCTTTATTTTTCCTCTTTCCATTTATATTCACTCTTTCTCATTCCGTCTCTTTGTAGTTAGAGACATAGCTACTAAAGCATGTTTCTTGTTCAGAGGCGAGGAGAGCGTCTGGAACTGAATTTCCCCATGTGTTTCTCCATACTAACATGCTGCTTCCTGTTTCAGTGTGTCTGCACTGATACCCCCCTCCCCCTCAATCAATCCCACCAACCACAGCACAGGATTTATGAAAGTCAGCTTCAGGATGTTGATACAGGTGCCTGCGCTGCCCCTATTTCTCCCTCTCTCACATACATCCAGACACTCTTAACCTCTTTCTACCCATTTGACTTCTATCGCTTCATCTAGTTGTGTCTCACGTGTCTTTATTGTAGAGAGAGAAGCCTTTGCAGATCACATAAAAGACAATGAAATTTTTGAATTAATACTTCAGTAAGGACACATTATAAATGAATCAAAAGTGGCAGTAAGAACTTTTATATTGTTACAAAACAAATCTATTCTTTTGAACTACATAATCATCAAAAAACCTCAAAAAGTTGCCACGCTTTCCACAAAAATATTAAGCAGCACAACTGTTTTGAATATCAAAATAATAAATAATAAAATGATTTTAAAAAAGAAACAGTCTCATTTGCCTAAAACTGTAAATAAAGATCAAAAAGGCAGAAAGAAGTACAGTCTCTATATTCAGCTCTTTAGTCCAGTAGATACTCAGACAGACTGACAGCTCTAAATCCAATCACCTTGTCACCAATCGACAGCAAGTGGGATGGTCAGAATATGTGCGGCAGCTATTCCTATGGAAATGCAGGTCACCAGGCATCGCCAAAGGCTTTGAGAGCTTGGTCTGATCTTGTGTGTTGTCAGGGTGACCATGACATCAGTGATTGCTTTTTTTGATCATTTTATTCAGTGGAAGCAGCTAAGAGCAGTCTTGTTGCAGTGACGCATGGAGACGGCCAGATATTAACTAAACAGCAGAATACAGCGTCTAAACTACTTCATTGAAGAACATTCACTATACCAACACTATTTTAGTGAGTCAACGACATGGTCATTTTGTCAAGATGTATTAATTTATTTTAAAACCATCATTAAAAACAATTTATACATACAAATTATAGGTGTTTAAATGATTTTTTTTTTAAATAAATGATACAATGTCTTGAAAACACCTCTGTTATAATGCTTCTAACTTCTGAATGAAATAAAAAACTGCTTCACTGCTTACTAATATTTGAAATATACTGACTGCCAAATCAGATTCATTTGAAACAATATTATATATGAAAACAATATTAATACAAAGAGTACGTCACAAGTACACTGAAAAAAAAAATCTTGTAGGATTTACTAAAATCTTCATAATGTGCATTAACACATTTTAAAGGGGTCATCAGATGCCCATTTTCCACAAGTTGATATGATTCTTTAGGGCCTATAACATACTTTAGTTAAAATTTCTCAATGGTAGTGTAAAACAACACCCTTTTTACCTTGTCAAAATCAGCTCTGCAAAAATCAACATGTTAATGAGCTACACACAAAGAGCTTTTTCTCTCTGCTACACACAAAGGCAGCACACAAAATCGACCTCAAACAAACAGACTGATTTCTGCAACTCCCATACTATAATTCATCACAATTATAGATAATAATCATGGAAAACCACCAATATGCCCCAATCTCAACAACAATCTTTCCTTTATCCATTCTTTAATAAGCATGTAAATGGCCTGTAATGGAGTCACCCAGTTAAAATACTTCTTTATGAACTGAGTACAATTTCCAGAATAATAGGGGATCATACATGGGAAAGACACAAGAAAGAGATCAGTATCCACATGATGAGCTGTTAAAACCCAAAGTTTCTGCTGAGACAGAAAGATTCATTTAATGGGCAAAACTCATGCTGTTTTTCTCTAGTAAATGCTCTTTTAAATTACTTTCAAGTCCTCAGTACAGAACAGGATTGTGAGTGTTACACAAGTCTCTTCCATAGTATGTGCCAGTGGGTAAAAAGTGGACCTTGAAGCGAGCTGGAAAGGCTTCTAAAAAATGCTAACTAGGCCCCTTTTCCCCTCTCCCTCCCCAAAGATTGAGTCCAGCCCAACTTAACCATCCAACCCAGAGCATTCCTGTGTTCTCCAGCCCCTTTAACAAAACACAGTGTGAGAGAGACGTCAAACACATTAATAACAAAACTTTCCACTCAGCTGACCCAGTCATCCCTTTTAAGGCCAAGCAATTCAGATTTCTCTTTTCATTAAGTTCCAAAAATACCTCAAGAACACAGAGAACGAGTGAAGAGAAGAGAAATCATTGCACTGCCCAGTCTGAGCTGACACCTCCTGGCTTTGATGACTAGAAGAGAGAGAGAACAGCCCTTACAGATTTGGATCGACCTGATAAAAACCCTCAGAGGCCTCAGACATACATATATGAGACAGTCTAGAGCAGGGGTGTCAAACATATGGCCTGCGGGCCGAACACGGCCCACAGAGGTGTCCAATCCTACCCGCAGGATGATTTAAATAATAATATAAAATAATAAATAAAACATCATTTTGAAAATTAAATAAAGTGTATTCGCTACAATATTTTATTTGGAATTTAAAGCGGAACAAATTGCTTATTTATTTACGTTGATGTTACGCCTCGGGAGACGGGACACCAAACACACGCTTGTTTTAATGCGGTGTCAGAATCTCGAGCAGCACGAGGATATAATGATAGCTGAGTTGTAACTGATGCTTGTGTGGAAATTTACTGGTGATTTTAAATATGTCCAAAAAGAAGAAATTTGACCTGGAAGGGCGGACAGGCTATTTAAGGAGAAATGGAAAGAAAAGTTTTGTAATCTCAACACCGACAGGTATGTTTAATCACAACTTGTGGCTGTGGTAAATGTGTGCAATATTAAACGACACTGCGGTGCACTGGACAGCTTAGCATGGAGAAAGTAAATGAGTGAGGAGTGAGCGATATTTATCGTGTACTAATATCCTAACTGTTGTTTTAATGATGTGCGAGCTGACATTTTGTAACTTTGCAAAAAACAAAGAAAAACACATCATGAGAGTTTTTCATTGCTGGATGAAGGCTATCAGAATACATTCATAATATAATTCAAGATATGTAGGCAAAAATGCCCTGTAAGAAATTTTGTTTTTAATATTTATGTCGTGATAGTTAAGTAATATCTAACTATAACAAGAGTGTTGATTTCCCGAATGTCAGCGCGATCGCAAATGAATTGATTTTATACAACAGCTCAACAAACAAGATGCTAGTATTGTGTTATATTAGTCACAATGCTGCCTGTTTATCTCTGTTTCGGCAAGAAAAAGTTTTTAACAAAGCCGAAGTAAGACCAATTGTGCGTCTCCGAGCAACACTGTGTATTTTGTTACTGAATGAATCTGTGTTTTTGAACAAATCATTTGAGTCAATGATTCAGTGGCCCATTCATAAAGACAATCATAGACTAGCTTCATTTCTAAACGAATCAGCCGTTTTGAATGAATGAGTCAATGGATCACTCAAGACGGAGACTTGCTGCTACCTTCTGGCGGCTTTAGTGTCATATTTATTTAACCATGACAGGCTTAAACCAAGGTGCTATCTCAAAAACACACTCTGCAAAATATGGTAATTATCACCATCAAAAAAAAATTAAAAATAAAAAGACATTTTGTGTCAATATTGCACACACCTAAAATAGCCTACCATCATCTTTGAAAAAAGTTTTCCTAGATTTTTTTTGTAAATTATATTGTAGTTTGTATGGTCTCCGATCCGGCCCTCAACCTAAAATGAGTTTGACACCCCTGGTCTAGAGGATTTGGACTCACAAAGGTAATGTGACGGGAATTTATATGAAAGATATTTTTACCTTTTTCTCCTTCTCCTCCACATGTATAACGATTCCTGTCCAGGAGCGACACTGTTGAACTTTTTAAAATGGTGCCATATTGTCCCCTTTTTTGCCTAACAATCTTCTTTAAGCTGTTTTTTAAGAACAAACTTTTGAGGGATGTACTAGTGAAACTTAGTATTCAATTAATCATAAATAAACCAATCCAGATGGAGAAAATAATCTATTTTGACTGTGAAAGAAGGAAGTCTTGTTCCATCCAGTCACACATTATTCCTAATGTTCACATTTCGTCCATTTCTCAAATAAATGTTCTTCAGAAAAGGGAAAACAATAGTCTGAACATCTGCACACAATGTGCACCATTCCTAGAGGTCATTTCTATTTTGTTATGCCTTAAAAGAGCTTTTGTAGAACATTCTTGGAAAATTTCCTGAATATGTTTGGCTTGGTCTACACTAAAAACAAAAAGTTGGTTCTGAGCTATTACATTGCTTTTTTGTGAAGTTTATCCTCCTTCATAGTGTCTTTTTGACAGAAAAAGGTCTACAACTAATAACTGTAACTGCATTTTATTTATTTATTTTTTTTTACATTGCTTTACAGGTGTAAAAGTAAAAGCAGAGTAAGTTTTATCATGCATGAAGGACAGGAATGGGCATGCAGGGCAAACTTTTCAGTCTTTAGGCTTGAAATGCCCTTTCAAACAGCAAACATTCCCAACCATATGTAAGCCATTACAGAGCTCGGGAAAATGTTTACAATTGAGTGTCACAGTAGAAACATGTTTTCTATCAGAGATAAGGGAGAAAAGGCCATGAACCAGAGCAGACCAAATGTGCGTCAGCCTCAGTTTAACTTTATCAACGTGTTTGCACAGTTCACAGGTCACAGCTATCCAGCCTCTAATAAAAGATAGCGCAGTTCCGCTGTCCCCGGATAAACCACACAAGAGACGCCTTGCATTTAGCTCTGGTGCATCTGTGTGTGCAAAAGTCAAGAATGAGACAAAGGATGTGTTATGTTGTTCCTCAGAAGGAATTGTTCTACATGTATGGTTTTACAGTATGATGCTGAATCATCACCAATAAGCGGAAGCAGCCGATACAGTTCTCTGACTTCTACCCTAATGCTAAACAGTACTTTAAAATGCCAATCAAATGCTAGCATGTTTCCATTAGCTTGATATGTGGTGTCCCCCTAGGCATTGTTCTAGGCCCCTTGATTTTTAAACAGATTAAGGTTTTGCAAGTAGTTGATTACAAAAAATAAGCTTGTTGTTAGGATGTAGGATGGAAAGCAATTAGGTCCGTTCGACACATGTAGTGCAAAAGCGAAGTACAATAACTTTAAAATCAGCCTTATGCCATTACGGTTACAGTTCTATAGAGGAAAAAAGATTTTTGGGTTACTAGGCATCAAGCATATCTTTTAATAATTGCCATACAATATAAATGGTTAGCAAGAGCAGGCCACTGAAAAAGTAGGGGTGTACTGAAATTTTGGCCGCCAAAAAAAGAGCTAAAAAAAAGGAACAAGTTAGCCTATTTTTATATCTGATCTGAAACAGAAGTACTAACAAAATAAAGCCTCATTAATGTCAAATGACCCTAGTTTAAATACATTACTCCATCTTACATAGATCAGCTCAAACAATGTCCCAAATGGTGAACTTGATGTGAACTTGTGGATGTCATAATGGCCAAGGACCAATATTAACCTACTAACCAGCATTATGTCAAAGTGTGGACTTTGGAGGCACATTGCAAGGCTTGAGGTTGCATTTGGGACAGGGCTCAAGAACACTCAAAAATTTTAACATTGCTATCCTCCAGAGGTGGGGACAAGTCACACATGTTCAAGTCTCAAGCAAGTCTCAAGTCCCTACCATCAAGTCTCAAGCAAGTCTCAAGTCACAGTACAAACTAATCAAGCAAGTCAAGTCAGTGGCTCACCTCAAGCAAGTCAAGTCAAGTCCTGATAAGAATCAAGTCACAGTATCAAACAGGAACAAATATATTTTTGCCACACAACCTTATTCATTTTTCCTCAGGAATTAACTTTTTTAATTATACATTTTAAATAATAATGTTTTAAATATAACATTTTGAAAATAGGCAAAATACTACTTTGTATACCAATAAGTCTGTAATTGAGAAAATATTGATAAAAATACAAGATAAAAATATGTATCTCATATTTATGTTATATTGAGTTTGACCATCCTAGGAGACACAGATAATATTTAACAAATGTTTGAAAATGATTTTGCACTAAATATCTCCAGCGAAGACTGGGATTCAGTCTGGGAGCATGCTAAAGAATTTCAATGTGTAACAAAACATGCTATTAAATTTAAAATAATATGCTGATTACAAATCAACCCTTATATCAGAAATAAAATGGACCCAAAATTTTCATCGGCTATAGACACCCTATTTGGACTGTTTCTTTCACTTTGCATGACTGCCTACATTGTTCTTGAAAACTACTTTCATCATGGCTCAAAACAAAAAGCCTATTGCTGTTAATGTTTATGTATCTTCCCCTGTAACTTATCGATTTCTTTGATTTTATTTTAAGAACTAAATTGACAGCTGTGCATTTAAGGTCTGCCTAAGCCTTTTGTTTTGTTTCATTTTTGTTTTCTGTTTGTTCTGTTGGGGGAAAAAAATAATTTAAAAAACTGAATACAGAAATATGAAATTAAATGATAGACCTACTCTATGACATTAATGCCGCCAGTAAGTGGTGGCAAATCACTGCTTTATCACAGAAGCGTTCATTGAACTGATTCATTCAAAACAGTTGATTCGTTCATGAACAAGCAAGAATGGGCCACTGAATCACTCAACCGATTCATTCAAATCCCTGGATTCGTTCAGTATTCAGTGTGTTGCTTAGAGACGCGCGTAACTCTAGCTGTGGGCTGAACCGAACTGTTGGCAGCCGCGCTGAAAATATTACTAAATATCGTATGTTATAAATATAAAAACTCATACTAGGGCCATTTTGACAACATGTCTTGGATTTTGGGTTCAAGAGAAATATCACTAATCGATAAAACACTGTGGTTTCCATGGTACAATTCCATATATTGATTTACAAAGAGGGATACTTGACACTAAAGCACTGTTTTGAGAGACAAACCCCAGCGAAATTACAGTTTGACGTCGTTAATTACAAACACGAGATTAATAATTTATAATCACTTTAATTCAATGAATTTTAAGACCAATGCTGTTTTCAACTAACGAACAAGCTTACATACCTTTCCTTTATGAAGTGCTGACGTCCTGACTTTGCAAATGCATACAGTTTCGATTCGAAGTGTTAATCCAAACATCTCGCGAGATTCTCTTGCTCCCTGTATTTGGCGCACTGTGTTCCTGTGCTCGTGCAGTCATGAACTGTGCAGACTCGGATCACTTCTGCCGCTGGTTCAGTGGCTTGCGTTTTGTTTACCAAATTTTGTCGCAATGATTTATAATAATAATAATAATTAGAGTTGTTATAAAGTCAAGTCCTGCCGAGTCATGAAGGTCAAGTCAAGTCAAGTCTCAAGTCACTGGATCTCAAGTCCAAGTCAAGTCAAGTCATTTTCTTTATTTAATCAAGCAAGTCATAAGTCCTTAAATTTGCGACTCGAGTCAAGTCATGTGACTCGAGTCCCCCACCTCTGCTATCCTCTATATAGAGCACAAATACATGATGGGTGATGGCAGATGTTCAAGATAAAGGAAAATCTGATTCTCCTAAATTCTCCTTGCTGCATTACTCGCGGATTGCAGTAAACACAAGTATTATGAAAGCAATGGCTCACTCTCCAAAAAAATCTTTCATCTGTCAGATGTTTGACAAATGGGTCCATTCAATGTTTATTCAATAACACTCACTCTGAACTTATAGTACTGTGTGTAGACAGCAACGTGGCTAAAACGTCAGCTAAAACTAGAGTTCATGCATCAGTGAGAAACACTGAAGAGGGAGGAAGGGCACAGCCTCTTTCCCTGCCCATGCCTGAACCTCTATGCTAGATTGGAAATCAGGTCAGCGCTGGACCCGAGAATCTCTGCTTGTGTTTCCATGTGGAGGGTAAAAATAGGTAGCGCAGAGCAAAATTAAAAAAGCAACAGCCTCACAGTAAACGAAGAGGTAAAATGTGAATGAGTCCTGAAACCAGGAAATTTGTAATGTTGGGTGATTTTGTTACAAAAGTATTGAGAATAAATATAATACAGAAAAAGAAAAAAATATCTGAATATTTCTTCAGTCTTTTTTCAGCCTGTCATATTCTTGCATTTGCTGTGAAATTGTTTAAAAAAGTGATTTTATCTTCAATCAGAGGAGCCATCATTTTGACCAAACAGCTATAGGCAATTAGACTGAAAATGATTAAATAAATAAAAATAATTAAATTAAATAAATAAAAATAATTAAATTAAATTGTCCAGAAATGGGTTTTCACTAAACTGAAAAATTTAGGGAAAATTATATTTAATCATTTTCATTTATATGGACCAATATAACAATATATGGTGACAAACAACTATTTTAATACTAGAAAAATAAGACGTCAAACAGAGACATTAGTATTTTTGAGTGACAACACAAACGGATTACTGAATTATTCGAGTTCATAATCAAAATAGGCAGTTGGAACAGATTCATAAAAATTAGGGATGCACCGAAATGAAAATTCTTGGCCGAAACCGAAAAAGAGGAAACCAAGGTCGAAAACCAAAACACCGAAAGAAATTATGCCAATTATTAGTACCATTGCATTTATGGCTATGACTGTGTACTAACTTTACTAAAATCAAGGCATTGCAATTGCATAAATTAATATTAAAGTTTCAAAGAATAAATCAATTACAAATTATGCAAATATTTATTTAGCACATTGCAACAATGCACAGTATAAAATAAAATTCAAACTAAAATGTTTAGCTTGACCCCACTCATGTGTACATTAAATAATAATGTACAGGCCTACTGGCGGAGTGGGCGTGCTCGGAGGCGTTTTCCTTTTCTGTGCCGCGTTCCTCTCATATTCAGCGTAGCGATCTGAATGTTTGGATTTCAGGTGATAAATTAAACCCGACGTGGAGAAAGAAAGTCTTTGCAGATGCACCCCCTCTTGAAATTTCGGCATTATATGTTTTGCAAATCGCTGTCCGTGGGTCTTTCTCAGATATACTGAAATACGTCCACACCGCAGACATGTTGCTTCAGACAAGCACGTGCAGGTCGCGGTTTCTGTTTGCGTCATCACAACATTTCGGCCGTATTGTTTCAGTGATAAAAGTCTTTCGGTGGCCGAATATTCGGTGCATCCCTAATAAAAATGAATTAAACATCACTGTTGTTAATAAATATCCCTAGACAAGAAAGAATCACAAAACCAGTCTAACATTTTTATCTGGACATTATACCTTTCTTAATTAACATCCATTAAGTTTCTTTCTTAATGTCCATAAAAACAGCATTCTAATCACTAATTAACTGTAAACAAATCACATCAAGGCAAGTACATTGTGAATACCCAGTATCCTTGTGATTCATAGACTAAAGGTGGAAAAAACTCTGTAAGAGGCCTATTAGCCCTCTGTAGCACACTAGACTTTACAACACAGAAGAAGGAAATCAGGACAGTGCTTGAGAGCCATCAGCCAGATCCCTGATGGAATTCCCCATCTCCACCCAATACAAACATGCACAGAAGCTAATGAACTTAAATATAACCATTTGGTTCTGCAGAGGCAGAGTGCTGCAGCTGTGTCTGGCGTGCCGTCTCGGATACAGAGAGAACATTACACCATCACAGAGCATGTGGGCTGCTGTGAATGCATCACCCCAGTTCTGCTGAGCTATTTCAAGAGACCTTAGAGATATTTCAAACACACTCCTGCTCTCGCACCCACACTCCTCAACAGCAGTGTGGATACTGTCACACATGAGGAGGGAGAAAAAAATCAGGGTCAAAGATCAATGAGGAATCATTTGCTGACTGACAAACATTTGAGATGCACTCCAATACCAGGTGTGAACAGCGATCCGTCTCAGCTGACCACTTGCAATCTGGTCACCGACACGGATCCAGGTGTAAAAATACCATATAAATACACACCTGCTCTTTGACGCACACTAAATCTTCTGTATTCTGTACACATGCTCAAACGTAAACACGGGCGTGTTTGTGCGCAGGTGAGAAAGCGAAAGGGTGGGGCGCTTTTAAGGAGAAAAGACATTTGGCATCCTTTACAGATGTCTTTGAGTGGTTAGAACTGGAGAATCTGATGAGCTCTTCTCACAAGTATTTTCTATGATGCAAAACATCACAGAAGGAGCAGGTCTGAGCAGATCCAAGCACAAATCAGCAATCCCAGACGCAGTGCAGTACTTGGGATATCAGTTCTGGCTGTGTGCCTCCTTATTACTTAACTGCTGTGAGTTCTTGCATGCTAAAAGTTGTCAACTGACGTGGGTTTTTTAATAGCCAATGCCTATAACAAGGGTCGCCAATGGCCAATACAAGCAATACAATTTAATCACAGCAAATAGAATATACTAAAAATTGCAGCATATCGATGCACACCCATTTAAAACTGAACTGAAATCTATTCAGATAAAAAACATACATTTAAAGACTGTTGTCTGTCTTACACCAGACAGAATGATGGCGAATGTTAGTCTGGGTCACAATATGCCAAAAAACTCCAACTAGACATCAACTAGACCTGTAGCAACCTGGATTGCAGACCATCAGACACACTTTCTCTTTCCACTTCCACAAAAAACTACTGTTTCTCCCTTGAACCCAAAGTAAACTTCATTTTTGTATACGTGCTAGAGTATGCACGTGCACAAACGCAAGCGGTTGACACACGCGCTCTAGAAAGGTTTATCTTAGTCCAGTGTCTGATCTATTTTTCTTCAGAAGTTATGACAGATAAAAATGTCATTGTACTCTTTTAAACTAAAGTTGTGGGTATCTCATAACCCACTCACACAAGCACTTGTCAATGCAATTTTCTACTGTGAAACATCGGCCCTTGGCCAGTGTTGCCACCTTGTGGAACAACCAATTAATGCTAAACAAATTCAATGTGCATGTGTGCAAGTTTTCAAGGAAAAGTTCAGACTACTTGCAAATTTGTTCATGTGAAAACCACAACCTAAATGTCATCAACAAATTAAATAAATGTATTGTTTAGATGTATCAAACAAATTCTACAGGCCCTGCTTGCATTACAGTGTTTCCCATATGTTGATTTATTTGTGGCAGCCCGCCACAAAATCCATATCGACCACCACAAATACCCACCGCCCGCTGCCATCGCTCCCGCATCTCACACACACGAGCACAACTTTAGCACTATATTTAGCAACTTTCAGACACTTTTAGCGCTTTTTTCCATAAAAGATACATACTGACAAACCTAGCGACTTTTTTGAAAACACCTTAGCATTCATTCAGTTGGAAGATGTCACCAGTATTGTCCCGCGAGCGCAAGGTCTGACTCTCCCGGCGCAGTGTCGCCTCTCTCGGCGTCTGTTCTGTGCAGTGAGCGGCAGAGAAGCAGCACATTCAGTTAAGTGCCAAAACTTGTCTGAATGCAAACGTCATAAATATGCAAATTAATGTGAGACGTCACCTGCCGCCACAAGTGTCACAAAATCCTGTGGGAAACACTGCATTAAGATGTATTAAGATCCATTTCGAGTGTTCCAAATGCGATTTACACCTAGTATTAATGCGCCTATAAAATGGACAGACAGATAAGGTGCTGTTAAAATTTGCAGACAAAAAAGTTCCAGTGTCTATTGTCAATAGTAGAGGTGGGACAATAAATCGATATGGCGATATATCGTGATCCTTCTCCATGCGATACGAGAATCGATATCGGGCACCAAATATCGATATTTTAATTAATACAATAAGGTGCTCTAAATAGATTTCCCTGCTCACAGCGTCTAAAAATGCATGGAAATCGCGGCCGCGCCATTTCCAGCTTCTTTCCAAAAGCGCTCTGACTCTGAGCAACCCATGAACCGCGTTCTCTATGAAGATGGGGAAGCATGAGGAACCAAAGGATAAACAGATTTCCAGCCACTGTATTAGCTTTACTGCTATATATATGTTCATGGAAATGAAAACTAAAAAACTGCCGCAGAACAGCTATCAGTGTGGACCACAGGCACCGATCAGGTTATTATTGCAGAGCACATATTCAGTCCATGAGTAGCCTCTCCGCTCGGATCGCAGGTGGATTTCCCTCACTATATGAGCGAGAGAGAGCGCCGCCGGTGCGTCCAGTTTTATGTGAACAAAACTAGATGCTCTCCCTCTCTCTCAGATATTACAAGTGCGCGTTATGCAGTGTGAACTGTGGGCACCAACCAGCAGAAACATAAATCTGCACCTATGGCATGGAGAACGAAACAAAACCTTGTGGCGCACAAGTGTGCAGTACATGTGCTTGCCGCGCATCTACATTTGAAATAAAGAACCTGAGCGCGCAAAAGACGGGATGTGAACGGCTATTTTTCCGTGCAGGGCTCCGTTTTTATGATAAGAGGAGTAGAAAGGTTGAGAAAGGACTCCAGGTAAATTTTGAAATGTACCAAGTTTATAATATTTATATATATATATATATATATATATATATATATACACACACATACATACAGTTTTTTTTTCTGTTTGATAAGCAGTTAAATGTGTTTGTTTACACACAGAGAAAAAGAAAAGTAAGCTTTTAATAAGTCCAAGAATAAAATTATTAATTTAGCCTACTTAACATGTTAAAATTGATTTACAGAACTTTTTTTTTTTTGGCTGTTTTCTAACATTTTGGACTTGAATAAAGAAAGAGAATTTGCACTTAACCTTTTCACAGGCATTTTGTTTAGACTGATATTGTGATGTATCATTATAGGATTTTCTAGAAATATATAGATTATCGCAGAATCGCTGTATCGTAGGGCTGGGCGATATGGCCAAAAGAAATTATCACGATATTTTTTTTCATATCAGTCGATATCGATAATTATCACGATAAATGTCAAATCTTTATTTCTTTCAAGTTTAAAGCCAGAATTTTGCCCCAAATTGAAAGTTGTTGAAACCAGACCATTAACAAAGACCTTAACAAACCTTAACAAAATAAATATCTAAATAGAAAAATTAATTTCTTAGTTTCTGCATGTTCTAATGAGTGATATTGTTTCAAATCAAGAAACAGGTTTGGGTTGCCTGATAATAATAATATCACTTCTTTCCTTTTTTTAGAAATGCACATTTGATAGTAGCTTGAGTTAGGATGCAGAGGTAAATTTTTGTTCATTTTTAAAATCAGTAACATCTGTAAAAATTGTAGCAACCTCAGTTTTATATGGTTAAATTTATTCTGACCAAGGTTTTTTTTTTTATATATATATATAATTAAGCATTGGTCTCCCATAGTAGCATACATTTAAATCATGATAAACAGGTAAAACCACACATAGCACCTCAATACCATGGTAAAAATATAACTATATGGTTTTTAGGTAGCCTATTTGTATGAAAAACAGTAGTCTAAAAACATTCAGTATAAAATGCACACATGCTATAGCTTAATCACAAATACATACACTATAAAATTCAATATGAATATCCCACATTTCTGCCACAATACCATGTTGCAGTGAGTGTTACTACAGTAAATCCATGGTAAATGATGGCGATGTGTAGATTGAAAAGCCTTCTGACTGTCTTGTTGCACACAGTGTTTCTCCTGTTTGGCTTTAAACTAGTTTAAATCACGGAGACATTTGTGTTCATTGCTGAATGCGAGCGCTTCACACTAGATCTCACGGCATGGTTTAGTGCTCGGGTGACCGAGTAAACGCATCTGCTCTAGTGAGCTCGCGCCACGTGGCAGACGGCAGTTTGAACTTTGATCCAAGCGGGTCCGTGTTCCGTGTGGCACGATTCAAATGAGTCGCGCTGTTTCGTTCCGCTTTTGGCGCATAAAAATTATATCGAACATTTATCGAACTCTTCATATCGTTTTATCGAGGAAAACTATATCGCGATAATTACCGTTAACGAATTATCGCCCAGCCCTACTGTATCGTGATATTATCGTTATCGTGAGCAATGTATCGTGATTATATCGTATTGTGAGGTACCCTGCGATTCCCACCCCTAGTCAATAGTGTAGTGATATAAGAAGCACAGCTCACACAGAAGCCACTTTCAAACAATAGCATTCTGTGAATCCATATGAATAAAATCTGAGTGGAGAAATCTTTCACCCAGAACACAAAATTCCCAATCGCTTAGATCCCTTTTGAAATTAATAGATGATGCCTACAAACATTCATAGACCAATGGTAAAATGGAACCACACGTGATTTGATCACATGCATTTTCGACAAAATATACTGGACCATTTTTACACCTGAATTTAGCACACTTGTGATCAGATGGCCAACCAAATTAGATTCTGGAACTTTTAAGAATATATTTATTAAAATGTCTATTCACAGAAAGTCAATGGAGTCTAGCGTTGTTTTGTATGGATGAAAACAGCTCATCAAAATACCTTTCTTTGCATTATACAGGTCTGGAAGAATAAACGATAACGTAATTTTCATAATCCCTTTAAAACCAGGTGTAAACATAGTCACAGAAGAAACACCCTTGCATTGAGTCCTGTGGTACTGTGTGAAGGTCAGTCCTCAGGGCAGACTGGGACAGCTGGACTGGTTCAGTGTATGTTTGTGTGTGGGAGAAGCTGCTGTAATCTTCTTGTGTTCACACTTTAACACCTCTTCCTCAAGCTAGATGTCTGTCAGCAAGCTCTCCCACTCCCTGACATCACAAAACTGAAGAGTGACTCAGCTGTGCACCAGATCTGGTCACCCTTCCCCATGAACACCTCATTATATGTCAGAGTACACAGGAACACCAAGAATTACTGAAAAAGTTGTGTCATTTCTTTCAAGATTATGTATACTGTATCCACCGCCATTTTCAAGATCGTTTTAATGTCAAGGGCAGTGCTGCGAATACGTTTGCTGGATGCCAAAAGCTAATCCGCCAATGATGTTTACAATGACCCTATACCGTTTGACATGTAAAGAGTACATCTATGTGATAAAATACACAACAAATTTCACTTCCTTTTGCATTTAAGGAGAAGTGCCAAATCACAGCCTTATTCTCACAGAGAAAGGAGAACAATGATCATGTAAATTACCAAACTGTCCCATAACGTTCCAGTAAAACTACGATTTTGTAACAGAATGAAGACCTACTGACAAAGCGGTGTCAGAATCTGTCGGTTCATTTGAGTGAGAAAGAAAGAGAGAAGATTAAGAGAGGGAACACCAGGACTGAACCGCAATATTCAATTTAAACCTCAAACTAGTCATTTAGCCTCTCCATAATCCTCGGGTCTGGTGCTAAGTCTGGTAATTACTCTTATTGGACACAGATAACCATCACAAGAGTTTCGCCACATGCTTCCTCCAAGTGGAAAAGCAATCAGTAGACTGGCAAAACCAGAAGCAGGGCCTGCTCATTAAGAAAAGTGGAGAGGGAGGGCAGGAATTACAGTGCACCGGCATTCATCGCTTGATCGTTGTGCAAACTGTCTCCTAACTTTCTCTTGAGCGAGAACTGCCCCTGCCTTCACTCTCTCATAAACACCCACCCATCCTGTTTCAGCTGACAAAGTTCACTTGTACTGTTGTATAACCAACAATAACAGCTCATCAGAAATCAACCTTTGCCCGTCTAAGGTGAGAGACGTGAAAAGGCATAGCAGGTCATGAAACACATGAGACTGAGAGAGAGATAAGCTACAATAGAAACAGACAAAGAACAACACAAGGGTGTCTGCTTGCTTTTGGCAGAAAGCAAATACATCCGGCTCTAGAATGTGGTCCAAATCTCCAGCTGAACATACTCTAGTACAGTGGCTGTCAGCTGGTTTTGCTTCAGGACCCAATTTTTACAAGTGACAACCAAACACAGCACCTATATTTTATGCTTAATGTAGTCAGGGACAGGGTTGTATTTTCTTTGACGCTATGTAGATTTGTTGATGGTTTTTGAGGATGAGGGCATCTCAAACATCCTTTGAATGTTGATATCTGACTAAATTGCATTGAGGTCATTGTTTTTTTGTTTTGAAGGAAGGAAACTAATACTCTAATTGAGCAAGAATGCAGTGACAGTAAAGTTAAAGGGTTAGTTCACCCCAAAATGAAAATTGTCATTAATTACTCACCCTCATGTCGTTCCAAACCCGTAAGACCTTCGTTCATCTTTGGAACACAAATTAAGATATTTTTGATTAAATCGGAGCGCTTTCTGACCCTCCATAGACAGCAACGCAACTGAAATGTTCCCAGGTCCAGAAAAGTAGTAAATACATCGGTAAAACAGGTCCATGTGACATCAGTGGCTCAACTTCAGTTTTGCGACGCCAAGAGAATACTTTTTTTTGCTCAAAGAAAACAAAAAAACAATTTACTCAAACATTCTTCTCCCCCGAGTTACGTCTTCCGCCATTTTAGAGAGTAGAGTATCACAATACATACGCATGCTTTCCCCTAAGCGTAAACAACGATTATTACGCAGATTATACGTTCATGCGTGCTTTCCCCCCGAACACAAATAACGCTGATTACGTCAAATACGTTCTTGGGTACTCTCCAAAATGGCGGAAGACATAACTCGGGGGAGAAGAATTGTTGAGTGAATTATGTTATTTTTGTTTTCTTTGAGCAAAAAAAAGTAAATAAAATTCCTGTATCAACACAAAGACAGGGCTACAGCAAGATGCTATCTAGTGGAAGTAAATTGCAATGGTATTTAGTTGAGTGAGCTACTTCACTGTTCATACTAAAACACACACAGACAAGTGTTCTAGAGCCTTCCTGGAAATCCGTCAATGCATTTGAGTCTGAGACAGGTCATGGCAGGTCCTCTCTGTACTCGTCTTCCCTCTCTCTTGCTTTATGGGCCCCACCTGCCTAATGTAATGGAGCTTGTATGGGGGTTGCTGTTCTTTCTGTGCTTAGGGTTTCATTTTTCTGTCAGCTCCCCAACCCCCCAACCATCACCACTGCTGCTTACCTGACAAATGAATACTGATGTTTATATATTTTCTAGTGGGATATATTTTATAGATTTTTCATGAATGAATCTTTTAATTAAACAAATCATTACCACTTTATTTCACGACTAAATTTTTTTTTTTTTTTTTTTTTTTTTTTTTACATTCAATGAAATTTTCCGTTTTTGAGGCATAAAACTGCTTTCCTGCCTATTGGATACCAATACAGATTAACTATAGTTAAAACTAAAAGTCTGAGTACGGGCTATAAAGGAGCAACACAAGTGGCGGCGTTTCACAAAACCATAGGGTATGGCAGTGGCGTAAATCCGGTAGGGTAGGGTGGTTACAGTTTTGATAAATAAAAAAATACCACGGCACTGAAATAAGCTATAGGAAAAAAGACAGAAAAGGAAAAAGCATTTTTTTTTTTTTTTTATAATTAAACACTGCGTTGTCAGAGTTGGTATGTGGATTTATCAGACACTTGCACTTAACGTTTTATGAAAATCAAGATCAAATGGAGTTAAAGTTTTTGACCAGCGAATGACGGAGATCTGTGTTTTGTCTGTCATTACAATGGCCGCATCTGAGGCAGCAAGTGCAGTGCATTATACACTTTCATCAACTTACAGGTTATAACTTTTATTGTAGCTATATGGGCATAGTTTTTCTTGTCGTTTAATACACTTGGCCAAAATCTCATGATATAGACGATGAAGCGCTATATGCACAGGATATTTAAAACGTACAAAAGTGGCCTATAATGGTTACAACTAGACGGCAAAAGCTAAAACTCTTCTCTGCTCTTCAAACACACAAAAAACATTAGCCTTTACAGACATAGTGTTTTAATGAAGAAAACATATCGAACAAGCCGAGATATGTCTCCAGGCAGTGCGCGCTGCACTGCGCTTCGTTCTGAATGGAGGCGGGGTTAAGTTATGAGGTTTCTCTGATGGTTTGAGGATCCATAGTGTTACAAAGTTTAGTGACAAGCTCTTTTGAATGCTTTTCATTGGTTAAATATTTGTAAAAGCCTCAAACAGACATAAGGAAGACCAATAGCTGTGATTTAAAACAATAATAACGAACTATAATACAGAGTTTGGATTTTCCACAGCACATCTGACTGGGCTAGGGTATGACGACTGCCATACTCTGCCATACGGAAACGCCGCCCCTGAGCAACACCATTGGTTGGATCTATTGAATGAACACGCCCCCTTTCCTTAATGAGTCATTAGTTGTGCACCGAATGACATACTATAGGCTACATTATGTACTCTACTGTCTAGTTAAGCATGTGAAGTGATCAACATTCCAACTTTGGATTTTGAAAGTTCATTATCGGACACTTTGAAGCATACTGTTTCTTATTGGAATTTTCAGTGGAACACGCCTGCATTATTTATACGACAAAACAGAACTGAATAGCGCATAAGTACGAAAATTGAAACACACCTACTGTTTTGAACATTGAACAAGTAATTTAATCTCAGTTTATAGTTTAAAAAAAAAAGTTAATGAACAACAAAATAAACTGTTTCATGAACAACCAAATTAACTAGGAAATTTTTCGTTTGTGAACAACAAAGTAATTGGGACATTGTCTTTTTTTAACTTTTTAAATCTGATGAAGTAATTGTCATTTTTAAGTAGTAATGCATTTTTGGTGACTGTTTCATAAATACGGTGTATTATTCAGCCAATTTAGCTTAAATACTTTTTGCATACTATGTAGTAGACAAGCGTGGACTCAATTATCGCCACCTACTGGCGGAACGTAGTAACATGCAGAAAGAGTCACTGAACAAACCTTTGGTGAAAGGATTAAAAAGATTTGAATCACTGAGATGAAACTAATTTGCATGTATGTATTCTCGTCTGGGACATGAACATACACTAATATGCACAGACTGCCAAAACACATGAGGAAAGCATCAGTCTTCCTGACCACTACTCCACATCCCACTATTCTCTTACAGCAGGCAAGTCCAAAATAAACACCTGATTTTTAGGCCAAGGCAAAAACAGGGCTTTCCATTTTTAATATAAGCCTAAATATGAGCCATGTAAGGTTAGACATAGGTTTAAAGACATCAAACGCGTTTAATTGTGCCTGTCACCGTGTGTAAACGCACCACGCATCTCTAATAGCGGCTGTCAACATTATTAGCCACGGCTTGAAATACATTTTCCATTCGCGTCCGCGCCGACAGTAGTGCAGGTCGGGACGCACACTGCGTCAAAAAAAGCTACACGTTACGATACAGAAATCCAAATTTAACACGGGATATCTGACAGGCGAACATGAGCTTCATAACCGAAGCACTTAACATAGTCCCACACCGGAATGAGTCTTGCTTATTCGGCGGAAACGTGCGAAAAAACGCTTTCAAGGTTAAACACAGAGAAAACTGCTTTCTGTAAGAATGACACTATTTAGACTCTGGCTTGTAACCGACTCAAAGTCCCTCAAAGTCTGCGGGATTGTTCTCAGAGAAAGAGACTTTTCCTGTTTGAAAACTCACAGTAATCTTGGGAAAGTCTGGTGTACGTGGCGAGGAATTTAATTCGGTTTGACATTTCAGTGCTCACGCGCAACAATTAAAGTGCAAATCGAGTTTAAATGCTGTAAACGTAAACTTTATTTCGCTAACTTACATAGTGCGACGCTGCTGATGTTAAACGCCTCGCTCAGACTACAGAGGTAATCTCTGGTAAAGACCCCTAAAAATCAGAACATACTCGATTATGTTTCAGTTACCGCTCGGCTACTAAACATCCGCTGTTTGGAAAGTCCCGGATAAGTTTACTCTCGCATCTCTACGACGCTATCATTCCTACATCAGCTACAAAATAGCTCGACTAAAATCGCCGCAGTCCGGCTTATCGAGCTCCTCCGCTGCAGAGCACAGGAGGGGGAGGAGGATGGCAAAGTTGCCGCAGTTTGGAGTTGTGTCTAGGGGGCAAGATTCCACCATTCAGCTCCCCTTCCACTAAACTAGCTTAATAGCCCCGCTTCGTTTTTCTCTTACCTTAAGCACCGGGAGAACAACGGTGACAATTTTTCGGAGGTAGCTCTCTGGAAGGGCAAAGTACTCATTCGCGTTTGACTTTCTGAGGATGAATAGAGCAGCTCTCTGCAGGGTCCTCGCTAGTTCCTTCTCTCACCCCCTCCTTTGCGCCGCGAGATCAAACCATCACATTCCTTCGAGATCCAAACAATGAAAAAGGTGGGTTTTCCTTTGCCAAGAAAGACCCACCCCTAGAACGACTACGCCGCCTGTGACCGCAGAAAGAACGCCCTGCCCGGCTAATACAGTCCCGCCTTCCCCGATGAGAGGGAAAGAGCGACGGTTCACACAAGCGCTGAGCTCTAGAGGAAGCTTGAAGAATAACAGAAACACAGTTCACAAGTAGACTTTTTTTTTTTTTTAGCGCTACAATTAATAAAGGTGTTAAAACGTTTTTAAAAATGTAAATAAACACAAAAATAAATGTAAAAATTAAATACGAAATGTAAATTAAAAATAACACGACAACGGCAATATTTTCTGTAAGCAATATCTAGTAATATCTCATCTAAAATATAATATAATAATAATATTAATATAATATAAATCTAATCTCAATATCTATAGCATAATTTCTTGTAGCATACAAATAGTTTATATGAAATGATTTCTCACAAACAAATTGAAATTGTTTTTAATTAAAAGATAATCATATTAATTAGTGCACCATGCCAAAAATATATTAACATTTTTAACACCCAGGCATAGTGACAACAACATCAACAACAACAATAATTGTTACCTTTAACTTTACTAGTTTATTTAAAGTCATATCTCCATTATCATCTGTTTCTGTGCATGAAAAAAAAAAATCATGATGTATGTAGGCCTATATTGTGCTTGCAACAACAACAACAACAACAACAACAAAAAAAGTTACCCAGAGGCAACAGTGCAGTAGAGGGTTAAATTAAACTTATTTCCATTTACATATATAGAATGGCGTGATATTAGATGTTTCACTTAAACACTTTTATAAAAAATAGTGGTCAGAAATAGTTCAAGCACTGCTGAAAAGGCAGCTGTCCGATAGAAAGTTGACTTCCTTGGGTTTCCAAAGCAAGATATGAACCAGCATCTGATTGCTGGTTTACAGCCTCAGCCCACAAGCTACCACCAAAATCACAAACACCCTTATATTTTTAGGACCCACGCTGTTTTAGGTTGCATACTTTTTACTCTTCATTAGAGTAATTTCAAAGCAATGCATTGTGGTTTCTCATTAGAAAAACATCTCTCTTGCTCCACTTTTTTTGCTAGATGTTGAGATGAAAGAACGCGTGACAGTGTTATTTTCTATGGTGAATTCAGTGCAAACAGTTATATCCACTCCAAATGCAGACAGTCCAGTTTTCGGTCCTAAAGGAACGGAAAACATTTAAGTCTGAGAGCAACATTATGTTAGTGTGGTGGCCAAGTTTCATCCTAGTTCTGCAATTTACTATTTAAGCACTCAAGAACATGTTTTGTTTCGTTCAGCCTATTGAAATAAGATAAGAGTGACTCCAATCATGTCAAATGTTTATGTATCAAGTCAGTAGACATCAATGAACTAGGCTCACTTCATCACACTGCATGAAGTGATCACACTGCATCACTCATTGGCATGATTCTGTCATGGACATTACTAAATGGGCCCAGGAATACTTCCAGAAACCACTGTTGGTAAACACAATCCACCGTGCCATCTGCAGATGCCAACTAAAGCTCTATCATGCAAAAAGAAAGCCATATGTGATCATGGTCCAGAAGTGCCGTCATGTCCTGTGGGCCAAGGTTCATTTAAAATGGACTGTTTCAAAGTGGAAAAGTGTTCTATGGTCAGACAAGTCCAAATTTGACATTCTTGTTGGAAATCACAGACGCTGTGTCCTCCGGACTAAAGAGGAGGGAGACCTTCCAGCGTGTTGTCAGCGTTCAGTTCAAAAGCCAGCACCTCTGATGGTATGGGGGTGCATAAGTGCATACGGTATGGGCAGCCTGCATGTTTTGGAAGGCACTATGAATGCTGAAAGGTATATAAAGGTTTTAGAGCAACATATGCTCCCCTCCAGACGACGTTTATTTCAGGGAAGGCCTTGTGTATTTCAGAAGGACAATGCAAAACCACATACTGCAGCTTTTACAACAGTATGGCTTCATAGTAGAAGAGTCCGGGTGCTGAACTGGCCTGCCTGCAGTCCAGATCTTTCACCTATAAAGAACATTTGGCGCATCATTAAACGAAAATACGTCAAAGACGACCACAAACTCTTCAGCAGCTGGAAACCTATATCAGGCAAGAATGGGACCAAATTCCAACACCAAAACTCCAGAAACTCATAACCTTGATGCCCAGACATCTTCAAACTGCTTTGAAAAAAGAGGAGATGCTACACCACGGTAAACATGCCCCTGTCCCAGCTATTTTGAGACCTGTAGCAGGCATCAAATTTGAAATGAGCTCATTTTGTTCATAAAATTGTAAAATTTCTCTTTAAACATTTGTCATGTTATCTATGATCTATTGTGAATAAAAGATTGGCTCATGTGATTTGAAATTCTTTTAGTTTTTATTTTATTCAAATTTAAAAAACTTCCCAACATTTCTGGAATTCGGGTTGTATCAAACAGGTTAGCAGGGATGCCATATAGGATACAACAATACTTATTGATGACTACTACAGAAAGGTTTTGGACAAATTTTGAAATAAATTACTAGCAAAATATGTGTATATCAAGATAATATAGCAAGGTATTTTTTATTTTTTATTATTATTTTTTTTTTATCTGCACATCAGAACACCTGTAAAGAGTTTGAATGTCAGGGGATAAAGCACAAGTGGCTTTCAGATCTTTCACTCCTATACAAGCTGTCATCGGTTAAATCAAAACAAAGTCCTTTACTCTTTAATTATTTTTGTATAAGGCCACTGCATGTCACAGCAGGAAAAGCTGTAGGTGGAGAGAACATCACAAGCTCACACTTTGGCGAGCGGTGAGCTAAATATGGGAAAATATGCTCTTATATAACATACTAGACACGCTGTCATATGACCACCCCAGTTATTTAGGTTATTGCCTTGCACAGAACAGTAAATAAGTTTTATGCTTTGCTTGCAAGGTGCAATTACTTTGTATAAATAAAATGAAAGACGTATGGAGATCACAAACAAAATATCTATTCATTCAATTTTTTCATTGCATTTATTTGTATCCCAAAAATCTGTTAAATCATTCTGACGTTAAATCATTTAAAAGAACAGCCTCAGCCATGTGAAATGCATGATAAAACAGCAAGGCATGCTGGGACATGCCCCGGTATCAGTCTGTCACAACACCACTGAGAAGTTTTGAGTATTCTTGCTGTTCTGTCTCTTTATCTCTTTCTCTTGCGCTGGTATATTTTTCACTCTCTCCCACATTCAAATGCGGGCTTGCAGATGTTAGGAGAAGTGATTTATATTGAGTGAAATGTAATCATGTTTTACTATCATATGCTTTATTTTATTATTATTATTATTATTTTTTTTTTTTGGTTTTGTTTTGTTTTACAGATACTTATACAAGCTGTTTTATCTGAAGTGCAGAGTTGTGAATCATCCATAATATAATCCATAGTATTAACACTCTCAGTCAATTAGAATCTAGAGTGAGACCAGACATAAGATGGCTCATTATGTCTTTCTCACTATTGTCAATGGCGTAGTCCTGAGATGTGAGCAAACCGTGTTGTTATGTCAACTAATTGTGAGGGGATGTATGCAGTGAAAGTTTTTCAGATTCTTTTGGAATGTGGCTCTGTCCGTCTCCACAATATCGCATGAAGCCTTTGGGCTGCAGGCCAACATTCCACAAAGAGCACCTGGGTGCATTTGCCCCATCTCTTCCCCAGATTCCATCTGCAGGACCGAATGATTGAAGTTTTAAGAAATGCAATTAAAATAATGGTGTGTTGCCCAGACAGAGTGCATTTTAAAAGTATTCACTCAATAAAAGTGACATAGCTCCAGAGTTATGTGAAGATTCCAATTTTTATTACTAACAACACGGATGTGAGTGTGATACAGAATGTAGCTAATACTGAGTTTGAGCCTTCTCTAAAGCTGCTTATAGTTGAATTGAGATTATTTCATAATTGGTAAACTTTGCAACAAGTTAATGAACTAAATTAAAACAACTAAATTTAGCTGAATAATGACACGTCTTCTGTAGAGTTGCTTTACAGCTGAAAATGAATTTGTTTCATAATTGTCAAATTTTATAACACTGTTTTTATTTTCTTGTTATTAATGTGATGATGCTTTGAAATAATCTTTACTGTATAAAGAGCTACATAAATAAATGTGACTTGCCATTTTAGACACAACAGAATAAAGTGTATGTGTCTCCAAGCTACACGCAGTACTGATTTAATTCCAGAAAGAATCAGTGTTTTTGAGTGAATCTGTTCAGAGAATGATTCAGAGACTCACAAATAAAGACAGTAATTAGCTTGTAACACTATAACCTGCCGTTGGACTGTATATCAGCAGTGTTAAAACAACGACCAGAATAAACAAACAGACAGATGTGAGTTATGATTATGAACTTCACAGGAAACAATGCCATCTAGAGAACTTTGCTTGCATGCAGGCCTACATTTAGTCAAAAAGACACGAATCCCACATTTGCTGAAATACTATGAAACTACATCCAAGACTCCCTTTCGTTATCCTGATTCTGTACCACCCAAGGGTAAAGTCCTAGACATTTAAAGAAAAAATAAAATAAATCATCTCAGAGACCATAAAAACCACAGTGAGAATGTTTCATAAAGATGGCTGGTAGATAAGAGCGTGGAGTGTGTTTTTATTGTGCCCTGTGGTTTGTTCTGCTCCATCAGTATGTTTCTCATCTCTGTTGCAGGCAGTGCTACCCATCATAACAGCAGTTTGGTTAAAGACTATCGTTAACCTTAATCCAGGATTTAGCCTGTGGCTCCATCAGGGCTAGAGATGTGTGTTTGTTGTTAAAGTTAATATCTATTAAAGCTAAAGTAGCATTGCATGAGGCAACTCACTTTAACCATAAACGCAAGTATTTTTCCATCGCTCTTTTTTATTTATGAGCTTTGTCTTTTAACAAAGGAAAGCTGCATAATTTTGTGTATATATGTTGCTGTGCTAGTCTTTTGTATGTCTCTTCGTCTTCCACAGACTGGATCGCTCTAGACTGATCTCTGTCCCGTGACTGATGAGCACTGTGAGAGAATATATAAAAGGGATTTTTGTGCCTGAAGGGGGAGTAGCTGCTGTGTATCTGATTTTCTGTTGTTGTATATCCATAGCTGAACTTTTAATGCTAATATTTGCCATAGCGTGCCATAGTCGTTTTGTGTTCTTTCTTGCTTGTTTTACTTGCACTCCACTTGTGGTATGAAATAATTTTTTAAAAAGTGAAAAAGAATATTGTAACTGATGTAGCGGGCTCACCCCAGATATGGGGTCCTATAATTGGGAATTATATACAGATTTAGCTTTTTGGGTTTTAAAATTTTTGAGGCTTAAAAATATAATAATCATACTAATTGAAAAATATAATAATTATACTAACACTTTTTAGAGTCCTAATGGGAAACAAGAGAAACATTTGAAATCAGTACAGAATTAAAGGCATGAGACAATATTCTTGATTAATTGGTGCCCCCATATGGCCACTATGAGATCTGCAAAGTAAGGTGGGCAATGGGTGATTTCATGTTTCTAATTTTCTTAACCCTTTAACAGGCCCCTCAACTGACTAAAGGCACATTTTGAGTTAATAATAATAATAATAATAATAATAATAATAATAAAGTTTTATTTATAAAGTGTCTTTCCCAAGCTCAAGGTTGCTGTAAGTTAAGACAACCTGTTAAAATCTTCTCAAATCAATTTAAGGCATATAGTAGCTATCTAGTTGCACTTTACAAGACTTCATCATAGTCGCAGTCATCACTTCAGGATGTTTTTATTACTTTTTTAATTTAAAATAGTTTTGGAAATTTTCAGAAAAAACAGATGGAATCAACTACATACCAAAAGCATTTTTAAGAAAAAAAAAAAACATTTGTGTATATTTATGTATTTGTGTATACATAGCCTATACATCATATCATATCTAGAACTTAATCTGCTTTATGTAACAGATTAGCTACATTAACATTAGGCTAGCCCATAGCCCATTATAAATCAACTGACATGATCGATAATGGTGCAAAATGCATTTACTTACACATATTTGAGCATCGAGATATTTCATGATACAATTAAGACGTTTGGGAACATTTTGTGAAAAATTAAATAAAACAGCCTACTGCTGTGTGTCACGTGACAAGCATGACACCCCACCTCCCCCAACCTCCTTCACTCGTACCCCTTCAAAAATAATAAGTGCATGACATTGAGGCCCTTGATTGATATCAAGTTAGTTTGATGTAGGATCGATCTTTTCACTCATAACAGCAGAAATATACTGTGCTTTTATGCATAAAACGTTTTTATATAAGCATTTATTAGTTTTGCATAATCATTCAGGATCTGATTTCTCTTTCATGAAGATATCTAACATTTAACAAACCGCCTCTGTTAAATGCATTATAGTTTGTTTTTCTCAGTCACACGGGGTGCTTTTCCCAAAAGCATCATTAGCCAACTGTGGCCGCAAGTTCCGTTGAAGTCGTTAATGACAGAACTTCATGGAAATGCACCCTTGGTACATTTCTCAAATCATCCTTGTCATCTGCAAACAATAATGTACATTTCTCAAAACAATTTGTACAAACAGCACCACTAAGTGTCAGTTGATTTAGTATATTTACTGTGCAATGTACAATGCAAGTAGATTACTATAATATTACAGTTTTTTTTTCAATTATTAACAAGGATTGTTCAATACTGAAGCCAACAGAACAGAAGTCTATGCTAAACAAACTGTGAATCATTTTTCATTGCTTTCAGACAAAATGCATTTAATGACCTCATTTCTCAAAATCCACGAACACTTTTGTCATTCATACAAATTACTCCACAACCTGCAAAACACTATATATTTTCAGCACATTTTTCAAATGCTAACACAATGCTTTCAAAACTGATAAAAACACATTCAAATCAGAACGATGGCAAACTGCCATTTCTGCAGGAATTATACTGAATAATAAAATCTTTCAGAAAGCAGAATATTTCCTTTGAAATTGAATAATAATAAGTCCAACTAACTGCAATTTCAGCTGAAAGCCAAGCCAAATGTCCTATTTTGAGTCATCTTTTTTTTTTCTCAGTGATCTTTGGATAAACGAATAGGATGGATGGCTTCAGAATTATTTTCTTTGGAAACATGGATCAAGGAAGACATTGGTGGGGGAAAAAAAGAGCGGCAGAGAGAAGGATGACTAGAACCCTTACAGTACATCCATCCATCTATCTATTCCATACATTTTCCCTAACACTTGTCCTGTGGTATAGGGAGGCTGGAGCCTTTTCTTGGTCACTGGCAGGAAAACCCCTGGACAGATGGCCAGTCCATCACAGGGATGACAAACACACACATTCATATTCACACTCATTTACAGTCTCCAGTTCACCTGTCCTGTATGTCGATTGTGGGAGAAACCCAGAGGAAACCAACGTCAGCACGGAGAGAACATACAAACTCCACACAGAAAGACTCCTAGAGCAGCTGGGACTCCAATACTGCACATATTTCATTATACTAGACATGCTGTTGATGTTTTTTTTTTGTTTGTTTTTTTTTTAATTATTATTATATTTTAATTATTTTTAATTATTTTATTTTTTTTAATTATAAATGAGGAATTTATTCATGGTTTTATTTTATTTTTTAAACTTATAATTTTTATTTTTCAGAAGTAAATTTTGTAATTGTTGATGGGTTTTGTTTTTTGGTATGTTACAGTTTTTTTCAACCGCGTACACACAAAATCTTTACTTGTCACACAATTTCTGAAACCTGACACTCAAACTCCAGAACCACACACCAAATCTGCAAAACTATACACTTTTTCTCAGCCTTTGACTCAGTTTTCAATTTCATAAAACACTTTTTGCAAAACACAACACACAATTCTCTATGTAGCACACAAAAATCTAACAGGAACTAATATTATGGCAAAGGTGTTTGCAAATATTTGCTTTGGAGATGTGTTTGTGATATTTTGAATGCAGTGCTTCATTTTGCAAGAGATATGAAGCATTTTGCATTTTGTGTGTGCAATTCTTGGATTTGTGTGTAAAGTTTTGAAAAAAGAGGCAAACTTTTGAAAATGTAAGTTACAGTTTTTTTCAATCGCTAACAAGCATTGTTCAATACTGAAGCCACATTTTCAAAATTGTTCATACCGTCTGCATTACCAACATGAATCTTGGCCAAATAGTTGATCTCACCTCCAAAACTCACTCAGACCAACAAAACACTTCATATAGGTCTCAAAATAAGCTTGTTTCATCATAAGACTGGGAACAATTCTCATTCAGAAAACATACATTTCATTCATAACACATTGATCTAAAAAAAATACTAACAACAGGGAGCATTACATAAACAATGAACTTTTATCTTTGAAGTTTGAATGATTTGTCACATAAGTATTTCATCACACGATAAGAATAACATCTTTTCATTTTACTGACTGTATTACAGCACAAAGAACGAAGGAAAAAAGCAGCATTTCCCCCCTATTTCTTTACATACCAAAACAAAAACCCATCAACATTTACTTGTGAAAAATTTACACACATAAAATTTACTTGTGAAAAATTAAACCACATAAAAATAAATATAAAAAGTTGAGAAAAAATATACAGGTGCATCTCAGAAAATTAGAATATCGTGAAAAATTTGTTCTTGTAACCTATTTCAAAAAGTGAAACTTTCATATATTTTAAATTCATTACATGTAAAGTAAAACATTTCAAAAGTTTTTATCATTTTAATTTTGATGATTAGAGCTTACAGCTCATGAAAGTCAAAAATCAGTATCTCAAAATATTAGAATATTTACATTTGAGTTTCAATAAATGGCCATCCCTACAGTATAAATTCCGGGTATCTCTTGTTCTTTGAAACCACAATAATGGGTAAGAGTGCTGACTTGGCAATGGTACAGAAGACGAACTTTGACACCCTCCACAAAGAGGGTAAGTCACAGAAGGTCATTACTGAAAGGGGTGGCTGTTCACAGAGTGCTGTATCAAAGCATATTAAATGCAAAGTTGACGGGAAGGAAGAAATTGGGTAGGAAAAGGTGCACAAGCAACAGGGATGACCGCAAGCTTGAGAATACTGTCAAGCAAAGCCGATTCAAACACTTGGGAGAGCTTCACAAGGAGTGGACTGAAGCTGGAGTCGGTGCATCAAGAGTCACCACGCTCAGATGTCTTCAGGGAAAGGGCTACCAAGCCACTTCTGAAACAGAAACAACATCAGAAGCATCTTACCTGGGCTAAAGAGAAAAAGAACTGGACTGTTGTTGAGTGGTCCAAAGTCCTCTTTTCAGATAAAAGTCAATTTTGCATTTCATTTGGAAATCAAGGTCTGGAGTCTGGAGGAAGACTTGGAGAGGCACAGAATCCAAGCTGCTTGAGGTCCAGTGTGAAGTTTCCGAAGTCAGTGATGATTTGGGGTGCCGTGACGTCTGCTGGTGTTGGTCCATTGTGTTTTATCAAGTCCAAAGTCAATGCAGCCGTCTACCAGGAGATTTTGGAGCACTTTATGCTTCCATCTGCTGACAAGCTTTATGGAGATGCTGATTTCCTTTTCCAGCAGGACTTTAGCACCTGCCCACAGTGCCAAAACCAAGTGGTTTGCTGACCATGATATTACTGTGCTTGATTGGCCAGCCAACATGCCTGACCTGAACCCTATATGGAATCTATGGGATATTTTCAAGAGAAAGATGAGAAACAGTCAATCCAACAATCCAGACGAGCTGAAGTCTCAATAGTACCTCAGCAGTGCCATAGGCTGATCGCCTAAGAATCCCCGACCAAGTATTGAGTGCATAAATGAACATACTTTAAAGAACTAGAACTTTTCTGTTTTGCAAATCCTTTTTTTTTTTTTTTTTTGATTGATTTAGGAAATATTCTAATATTTTGAGATACTGGATTTTTGACTTTCATTAGCTGTAAGATCTAATCATCAAAATTAAAACAAAAAACTTTTGAAATATTTTACTTTACATGTAATGAATCTAAAATATATGAAAGTTTCACTTTTTGAAATAAGTTACAAGAAAAAAATGTACTTTTTCACGATATCCAAATTTTTTGAGATGCACCTGTACATATAAAATAATAATAATAAATTCTGAAGCAATAATTACAAAAAACAAAAACAAACAAACAAAAAAAAAAAAAACATCATCAGTCTAGTATAATGAGGTGCTGTATGTGCAGTATTGGAGTCCCAGCTGCTCCAAGAGTCTTTCTATGTGGAGTTTGTATGGTCTCTCTGTGTTGATGTTGGTTTCCTCTGGGCTTCTCTTACAATCCAGAGACATACAGGACAGGTGACCTGGAGACTGTAGTGAGTGTGAATATGAATGTGTGTGATGGACTGGCCATCTGTCTAGTGGGTTTTCCTGCCTATGACCCAGGAAAGGCTCTAGCCTCCTCATGACCCTACATAGGATAAGCGCTAGGGAAAATGTATGGAATAAATGGATGGATGAATGTTCAGTATTGTGAGGGTTCTAGTCCTCCCTCTCTCTGTCACTCTTTTTTCCCCCACCAATGTGTCTTCCTTGATCCATGTTTCCAAACAAAATCATTCCAAAGCTATCCATTAATCAAAAGATAACCAAAAAGAAAGAAACAAAGAAAGAAAGAAAGAAAGAAGGAAGGAAGGAAGGAAGGAAGGAAGGAAGGAAGGAAGGAAGGAAGAAGAAGAAGAAGAAGAAGAAAAGACCAAAAATGCCTTTCAGCTGAAATTGCATTTAGTTGTGTTTGGAATAATTATTATTCAATTTCATAATAAATATTCTGCTAAGATTTTATATTTCAATATAAATTCCTGCTGAAATGGACCGAGTTTGCCATTGTTCTGATTTGAATGTGCTTTTATCAGTTTTGAAAGCAGTTTGTTAGCATTTGAAAAATGTGCTGAAAATGTATAGTGTTTTGCCAGTTGTGGAGTATGTATGACAAAAGTGTTTGTGGATTTTGAAAAATGTGGTCATTGCATGCATTTTGTCTGAAAGCAATGAAAAATGATTCAGTTTGGTTCGCATAGATTTCTGTATCGCTGAATGTGTGAACAGTTTTGAAAATGTGGCTTCAGTATTGAACAATGCTTGTTAGCAACTAAAAAAAACAAAACAAAAAAAAAAACAAAAAACAAAAAAACTAAGAAATAGGGGGAAAATGAAAAGATGTTATGAAAAATGAAAAGGTGTTATTCTTATCCTATAATGAAATACTTATGTGACAAATCATTCAGACTTCAAAGATAAAATTTCATTGTTTATTGTTAGTTGTTGTTAGTGTTTTAAGATCAGTGTGTTGTGAGTGAAATGTATGTTTTCTGAATGAGAATTGTTCCCAGTGTTATGATGAAACAAGCTTATTTTGAGACATATATGAAGTGTTTTGTTGGTCTGAGTGAGTTTTGGAGGTGAGATCAACTGTTTGGCCAAGATTCATGTTGGTAATGCAGACGGTATGAACAGTTTTGAAAATGTGGCTTCAGTATTGAACAATGCTTGTTAGCAATTGAAAAAACTGTAAACATTACAGGAAGTATACAATACAGTATACAATACAGTGTACAATGATAAAAATGATTTCATGTTTAAATGTTTTTTTTTTTGTTTTTTTTTTCTGGGTGTGCCCATTAGAGGGTGAAATAATTGTCTTTCAAGCATACTTTTTAGTACTGACATCACTGTTAGAGACAAAGTAGGTCTGTGAGTATCTTGTGTGATCAAACCACTAATGATGCATTATACAGATAATCATTTCACTGGCCCCAGTGACAGCCATTAAGGACCCATTAGTGGTCTAATTATCAAACAATATTCATTCTCTTTATTTGTACTAATTTGAGTCTTCTTCCTCCTTCCTAACACTTTCATGCGAGTCATTATGGACATTTTTGCCATCAGCTAACTCCATTTGAAACCGTAAACTCTAACAGAAAATACTCAGCAGTCAATTTTTTTTTTTTTTTTTTTAAATTTCATGTGGTGAAGATGTTACTTCATATTTCAACTTGATAATGGGCGTGACATGTTGAGACTTGACTGTGGCATACCGGACTTCCCCAAATAACTGTGAACATGAGTAAAAATAGTTTTTCATTCTCATCAGCATATTGCACATATTCATTTAGAGATTTTTTGGTGCATCTCTGCTGCACGCATCATTTGCATGTTACAAGATCCACTACAAGTTCCCCTTTCAGTCGGTCACTCCGAGTCACGTCGGATGACCGACGAAATTGGGATCTCGCCAGAGAGACCAATCCACTTCGAGTGTAACTAAACGAGCCAATGGACATTGGCATACGATTATTGCATCCAGCTGCCGCTGATCACAGCGTGAGCATAAGAGGCAGCTGATGCACCGCATCAATCATCCTTTCGCTTCGGAGCTGAGCGGTAGTGGTTGAAGCTACTGCTCTCCCTTCCAAGAGAGTGTTCTGTGAGCGAGTGCGGGCGTTACGGCGCGGCAGCGGTGGTCACGGTGTCCGGGAGAGAAAGATCGTCTTCCTGCTGACAGCCACACTGGGAGTGTGCGGTGGCCAGTTCCTCTGCGTGCTTCAGCACTAAAAGAGCAATTCTCTGAAAGAGCAATTTCTCTAAAAGAGCAACACGGGTGATCGCATCTTTTTAAAGATGTCTTTTCACCCGTGCGTTTCTGGGTGTGGTCGTTTCCTGGCACCTCAGGACGGTCACGATCACTGCCTCACGTGCCTGGGCATTCAGCACGCTGAGGTGGCTTTCGTGGATGGTTCATGTTCTTCTTATGGGGACATGACCATCTCGGAGTGCGACTCCGCTATGTCAAACATGGCGGAGTCCCTCTGCCTGCCGCGATCCGGCGTGCACACTGGATCCGGTGGAGTCAGAGGTGATTTGAGGATTACAGTGAGGGCTTCCCCAAGTGGAGCTCCTCACCCCTCAAGCACTCCGCAGCCGGTGGAGCTGCCGAAGGAGCGCGCTGGCCACGCGTTTCCTTCGGTGCCCCCTCTGATGACCAGATGTCGATCACTGCATCGGAGGGCGGGCCCTCTCTCTCCGGGGATGATGACCCGGCTGCGTTGCCCCCTTCGGGTGTGGTAGCGTTGTCCGTGCCAGACCCAGAGATGACGGCTATGCTTTCCCGGGCCGCCGAGAATGTCGGGCTCGTGTGGAATCCTAAAAAGCCACCGTGTCCCAATCCTTCGAGGCTGGACGAGTGGTTTCTCGGTGGGGGTCGCGCTGGTTCTCAGCGCCCCCCTCCGGTGCCATTCTTTCCGGAAGTGCATGAGGAGCTTACAAGGTCGTGGAAGGCACCTTTCACTGCCCGAAACAAATCTTGTGGTTCCTCCGCTCTCACCACCCTCGATGGTGGGGCCGCTTTGGGGTATGCGGCATCCCCTCGGTGGAGCGTCTGTGGCCATGCAACTGTGTCCAACAGCCGATTCCACCCTGCGGGGTGACCCGTGTCTCCCCTCACGGGCCTGTAAGTATTCGTCAGGTCTAACTGGCAGTGCTTATAGAGCCTGTGGGGAGGCGGCTTCTGCCCTCGACGCCATGGCGTTACTGCAGGTCCACCAGGCCAAAGACCTGAAAGACCTGCACGAGGGTGGTCACGACCTGGCAGTTCTACATGAGCTGCGTGCTGCGACGGACCTCGCGCTTCGAGCGACGAAGGTGACCGCACAGTCTCTGGGTCGTGCGATGTCCAGGAGCGCCATCTCTGGCTGTGTCTCGCTGACATGAAGGAGCAGGAGAAGGTACAGTTCCTGAATGCTCCCGTGTCACAGACCGGCCCTTTCGGCGACGCTGTCGAGAGCTTTGCCCAGCAGTTCTCGGCAGCCCAGAAGCAGACTGAGGCAAACACATCATGCGCCGGAGGAAACCTGCTGCTTCCACTCCGGCTGCAGCCACTCAGCCTGCTCGTCGCCGTGGGCGCCCCCTGCGGCCGCCCCCGCTCCCACGTAGCCGCAGCAGCCTTTCACCAGGCAGCGTCGTGGAGCCGGTCGCAGGCAGGACGCCCAGCCCGTCCAGGCCCCCGCCAAACCTGGCGGCAAGTGCAAGAGGCCCTGGGACGGTCGACCCAGAGATGGAGGAGACTGCTCATCGGGAGATGGTGACTGCACCACTCCCTCCCCTGGAGGAGGGCCGGGTGGAGTATCTTTTGTTCATTTTGTTCCGCCGCTGGCCCAGCAGCCAGCGGTACCCAAAACATCAGTAAAGAGCGGTCTCCTCAATCTCTGGGTCTCAAGAGGAGGAGAGTGGTGATCCGTGCATCACAGGATCGCTTCCCTCCTCCTCTCTCGCCAGCAGGCAGCGGGTGGTTGCCCAAGAGCACCCCTCCTGCCCATTCGTGGAACCAGGTAAAGGCAGTAGCACTCCAGTCCCCGCTTCAAGTCGTCAAATGCCGGGCCGTCACACGCCTCAAGCCGGGTTCCTGTGTCTCCTCCCACGCGAGGAGAAATCAGGTGAGTGCTACACTACACACCCAGACCCCGCCCCCTGCCGTCACAGGCCAGGCCGTCGGTCCCTGTGTTCCACCTCGCTGCCCCACCGCGGGCATGTCGGTGGGCCCGTTGGCCCCGCTGGTGCGGTCTCTCGGAGCCCGGTTAATGCTCCCCAGTCCGTCCCGGTGGCTCCTGCGGACCATCAGACTCGGCTATGCGATTCAGTTCGCCCGGCGTCCCCCCAAGTTCAGGGGCATCCGGTTCACTTCAGTCAAAGCCGTCGATGCCCCTGTCTTGCTCGCGGAGATTGCAGTCCTACTGGCGAAGGATGCAATAGAGCCGGTCCGTCCAGCCGATATGAGGTCGGGGTTTTACAGCCCTTACTTCATTGTGCCCAAGAAAAGCGGTGGGTTACGACCGATCTTGGATCTGCGAGTTTTGAACCGTGCACTTCACAAGATGCCGTTCAAGATGTTGACGCAGAAACGCATTTTTGGATGCGTCCGTCCCCTAGATTGGTTTGCAGTAATCGACCTGAAGGACGCGTACTTTCATGTTTCGATTCTCCCGCGACACAGGCCATTCCTGCGATTCACGGTCGGGCATATCAGTACAAGGTCCTGCCCTTCGGGCTGTCCCTTTTCGCCTCGTGTCTTCACCAAAGTCGCAGAGGCGGCCCTTGTTCCCCTGAGAGAACGGGGTGTGCGCATTCTCAACTACCTCTACGACTGGCTCATACTTGCACAGTCTCGAGAGCTGTTGTGCACACACGGGGACCTGGTGCTCAGGCACCTCAGCCAGTTGGGCCTTCGGGTCAATTGGGAAAAGAGCAAACTCGTGCCAACGCAGAGGATCTCTTTTCTCGGCATGGAGTTGGATTCGGTCAACCAGACAGCACGCCTCACCCAGGAACGTGCTCAGTCGGTGCTGAACTGCCTCAAGACTTTATCAGGCAGGACAGCGGTCCCACTGAAACTCTTTCAGAGGCTCCTGGGGCATATGGCTGCAGCTGCGGCCATAGTTCCGCTCGGTCTGCTCCATATGAAACCGCTTCAGCACTGGCTCCATGGCCGAATCCCGAGGTGGGCGTGGAAACGCGGTACTCACCGGGTTCAGATTACACCGGCCTGCCGCAAGACCTTCAGCCCGTGGTCAGATCCTTCGTTCCTTCGGGCAGGAGTGCCCCTGGAGCAGGTATCCAGGCATGCTGTGGTATTCACGTACAACGGGCACGCAGTATCAGAGGTTTGGACGGGCCCCCTTCTGCGTTGGCATATCAATTGCCTCGAGTTGCTGGCAGTACACCTTGCCCTGTGCCGCCTCAGAGGGCGCCTTCGGGGCAGGGACGTTCTGGTCCGTACGGACAACACTGCGACCGTTGCGTATATCAACCGGCAAGGCGGTTTGCGCTCCCGTCGCATGTCGCAACTCGCCCGCCACCTCCTCCTTTGGAGTCAGAAGCATCTGAGGTCCCTTCGTGCCATCCACATCCCAGGAGTGTTCAATCAGGCGGCCGACGAGCTGTCTCGAGCGGCACTTCCTGGGGAGTGGAGACTCCATCCCCAGGCGGTCCAGCTGATTTGGAGTCGGTTCGGAGTTGCTCAGGTAGACCTGTTTGCATCTCCGGAAACCACCCACTGCCAGTGGTTCTACTCCCTGTCCGAGGCAACACTCGGCACGGATGCACTGGCACACAGCTGGCCCCAGGGCTTGCGCAAGTATGCGTTTCCCCCAGTGAGCCTGCTAGCACAGACATTGTGCAAGATCAGGGAGGACGAGGAGCAGGTCCTGTTAGTGGCTCCATATTGGCCCAACAGGACCTGGTTCCCCGAACTCATGCTCCTCGCGACAGCCCCTCCCTGGCCGATTCCTCTGAGGAAGGATCTGCTTTCTCAGAGACGGGGCACCCTCTGGCACCTGCGTCCAGACTTGTGGAAACTTCATGTGTGGTCCCTGGACGGGACGCGGAGGTTCTAGGTGACCTGCCCCAGGAGGTAGCGCTCACTATCGCTTCAGCACGAGCACCGTCCACAAGACGGGCCTATGCGCTGAAGTGGAACCTATTCGTCGAATGGTGTTCCTCTTACCAGGAGGACCCCTGGAGATGTTCGATCAGAGCCGTGCTTTCCTTTTTGCAACAAGGGTTGGAGCGTAGGCTGTCCCCCTCCACCCTTAAGATATATGTTGCTGCTATTCTGCCCACCACGACCCCATAGAGGGGAGGTCGGTGGGGAAGCACGATCTGGTCGTCAGGTTTCTTAGGGGGGCCAGGAGGTTAAATCCTCCGAGGCCTCCCTCCCTTCCCTCTTGGGATTTGGCTTTGGTGCTAAGAGCCCTACAAACTGCCCCCTTTGAACCGTTGCAGTCAGTCGAGTTGAAGTTTCTTTCTATGAAAACCCTACTCCTGACTGCATTGGCCTCAATCAAGAGGGTGGGGGACCTGCAGGCATTTTCGGTCGACGAGTCGTGCCTTGAGTTTGGGCCGGCTGACTCCAGTGCAACACTGAGGCCCCGGCCCGGCTATGTGCCCAAGGTTCCTACCACGCCCTTCAGGGACCAGGTAGTGAGCCTGCAAGCACTGCCCCTGGAGGAGGCAGACCCAGCCCTAGCTTTGCTCTGTCCTGTACGCGCACTGCGTCAGTACGTGGATAGAACTCAGAGCTTCAGGACCTCAGAACAGCTCTTTGTCTGTTACGGAGGACAGCAGAAGGGGAAGGCTGTCTCCAAGCAGAGGATGGCCCACTGGATAGTGGATGCCATCACCTTGGCCTACGAAGCACAAGGTGTGCCCTGCCCGCTCAGGTTGCGTGCTCACTCCACTAGGGGTGTCGCATCGTCGTGGGCGCTGGCTCGTGGTGCCTCGCTAGCAGACATCTGTAGAGCTGTGGGTTGGGCGACTCCCAACACGTTCGCTAGGTTTTATAGCCTACGTGTCGAACCGGTTTTCTCCTGTGTGCTCACCTCAAACGGGTAGTGGCACTGAGAGGGCCAGCTCAGAGTCGGCTTGCGGCGTCCTTACGCCTAATTCTCCAGAGAGTTCCTTAACCAGGCAAACCCTGTTGAGTCCTCCAGCACTCCGGCGTCCGGACGCGGCGGGGCGTCCGGCGCCAGGCCTTCAGCCAATGAATTCCTGAAATCTGGTGCGAGGCTAGTGCCCATATGAGAGACCCTGCCGGGATCCCATATGTGTATTCCACGGTATGCTTATTAGAGCCGTGTTTCCCCTGGCAGACCACGTTCTGCCATCTCTAAAGATGCAGCCTGAGCCATCTCAGAGACTTCCATGTGCAATAGGGCCCTTCGGGGTTACTTCACATGTTTGAATGTCACTTAACCCCCTCTGGGAGGAGGTGACTCCGCAGTGTGCCTCTTCCAAGTGGAAGGGCACGCTTCCCAGTGTTATCCTAGTCCTACTGTTTGGGTTGCTCAAGGAACACCAGTAGTTGACCTTCTCTGTGTAGAGCCCGGTCCTATCGTCTGCCTTATAGGAAGGGTCAGGAGGCCTACACAGGGCACTGGAAGGGGCAGCTCCTGTGGCGCTTTGGTAGGGATCCCAATTTCGTCGGTCATCCGACGTGACTCGGAGTGACCGACTGAAAGGGGAACGTCTCGGTTACGTATGTAACCCTCGTTCCCTGAAGGAGGGAACGGAGACTTCACGTCCCGTCGCCACAGTCGCTGTACCACCGCTGAGCTGCCGGGTCGCCGGCTCGGCTCCTCAGCGAAAGCATGATTGATGCGGTGCATCAGCTGCCTCTTATGCTCACGCTGTGATCAGCGGCAGCTGGATGCAATAATCGCATGCCAATGTCCATTGGCTCGTTTAGTTACACTCGAAGTGGATTGGTCTCTCTGGCGAGATCCCAATTTCGTCGGTCATCCGACGTGACGTCTCCGTTCCCTCCTTCAGGGAACGAGGGTTACATACGTAACCGAGACGTTATTGTTATAGAGAATTAATATGCACATTTTATTCATCTCATTATATTGAAAATACAATCAAAACCTTTTTCCTGTTAATTTATCTGATAGGTTTTTATTGAAAACCTTGATCCAACATGCATTGTTTTTTCTGGAAAAAAAGTGAGCTCAGTGACTGATTTCAGCTTTGGGCCCTTTTAGGGTCTTGTAAATACACACAAATTAACCACTGCTCTCACAGTTTTGGAAATGCCATGTTCTGAGTAAGATAATCTTAAGAGATAAGGCTACTCTGAAAACAGTTGTTTATATTCATGACATAATTAGAAATGAGAGTTTGTAAGTCAACAGTCAGCAGACAGCACACAAATGAAATTAAACACCATAGTGTCTTGATCCAAGAGTCAAATGCACATAGGAGAAACCCTTAGCCAGTTCAGCACCTGCAGTCATTTCTTGCTATGGCTAATGTTGATGTGCTGCTTCCTCCATTAGGAAACCACTGAACAATAGAGTGATTCAGGGAGTCTCTAATCATTTAGATGTTTCCAGGGCTGTGGCTTGATTTAAAAATAATAAGGGTGGGTCTCGTGCCTGTATATTCAGCAGTGTTAAAATATGTTTTATAGTCCCTTCTGATGACAGGACATGGAAAAACATTTCCAGCACTTCTAGAAGTTTGTCTTGATTGTTTTTAAGCACTTCAAATACATTACACTATTGGAGATAAATTGACATACAGATGACAAACTGACATACAGTGACAAATCAGCAATAAACAAATCAGGTCAGACAACCACAATATCATATAGCTTTGTGGAAATGGATTCTACAGTGTATTGAAGTCTATTTACAGTTAAGACAGTACAAAGGTATTTTTTTTTAAGTGTGGCTGTCAATGTACCATATAACCATAAATTTTCTTTGTTTCCTGCATGGGGAAAGAGCAATGCGTCACCCAATCTGTTTCCTTTCTTCTCTTCCAGTCATAATGTTGCATAAAACACTCCACATACACACTATATAACAGTAAATAATAGATAAGAATGTTTAATTAAGAATATAAATAAATATGGTAACACTTTAGTTTAGGGACCAATTCTCACTATTATCTAGTTGCTAAATAGCATGCATTTTACTAGCATATTGGCTGTTTATTAGCACTTATAAAGCACATATAGTGCCTTATTCTATTCTATTCTATTCTATTCTATTAATTAGCAGCAAATTATGAGTTTACTGAGACAAAAGTAGTAGTTAATAGTGAGAATTGGTCCCCAAACTAAAGTGTGACCATAAACGTTAATACAAATTTGAATCGATATAGCCCTGGGTCTGGGAAAGTTAAAAGAGTGAGTTTTTCCAATGAATTTGTCCATACACTTTTATTTAAGAAACATGGGATTGAATCATGGTCTCGTGAGGTCCCAAGTCACACATTTTTTGGAAGCCCTTTCAATTCCTAATAGTGACAGGCTACTCTTGAATTCTGAAAAACAAACATAAGATGACTATAAATAGTAGGCTAGTCAAGGACAGTGAGCCAAACGATCATCTTAGAGGACTCTACTGTCCAGCTCACACGGTATGTAGCCTACTTTGGTCTTAGTTTTCCAGGTTTGGCTGAACAGCCTAAGGCTTTGAAGGTTCCTGTTAAGAGTTCTTCTTAATGAGTTACCCCTAAAAATAAAAAGGTCTCTAGACTCACCAAAACATAGATTCCTCAACTATTGGTACAAACTTTTCTTCAGTTTCTCATGCTTGTGCGTTGTTTCGACTAATCTCACGAAGAGGTGGTGGATAGCTGCATAAATTTCAATGTTATTAATATTGAAAACGAAGACTTATCACAAAGTTCTCTGGAAAGCAGCTAGGAAAATAGGAAGTGACAGAGGGAGGTGTGACTACGGACGAAAAGCTGAGAGCTGAAGGCGTGAACGCTCAGAGAGCTCGAGCTGAGCATCACGTTCACTGGGAATTACAAGGTAGGATAAGAGATAAATGTAGTTTTGTGCTCTTTTAAAAGCTATTCACACTGTGTCTATGCTACGAGCGAGTAACGCGACAAATGAAAGCAGACGTAAAAGTGTGCTTTTTCATGTGTAATAGACTAGAATAGGTCATAGTTTTGGCGTCGCTCGCAGTATTGAACGTGTGCTCACTTGTTGTGATGTTCTGTTAAGACAAAACTTGTAATCAGATACCAATTATTGTTATACATATCAGTTATGTGAAACTAACTGATATGTATCTAACATCTCTACAGTTTGTTGGTGTTTCAGTATCGACTGTTACGATATTTTAATGTCTTTTGTTCTGCTTGCGTAATCGGTTTGGAATATGATTGAATATTGACAATTGTAATGCTGGAAATGCCCACTGTATGATTCACGTGCAAAAAAAAAAAAAAAAGTCCCATACAGTGTAATATTTCACTCAAAAGTACAACTGGACAATTTATTATTAGTGTAATGCAAACATTGCGATATAATGTGAATAAGCAATGCTATATGTTTACTATATAATGTTGTCACTGCATAATATGCATTTTTATTTTTATTCCTTTTTAAACAATTACTTTTTGTGAAAAGCCGCCGTTTCCTGGCAGGTTCCATTGCGGCAGCTTACACGTATTGTGTGACAATGATATGTAGTGCAGGTTTGCATGCCACAAAGAGTAATATGGTCAGTGAAGATCCTGGGTGATAATAGCAGAAATGTTCATAAACAGTTTTGAGGTTAAGACCTTAAGGTCTCAATAGCGTCTACATTATATACTGAAGGATAATAACAACTTTTCTATTTAGAAAATGCTGAACGAAAAGTACTTGATATCTGACATTGTAAGTCCTGATAATAAAAACATATTTTGGTGTAATATGATGTCTGTGGTTTAAAAAAAAAAAAAGCTTCACATATTCATTTCCTGCTTTCAGTAAGAGATTGCAGATAAATATGCAACGATGAGAAAAAAAAACTTTCCAAAACATGCAATCATGAGAAATAAGTGTTACCACTCTTAATGCTGCTCTTCCACATTTCTAGTTAATAAAAATGACGTTCACTTATCCTATGTTAAATGCAGAGACAACATAAAGTCCAAAGAAGGCCTATATATTCAGTGCAAAAATGTGTTCTGTGTGAACAGTCCAAAAGGATGAATGTGTAAAAATCATGTTTTGTGACAGTATCAAACATTGTCCAAACCAGCGTCTGAGCTTGGGGCAGGGCTGTTACAGGTGCATCTCAATAAATTAGAATGTCATGGAAAAGTTCATTTATTTCAGTAATTCAATTCAAATTGTGAAACTCGTGTATTAAATAAATTCAGTGCACACAGACTGAAGTAGTTTAAGTCTTTGGTTCTTTTAATTGTGATGATTTTGGCTCACATTTAACAAAAACCCACCAATTCACTATCTTAACAAATTAGAATACCGTGACATGCCAATCAGCTAATCAACTCAAAACACCTGCAAAGGTTTCCTGAGCCTTCAAAATGGCATCTCAGTTTGGTTCACTAGGCTACACAATCATGGGGAAGACTGCTGATCTGACAGTTGTCCAGAAGACAATCATTGACACCCTTCACAAGGAGGGTAAGCCACAAACATTCATTGCCAAAGAAGCTGGCTGTTCACAGAGTGCTGTATCCAAGCATGTTAACAGAAAGTTGAGTGAAAGGAAAAAGTGTGGAAGAAAAAGATGCACAACCAACCGAGAGAACCGCAGCCTTATGAGGATTGTCAAGCAAAATCGATTCAAGAATTTGGGTGAACTTCACAAGGAATGGACTGAGGCTGGGGTCAAGGCATCAAGAGCCACCACACACAGACGTGTCAAGGAATTTGGCTACAGTTGTCATATTCCTCTTGTTAAGTGACTCCTGAACCACAGACAACATCAGAGGCATCTTACCTGGGCTAAGGAGAAGAAGAACTGGACTGCTGCCCAGTGGTCCAAAGTCCTCTTTTCAGATGAGAGCAAGTTTTGTATTTCATTTGGAAACCAAGGTCCTAGAGTCTGGAGGAAGGGTGGAGAAGCTCATAGCCCAAGTTGCTTGAAGTCCAGTGTTAAGTTTCCACAGTCTGTGATGATTTGGGGTACAATGTCATCTGCTGGTGTTGGTCCATTGTGTTTTTTGAAAACCAGTCACTGCACCCGTTTACCAGCAGGATTTGGCACCTGCCCACACTGCCAAAAGCACCAAAAGTTGGTTAAATGACCATGGTGTTGGTGTGCTTGACTGGCCAGCAAACTCACCAGACCTGAATCCCATAGAGAATCTATGGGGTATTGTCAAGAGGAAAATGAGAAACAAGAGACCAAAAAATGCAGATGAGCTGAAGGCCACTGTCAAAGAAACCTGGGCTTCCATACCACCTCAGCAGTGCCACAAACTGATCACCTCCATGCCACGCCGAATTGAGGCAGTAATTAAAGCAAAAGGAGCCCCTACCAAGTATTGAGTACATATACAGTAAATGAACATACTTTCCAGAAGGCCAACAATTCGCTAAAAATGTTTTTTTTTATTGGTCTTATGAAGTATTCTAATTTGTTGAGATAGTGAATTGGTGGGTTTTTGTTAAATGTGAGCCAAAATCATCACAATTAAAAGAACCAAAGACTTAAACTACTTCAGTCTGTGCGCACTGAATTTATTTAATACACGAGTTTCACAATTTGAGTTGAATTATTGAAATAAATGAACTTTTCCACGACATTCTAATTTATTGAGATGCACCTGTAGTTTGGCCAGCTAGTGGCAGTTGGGGGTTCAGGTGTTTGGGAAACTTGTTTGAAAACAGTTTCATTATTTTAATGTAGTGCAGAAATTAGACACATTACTTTTAAGGTAACACCTACTATAAAAAACTTGAAGTCTAGAGTGTTTAATAAACTCTAACCATTATAAACAGAGAGGGGAATACTACATCCTCCATCTCCAGCTCAGGCAATATCATTTTTAGATGACTACTTCAAAGTATATTGGAAGGAACCAAATTTAATTGTATATTGCCTTTTTGGTCTGTTTTGTTCTCAGGTGCACAAGATGACGACTCCTACCACTGTCTTTGTGACCGTTGGAAATAACAGCACTGCCAACACATTCATTGACTCAGAGTTTCGTTACACTCTCTTTCCTATATTCTATGGCCTGGTCTTTGCCGTGGGGTTAATGGCCAACTGCTACGCTCTTTATGTGCTGCACCAAATGCGGGATTCTAAAGCCATGAATGAGATTCGAATCTACATGACCAACTTGACCGTTGCAGACTTGCTATTTGTGTCCACTCTACCGTTCTTGATTGGCTACTACGTGAATCACGGTGACTGGACGTACTCAGATGCCCTCTGTCGTGTCACAGGCTCATTTTTCTTCATCAACACATACTGCTCTATTTTCTTCCTTGCTGTCATCAGCATTAACCGTTACTGGGCCGTTACCAGGCCGTTGGTGGCCGCTTCTTCTGACTGCTGGAAACGTGGAGCAATCGTCTCAGCGTTCATCTGGATTGTCACTCTTGCAGCTGCAGTTAAATTTCTCACTCAGCCGGGAATCCAGAAGGACAATAACATTTCTCGCTGTTTTGAGGGTTATCAAAACGAGGATGACTCTTCTATATACACAGTGGCTGTCACGCATTTCATCATTATTGGCTTTTTCTTTCTTGTTTTCTTGATGGTGATTGTCTGCAACATTTTGATTGCTCGAGCTCTTCTGACGCAACCCATCAGTCAGCCTCGAGCCAGCACAGGAAAGCGTCCCGGTGGTACCAAGCGCAGAGCTTTGAGGATGCTGTGTGCTGTTATAGGCGTCTTTGTGATCTGTTTCCTGCCCCACCACGTGGTTCAGGGTCCCTGGGTGTTGTCTGTGCTGCACTTGAGGAAAGATTGGAACATAAAAACTCACCAACGCTTAAACGATGCTCACCAGATCACCCTTATGCTTATGGGACTCAACTGCCTACTAGACCCGCTGGTATATTGCTTCGCCACCACAAAGTTCCGCAAGTACATCCAGAACCATTTCACAAAGGTCAAGAATAACAAAAACTGCTCACGCAACACATTAAGCACGGCTATGTCACTGAAGAGCAGACATCAAAGTGAAATATGAAGAGCAGAAAACAGCTGAGAAATATTTGGTGTCTGCTTATTTTAACCAATTATAATCTTATATAGACAGTTTTAGATTTTAGTGGAATTTAATTTCAATTCCAAATTAGGTTCTGTTTGGATTCTTAAAGGGATAGTTCATCTAAAAATTAAAATACTGTCATCATTTACTCACCCTCATGTTGTTCCAAACCTAATGATGTTTTTTATTTTTTATTTTTTTGAAAATTAAAAAAAATGCCTTAAACAAACCAGTCAAACTCTCTTCTTTTGTGTTCCACAGAAGTAACCGTGAGGCTGAGCAAATGACAGAACTTCCATTTTTAGGTGAAACTACCTTTAAATGTAATCAAATTTGATTTTCAATTGCTGCCACTTGCAGACAAACAAGAGAGAATTCAAACTCTTCAAATTATTGAATGCATATGATAAATCCTTTATAGACTGAAATATTAAGCTTTTTCAGCCTTTGATTCCTGTATTGTCATATTGTCTTTTAAAGAAATAATTCACCAAAAAAGGAACGTGCATGATTTTTTTTTTTTTTTTTCCTATGATGACAACATTTTTATTTTTGGGTGAACTATGCCTTTAAATGTTTGCACTTGTGTAGGTGGAATATCTATATAGGTTAAGCACATATATTATCTGTAAAAGGATTGTTATTCTCGGTTAGATGAGGTGTTCATTCTTGTATTAATAATAATGAAAACATGATGTCATATCAGTAGACAGTCTTCTCTAGAATAAGGACAACAAATGAGTGATGAGGATGCTGGTGGTTGATCTGACCAAACCAAGAGGTGATAAGAATAGAAGACAGCTATTTTTTTTTTTTTTTAGACATAATGCAGATGAAAGAAGCTACCTATTTCCTGTAATACTAGAGCTTCACTGTCTATCTTAAAAAGGGAGAGATTGTGGTGCTGCTGAGGAGTTTGGATTATCTGGAATATAAATTGCACTTCGTCAAAAGGTGGTCAGTTGATTTCTGTCTCATGTTACTATGACAACAAATATTTATTGTACTACCTTGCTTGTTTTAGCTTTATGAGGAGCATTCCTGTTGGCCAAGTTCTTGTGCCACACAGGAAACCTATGTATTTTTTTGCAATGGTTTGTTTTCCAGAATGGGGAACTTGAACTGCACGCATCCCCTGTAAATGTGCACTTAAACTTTGAAATGACCAATAAACTGCCCTTTTCTTGATCTAGAAAACTTTTTTTTTCCCCACAAAGAAGTTTAGTAATTATTATTCTGATTATGAAATGTAGGTCTGTTGACTCTCACTTTGTTCTTAATTGTAAATCTATGAACTGAAAAGAACATTTCTGCACAAGTGCTGTGATAGTATTTATTTAACAAGATGCGATACATTTTTTTTCTAATATACTGTAAGTTGAAATCTGTTTTATATGTATAGTTTATATGTAATGCTTTGCAAAGCCAGACATTTAAGAAAATATGTGTTTAAATTCCCAGTAATGTCTTGCCATTTTTATTGTTTAAAAAGGTGTGTTCATGACCTGTGTGTTATGGTGGTCCTTTAGACAATTATTCAATCATGTTTATTTCCTTGTGGCATAACATATTTTAAAATAGCGTAATGCTTGAATGACAGCTGCTTCTGCTGAATCTTTCTCAGTAATTAGCTTCTGCATTAAGCAGGAAGTTTTGCAAGATGGTGTTATGTATGATCCTATCTGTATAGTTATGAAAGTTCTCATTTACTCACCCTCATGTTGTTCCAAACCTGTGACTTTCTTCTGTGGAACATAAAGGAGATGTTATGCATAAAGTTAGGGACTTGGGTTTTTGTCCATTTAGTGAAAGTGAATGGTGACCGAATCATCCCTTTCAATGTTTTGTTGAAAAGAAGAACAGAGTGTGTTAAGGATAGGTGTAATGGAAAAACTCCTTGTCTCTCATTCTATCAACTGCAGATGCTATTCTAGTACAGCACCTCTTTTTATATTTCAGTATAAAAACAATGTATATATTTCAAATGATCACTGATGTTTGCTCATGAAATAAGGCTTTGTATGTCATGTAAACTAAATCAGCACTGAAATGACAAACTAATAATAATAAAAACATTGAACTATATGTTTTTGCTTTTCGGTGCATTCAACTTTATATGTTTTGTCTTGATAGATAATATATATTCTGTTTTTCAGGTATTCAATAATAAGCAGCTTTAGATTTCAGCAGTCATGTATGCTGGGTTTCAGGTTCATATCAATATGCCTGCATCTGCGGCCCCCAGTGGTGACTTAAAATAGTGATCAGTGATTAGTCTTATGTTGCCAGATAAGTACAATAAAAACAGTCACTTTAACTTTTACTCAATTATTTGGCAAATTATGTTATGTTATTTACTATACAAAATTACATAATTCCCATAATTAGTTTAAATACAACTTTAAAGAGATGATTCACCCCAAAAAGACATGATTTACTAATGTCGTCCCAGACCTGTTTGGTCTTTCCTCTGTGAAACACAAACGAAGAGATATTCATAAATTATAAGTCACTGTATGCAAATGGTGACAGAATCTTCATTTTTGGGTGAACTTTCTCGTCAAGATCTACAGTGGTGGCCAAAATTATTAGAACACCTGACAGATCTTAAAATTTTGACCTTTTTTTTAGTCTCCAAAACATGATTTCATTTTATAATGTTCATGAAACATGCAGATGGTTGCTCTGAGCACAGCAAATATCAGATGAAGTGAGTCGTACTGTTTTTATCCACTTTTAACTTTTAACAACAGCTCCCTAATTAATTATGTGAAATAAAGAATAATGTATATATATAAGCTTTAAGACAAAGTTTTTAGAAACATGAGGTAACAGCAAGTGATATAAAATTATTTACAACCAATAAATATTTATCATGCAAAGGACGTCTTAATAAAAATAAAAACAAAATTTTGTAACATGGTTTTACAAGTCTCTCCCCAACACCAGAGGGAGCCCTCACCCAGCTCATAGGCTGTCATTTTTTTTTCTCAATTTCTTCTCAGATATATTCATGTTAGAGCATATGCTGCACCCCATGTGATATAGATCTTATGAACAACTTATCCATTGTTTTTATTATTTTTTTAGCGTACATTTTCTGATAAGTTGTTACACTTGGATGTATGTCAAAATAAGGAAGAAAATATATGTTGCTACATCTGATCCAGTCTACATTCAGGTCTGCTTTTAGAGAGCACAAGAAACTGGACTAGAAAATACAAATATTATTTCTAATGAAAACATTAAATACTGGGACTGTGTGTACTTCAAGAAAATGTTAACACAATTCACTCACTGAAACAAAATTTACGTACAGTTGACTATTTACAGTTTACTTACCAGACTGGTGTTTTTATGGATTAGTGTAAAATATATACCCTTTCAAAAACATTATAAAAATCTTACTGAATATTTGATGAATAGACAGTTCAAAGGAACAACATTTATTTGAAATATAACTTTTACAAATGTCTTTACTGTCACTTTTAATCAAATTATCATGTCCTTGCTGAATTAATGTATTAAAAAACACTGACCCTAATGGGTATTTTTCACAAAATATTAATATTTTTAACATAATTAAGGACAGATCTGATAAAAAAAAAAAGAATACAGACTGAAATATGTATAAATATAATGAATATTATATTAAATATATGTATTTTTAATGAAACCATTTAATTACATTGAACAAACCAGTAAAATAAATTGATACATAAATAATAAAACATTAAAAAAAAAAAAATTAAATCAATTTACATAATGTTATAAATCGCCAGTACACTAGTACTAATGCATTAAAGCACTCACATGCTGTAATAATAATCTAGTGCCCCTCCTCTTAATTATACTCACCTGCTGCCTCCGGATCCTAGTGTTCATCAAGGCGAAGTGGAACAAGAGACTAAAGTCAAACTCAGTGAGCACTGCAGAAACTCATCCTCCTGCAGGTGGAGAGAACAACGAACAGAGAACAGTGAGAATATGCAACGAGACAGGCAAGAAAAAAGAAAGCACAGAAAGAAAGCAAGACAAATTAATTTGCTTTGTAAAATCCCTCCAAACAGTTGAACTGAAAGTGCTTTTACTAAGAGACTTATTACAGCAATCAATTTAGTTTTGTTTCCTTTGTCCCTCGGAAACCAATTAGTAAATTTAATTTCACTCAGATTTACGGTTTCACTTAGAGCGGGAATGTAGCATAGAGGAATCTAAAGAAGACTATTGATCTGATGCTAATAGGAAAATCTGCAGGATTGGGGTGGTTGCGTTGGGGTGCGCCGAAGAATGAGAGAGACAGAGAGTAATGAAAACCCCAAGTTTTGTTGTTCAAAGTAAATGTTTGATTTCCCACTGGGAGAGATAACAAAGTAATCGTATAACCACGCATTCACAGCTCAGCAGTTCACTTGTAAGGCCTGTTGTTGTCTTTTAATGGCTGCCATTCTAATGAATAATCATAGCCACTGTGTGCTGCATTTCTGCAGTCATTGATCATTCATCCTGAAGTGACAACTGCTGCCATAAATCCACCACTAGGTGGAAGCAGCAGGCAGCAAATGATACACATTTGTCTGGCAGGCCTGTTTTTTAGTTTTTTTTTTTTTTTGTCAGGCCTCTTGGTTTGGCTGAGGCTGTGCGGTCATGACGTCAAAATGACACAGGAGAGGCTGTACAGATTGACAGTGGCATCCCAGAATGCCAAAAGAGTTTCACCGGTAGTTCATCAGACGCAGTCGACATTCGTTCAGTGAGTTTGAAGACTATTGTTTGTTACAGGCGTAACAAGAGGTCATGATGGCACAGTTAAACGGCCTGTCAGAGCCCCACACGCCGCAGTGTCTATGTCAGCTTCTGCCTCCGCCGCTAGACACATCCGCTCTACACAAATAACAACTGCCACTGCGCATCTCCGTTCATTTTTCCCCCCTCGCACCTGCCCTGGTCGTTCACTTAGTATGAGATGAGATGCCATTCATGTGTTTGATGGCGCTGCTTGTGTGGATTCCTCCCCTGAGGCAGAGGAACGCCGCTGTTTATCATGAACGGGGGTTTTGCAGTCTCATCATCCATTTTGTGGGAAGTTGGCGTGCATGGGGGAAATTGGATGTCAACTGTGTTTGTCACATTAATGGGAAACATGTGTGATTGTGACAGACAGGAGCTCGCTGTGGCGCTTCACTGCTTCCCTCAGAGCCCTCCAGAGAGAGATAGAGAGAGAGAAAGAGAGAGATTGGGGGGAGGGGGATCACAAGAGAGAGAGAGAGAGATGGGAAAGAAAGAGAGTTACATTTCTAGCGAGATCAGAAGGAGAGAAAGGGAGAGATAGGGAAAAGTGGAAAACAGATTCAGTCTGAAGCTCCACATGTATCATGTGGCATTTCCCTGTTATGCTGCCACCACAAGAACTTATGAACTCTGAGTATTTTCAAGGAACTAAAACTAATGTGGTCTACAATATCTGGAGAAAGCCGTTAGCATTACCATTCATCCCAATAAATGTTGCTGCTTGGCTGGCACAGTGGCTCTTATATTGCTTGATAAAATAAAAATAAAAAAATAAAACAAAAGCTTTTGAATTTACTTTACTTTTGAATTTCATTTAAAGAAAAATAGGGTTTTTTTCACCTGGATGGTATAGTTGCTGTAATATAATGTCTTATATATAGCAAATTATATTATAGCATAAAAAGAGAAAGAAAGAAAGAAAGAAAGAAAGTATGAATGATGAAATAATATAATATATATAATAATATATTTTCATATTACATGTAAAAGGGAAAAGAAAAATTGAATCAAAGAATAAATCAATAAATAATAATAATAATAATAAATGATCAGAATGCACAGCTATCTTTTAAAGGCAGTTAAGAAAAATGCTTTTTACATCGGGACATTATAATATGTGTTATTCGTATGACTTGCAAAAAAGAAAAGGATGAATGCATGAAAAATAAATAAGTAATCAAATGATAATGATGATGATTATGGTAATACTTTATTTTAAGGTGTACTTGTTACACATTACATGTACTTACTATTATAATACCAATAAATTATGCATAATTACATGTAAGTAACGCTAAGCCAAACACAAATCCTAACCCTAACCATATAGTAAGGACATGAAGTTTATTAATATTACTCAGTACTTAAATGTATAATTACACTGTAACAAGGACACCTTAAAATAAAGTGTAACCATTAATAATAATAATAATAATAATAATAAATAATTGCATCGCACAGAAATTTTTGGTTACAATGTGACCTTGAGTAATATTAATTACTTATTATATGGTTAGGGTTTGGCTTAGGGTTACTTGCATGTAATTATGCATAATTTATTGTTATTATAATAGTAAGTACATGTAACGTGTTACAAGGACACTGTAAAATAGAGTGTTACCAAACTTTTTAATGTCAGTTAATTAAGAAAAATGCTTTTTGCATAAGGACAGGGCCGTCGCTAGGAATTCTGGGCCCTGTGCACTGAATTTGCTATGGGGCCCCCTCAAAATCATGTTTGGGGGGCTGGACTGGGGTTAAAATTTGGCCCTGGACAAATCGAGCCCTTCCGGCCCACAAATTCCCCCTTGAATGTTTTGATGGGTCATAGGGCCTTCACTTGGAGTAAATAAATGAATAAATAAAACAGATAGATATTACTGAATTCATGACAAATACAACAAACTTAATAATGCATTTTTGTCGCATAGAAAAGCACTTGACAGTAAAGCAATGATTTTGAGCTAGGAAAGTTGCTGCTAATAAATTCTGTCATCATTTCCTCACCCTCATGTCGTTCCAAATGACTTTCTTCTGTTGAGCACAAAAGAAGATTTTGTAGAATGTTACCAAACCATTTTGGTTACTCTTGATTTCTACTGTATGGACAAACATTTCTTGAATTTCTCAAATTATATTCCACAGAAGAAAGAAATTCCTACAGGTTTGGAATGACATGATGTTGAGTAAATAATGACAATTTTCATTTTTGGGTGAATCTCCCTTTAAGAACTTTATTATTTGTAAATAATAAACACCTAATTTTTATAAGACACTGATATTTATCTTTAATCAGGCCCTTATTGAATTAACATTTTACTTCAATTAAAATTCATTAGAACTAAACATCTAAAAAGAAAGAAGTTCTTGCTTAGAATCTAGAGATTAGTTGACTAGTATTAGTAATGCTGCAGGTTAAATACAACCCAGTGCTGGGTAAATATTGAACAGAACACATGCTGGGTTGTTTTCAACCAACAGTTGGGTTAAATGTTTAACCCAACCTTCTGGGCAGTAACCCAACTGCTGGGTCTAAACAACCCAATCGCTGGGTTCGTCCATATTTTACCCAGCGCTGGGTTGTATTTAACCCAGCATTTTTTAGAGTGTAGGATGGTGGTCACAAAAAGTAAAACCATGGTCCTCATTACCATGGTTATATGGTTTTTAAAATAAATAATAAGTAATAATAGTAATAATGCATTGGGTAGCGCTACATCACACTTTTGGAGTATCTGCTTTACGCGGTTTCGCATGCGCTGTAATTTAAAAACAGCGCCTAATATCGGGGAGGTCTCCCTCGTTTCGGCGACCGGCCCACTATTAGAATGGAATGTCCCGGTGCTCCCGATGGCCAGTAGGTGATCACGGGCCCCCCAGACCTTTGGGCCCTATGCACTCTGTCACCCTTTTCCCCCCACTAGCGACGCCCCTGCATAAGGATATTGTGTTATTTATATTGAGGGAATAAAGGAAGGAAGGATCAGAATGCACAGCTACATTTTAATTTCAGTTAATGGAGAAAGATGCTTTCTGTATCTGGACAGTGCAGTGATAATAATGCACTGCTGCATTTTAATAGAGAAATGGTGTTGCATTCAGATGGTGCAATTACATTGTCTACCAGCAGGGGCTAACTGGACCATGCCAAACCTTCCTTAACCTCTCGACTAAAACACTGAATTTTATTTTAGATCGCTCATCTTCCCTCATCCCCTTTTTTCTCTTTCTCTCCATTGCTCATTGATGCCCAGAGGTAATTAGGCAATTAAGGGCTAATTGAAAAGCTTTGTAGAGAGAGCTGAGGGCTCAGAGATCCCTTAGCAACACACTGAATCACCTTAACAAGGGAAAAGATACACACACACACTGACACGGCAGCATGTGCGCACTGTTTAAGAAAACAAAGAAGGCAATATTAAAGAATAAAAAGTCATAAACCAGATCAACACCACAAAAATAAGCTAAACAAAAGAACCTGAGGACAAAGATGTATTGATGATGCTGGCTGACAGTAAGCATGCAGAGGCTGCAAATGCCTGATAGAGAACATGCTGACTCTCCAGATGTAATTCATGGAAAATATATTCCATCTGAACCAGTTTCTGTCTCTAACACTATAAAATCCTTTTAAAACTACATTCGGCTGAGTGCAGTGCACCACAGGACATCAGGCCTCTGAGAAAACATCCTTTGGAGTAAAAGACAGTATTTTACAGTAGAAAGTCAATGTAAAAAGAATGATTTTGGGAGGATTTTGAAGTATTTGTTCAGGGAGAATCATGCATGCAAAAAAACACTGAACAAACTGAAAATTTAGAAAAGAAAAGAAAAGAAAAGAAAAAAGGAAAAGGTGTAAGGAAAGAAAGATTCCTCTGGGATGTGCAAGGCTTAAGATGGAAGCTTTTAGGGTGGAGGTCAGGGGATCTAGAGACTCAAGGGTTCTGTTTTCTATTTCCAGAGGTATAAAGTTGCAGATTAAAGGTGGTTGCTGTCTTTGTCCAAGATTTGTACATTTCTGAGTGATTCCAAATGGTGGTTTTACTTGGAACGACGTCAAATATCCTCTTGCGTTTCTCTAGGTTGTTCCCTTTTACAGTTTTCTTAAGTGTTCCTCAATGTTCCTCAGCGGGTCTTCCATCTGGTCCCTTGTGCTTTACAAAGGGCAACAGAAAGGTTACCATCTTTTTCTCACCTCATTCTTTGTGGATGGGGAAACTTTACACCAACTAACCCACTTGATAAAAAAAAAAAAAAAAATGAATCAAAATGTATGGGCTCAAGCAAATACATATGCCTGCTGATACCTTAGCAAGTAGAACCCCTAACATATATAGGCATTTGAACTGCTCTTGCCGCCAGCCTATGTAAAGTGAGTGTAAATAATCGTTATTCCTAATTTAAAGGCGTTTAAGATGCATTAGCTCTTCTATAATTACTTAAAACTCAATTACAAGAATCCACTGAAGTGCAGGCCTCAGCTGCAGGGCTCAAGCCACAGACAGAAGAATTGAATGGATGGCGAGATACTGAGATAGCGAAAGAAAAGGAGCACTACATTGTTGGGTGGAGGCAGAACATGGGCGTCACTTTGTTTTTAAAAGCGTTTGGGACAATGGAGCCAGAACTAGTTTGAAAATGTGCACTGGGATGGTGGAGTGTGGTACACATAGACTATATTGCCAAAAGTATTGGGTCACCCCCTTCTAATGAACAGGTTTGACTACTTTAGTAATTTCCATGAGTACAAATCTTAATGTTTAAGCATATAATGATATTCTAGGGAATTATGTGCTTCTAATTTTAAAGCAACAGTTTGGACAGGACCCTTTTCTATTCTAACATGACAATGCCTCTGTGTATAAGGCAAGGTTCAAAAAGAAATGATTGATTCAGTCAGTGTGGAAGAACTTGACTGGTCTGCAGAAAGCCAAGTCCTAATCCAAGCTGAACACCTCTGGTGTGACTTTAAATGCAGATCTTGAGCCAAAAACTCTTTACCAAACACCAATGACTTGTACATACACTATATTGACAAACGTATTGGGACGCCCCCTTCTTTAGAACAGAAAAAGGCACTTCCAAAACTGTGGCAACAAAGATGGAAACATAATTCATGTATTTAAAAATTGTATTTCCATCTCTGTTGCAACAGTTTTGGAAGTGTCTAAAATGACTGTACCCATATGTACAAGTCATTGGTGTTTGGTAAAGAGTTTTTGGCTCAAGGTATGTATTTAAAGTCACACCAGAGGTGTTCAGCTTGGATTAGGACTTGGCTTTCTGCAGACCAGTCAAGTTCTTCCACACTGACTGAATCAATCATTTCTTTTTGAACCTTGCCTTATACACAGAGGTGTTGTCATGTTAGAATAGAAAAGGGTCCTGTCCAAACTGTTGCTTTAAAATTAGAAGCATACAATTCCCTAGAATATCATTATATGCTTAAACATTAAGATTTGTACTCATGGAGATTACTAAAGTAGTCAAACCTGTTCATTAGAAGGGGGTGACCCAATACTTTTGGCAATATAGTGTATGTTGGGGGTTACAGATGTGCTCATTGTGGTGTCTCAAAAAGGCAAATGCTTAAATATTATTTGGGTTATGCTCATAAATATTTCATAAATAGTCTAAGTGACCCTTGTGAAAAAGAAGTACACGTTATTAATTAATTTCACATAATTTACAATTAAATGAAAATGTATCATAGTTTAAATTAATATTAAATGTTTTTTTTTTTTTTTTACATATTACAGTCAAAATGCATGACAAGATTATTAAAACAATGATTAAAAATGTACTAGAGAGGAGACCTTTTAATTTGACATTGTTATAAAGCGCACTTTTTAAAAGTGTATTTAAAGGTCAGAAACATTGAAAGTGTACGCTAAGTTCACTTAAGTGGCCTTTCATTTAATGTATGATCTATACAGTTTTTATTTTTTATTTTATTTTTTTAAATAGACACTACAAGTGCACATTTATTTCAAATAAGCACACTTCTTTTTCATAAGGGGATGCATCGATCCAGAGATCAAGTGTTTTAAGTAAAGTATTTTCTCATGATGCTGTTGTGCTCATGTGCCGAAGGCATTTCAGCTCTCTTCTATCACTTTTCTGTCAAATTGTCCAAGAAATCATAAACAAATAAGAAAGAAAAAATCTGAAATATAAACAATAATAAGATTATAAATAAAAAATGTGCAAAATCATTTAAACAATTTCAACAGCACATTGAGTGGTTATTTTATTCAACATAAAACTAACTTCTCATTATACAGCCATTTAAAATTCTTGTTGATCAATCCAAGAGCTCAATTAAACATTTGACATTTTATTTGATAACTTCATCAAGTCATACCTCAGATTTTGCAGGTCAGTGGATGAATGCATGAACTAAAATGTCAATAATAACTTTTGCTGGCCTAGAGGAAACACTTTTGCCTTGTATTTGAGAGTATTTGGGGGTTCTAATCCACCTTATTGTAAAAACTGTAATTGTCAGTGGATGCATACCAGGATGCTGTTGTTTGCATTTTGTTTTGTGATTGCAGTCGAACAGATAAGCCATGGAAATGTGTCTGGATGCAGTTTGTGGGAAATAATGTTGTTTATGCTTTCTATCTCTGGTTGTGACCACAACGAAAACAAAATATTAATAAGAATTGCATTTTAGCACTGCACCACCACTCATTATAAAAAAAGAAACAAACAAAGAATCAAAAACACTATAGAAATGAAATCTCCTACTCAACAACTGTAGACGCTTTATCTGTAGAACACACTGCTCCCATGAGCTTTTTCATTAAGTGTTGGCAACAAAATCAGCTGGCAAAAATAATGATCAAATTCTCAGTCGTATGACAACATACATGATCCTGAGGGAAACATGGATTTATAGACACTAAAAATACATCTAATTTAGATTTCATATGAGCAGCTCTGGGAATTTGTTGGTGTAACTAGTATGAAAATAGAATTAAAATGGAATGAGAGGGAGGAAGAGAGATAAAGAGGAAGGGATCTTTGGAGATTTGCTGGATGGAGGGAAAAGCAGATGGCCCAGCACTGTCCCTACCTGCTGGTGGGTGTGGGTGGATCAGTGTACACACTTGTGTACACGTGTATGTGTGTTCTCATGCATGTGTATTTACATGGGTCAGCAGGGTTACGCCAGCTCTATCTCTGTTCTGAGCCAGATGGTACCAGAGAGAAGAGTAGACCCCCGCTACCATGTAAATAGGTTGCCAGGCCAACAGAGAGATTCACCAAAGAGGTATATAAAATATCAGGTAAACACCGTCTTCAAAATAAATGCCACTGAGAGAATATGATATGTGACCACAGAATTATATAAAATAGTGTATTCAAATACACATAAAAGCGTATGATACTGGAGTACTCAAATACGGTATTCAGTATTAGATAAAAATGTGTTCTTAATTGAAAATCACTGCCAAACTAACAGTTATTAAATCACCCTCTCTATTTCAATGTATTCAGCAGTTAAGTAGTTTTTAGTAATTCATTTCTTTAAAGACAAATACAATTGACAACCTTTCTCTTCCTCATGTTGGGAAAATAAAGAGTACATTAAAAATCAACATGAAATCAAAATAGACCCTATTTACTTTCTTAATGCATTTCCCTTGTTCTATTTGAACGACTCATTGGTGCACGCTATTCCAAATAAAAACAATTGCCTTTGCAATCAAAATCTAATAACTTGCTCTTCATTCTGTTTAACTCAAAAATTTGTCATATTAAGGAAGTAAAATAAATTGCAAATGGGAATTCACACTGAGTTTAAGATGTGCACAAGTTGTAAGGGCTGCTGAAGAATGTGGGAGACCCCAAAGATATAAGCCAAGATATTTCAGTTTTTCTGATATCATTTTGAAAAAGCTGCTTGTTTTCAAACTGTTTTATTAAATATAAAAATAAAACAATTATAAATTAATAAAAATGTAATACTGTATGTTCTTCAATAAAAACACTAGTTATTGAGGAAATCTGATGTCAGGTTTTTAATTATCATTTTAATTCATATTTTTAATCATTTATTTATTGAGATACTTTAAATCAGTCTGATTGAGAACAGCTGTTCTAGAGAGTGTCATGCGTAATAACGTACATAGTTTTTGAAGTTAAAGATCAAGTTTTTTTTGAAGTTTGTGATTCCAGTGTAAATACAAAGCAATACACTTATTACAATTACTTTCCTTAAAAAGACCAGATGCATGAACATAATTACTTTTTTATAATGAGCAATGCTATTTTTACAAACACGTGTACGCATACATAAAACTTTCCTCCCACACTTTCATATTAAAGATATGATATAGCCAAATGCTGAGAGATTTCCTGCTACAGGAAATGCTCACTTAATTACAGCTTCACTCTACCACTTCACTGGCCCCCTCTTTCCTAAACATACTGCTCTCTTTCTGTCACATGCTCTTTTTCTGGTTCTTTCCATCCTTTCATCTGCTTCTCGCTCCCTCTCTCTGTCTCAATCAGGATTCTATTGTGTGCTCCGAGTATTTGGTACTCTGAACCAGGCATGGGCTTGTCAGTCTAGATTTGCTTTCATCATCAGCTTCTACTGTGTTTAAGTGGCTCCCAATTACTCCCTGCCTCTCCTTCTGTCTCTCTCTTGCACACCTGTAAACCATTTCAGCATAAAGAGATTACCACGGTGAATGCTCTCACCATGCGTAGGCCTGGGTAAAAACAGACTTTCTGGTTATTCTCTTCATTTAAAGGATTCTGGTATCGATTATTAAGAGTCCACTGTGAATCTTTATGCCAGTTATCAGTTGCTGCATAATGTAATGTACCAAGAATTCTCCCTGTATCAATGTTTCATGCCCTGTATTTAAACAATGCTGTTCCTGTTTAATCCTAAAGCAGTTCAGCATTTTAGAGACAGATTATCCTGCAAATTATTTAATATGTATTTATTTGAAATGAATTGTATATCCTTAATGCAGTACATATTTTATTTTGAAAATTATTTAACTCTATATTTATACACTCTCTCTCTCTCTCTCTCTCTCTCGTTCTCTCTTTTAAAAAGAGTACAGTGTGACCAATGTGAAGCCCTGAAATGAATGACCTTTATGTGCTGGTTTAATGAACAGTTCAAACAGGTGAGTTACTGATTCGAATCAGTCTAAAACACTGACCTGTAAAATTTGCTGCATCCGACAAGAGAGACTTTCATTTGTAAAGAAAATGGGCATTTTGCTTACAGATCAAATGCAAATTCAGAATTGAATCAAATCGAGAGCTTGTGAAACAAGAAATCTGCATTGAAACCCAGCTCTAACCTCATACTTCACAAAAAAAAAAAAAAAAAAGTATCCAGACAGAACTGGGAGGCTGAGACAGACAGAGACAGCCTTAAAGGCAGACTAAATTACCACCGTCTGAATTTAGCCCTCACATGTTTGATCAGTTCATAAACTTAAAAGACTGAATGCAACGGTCAGTTCACTACAGTTATCTAAGAGCCAACTCACACATTCCATGACACATTCCATCTCTCCTTTGTCTCTATAGACCTCCAGTTATTTTCACACCTGTCCTCTGCCTTTTTCTCAGAGCCATAGATAAGTTCAGAACACCTTGACCTTTTTAATGGAGACCAAACGACCGTGGGCTCTTTCTTATAAGTGCACAAACACTGTATGTTGTCTGTATGGTTTGATATTCATGAGATAGCTCAGAATAACCCTCCAGCCAGATAATTGGAATTTTAATTATGCATGATATTAACCTTGAAACAAAAACAATGCTATTCTATTACCCCTGTGATGTTGTCTGTCTTGCAGTGATTCCATGAACCATTTCATTCAGAATTGACTCAGTCTGTCAAAATGGCTTCAGCTGCAGGCAAAGCATGCTGCAGGACACTTTTATGAGACAGTCATTTTGCAGATAAATTCCCTTTATAGCACATCTTTTACAGAACAAAGAGAAAAACAAGGAAACAAGAAAAGGAAAGGGTGAAAAATACAGAGAATCAAGAATGAGAAATAGATAGACAGAGAGGTGGTAGCTGCCCCCACATTGGATGGAAAAGAAAAAAAAATCCTCCTTCATTATTCAACTAATAACTCAAATTGTTCCATTAAAATATACCAAAAAATTCACAGAGTATTCAAGCTCTACCCAGAACTGCTGAAATTTGACATTTCAGCAAAATGACGTCTGTAATTTGCTACATTACCATTTCAGATCTTGAGAGATAAACTATTTGAATTAAGCACTGTGCCATGAGAGCACTTGCCATCATGAAACTGTTAATACCAGCTTGTTATCCTGTACTAATAAGTTTTGGGGAAAAAAACAGATTCTGTTGCATACATCAGTTCAATCTTCTTGCTATGTTATACAACCTAAATTCCGGAAATGTTGGGACGTTTTTTTAAATTTGAATAAAATGAAAACGAAAAGACTTTCAAATCACATGAGCCAATATTTTATTCACAATAGAACATAGAGAACGTAACAAATGTTTAAACATAGAAATTTTACACTTTTATCTACTAAATGAGCTCATTTCAAATTTGATGCCTGCTACAGGTCTCAAAAAAGTTGGCACGGGGGCAACAAAGGTCTGAAAAAGCAAGAAATTTTGAAAAGATTCAGCTGGGAGAACATCTAGCAAAGTTAATTGACATCAGGTCTGTAACATGATTAGCTATAAAAGGGATGTCTTAGAGAGGCAGAGTCTCTCAGAAGTAAAGATGGGCAGAGGCTCTTCAATCTGTGAAAGAGTGCATAAAAGATTGTGGAATTCTTTAAAAACAACGTTCCTCAACGTCAAATTGCAAAGGCTTTGCAAATCTCATCATCTACAGTGCATAGCATCATCAAATTTTCAGATTCAGAAAAACTGGAGAAATCTCTGTGTGTAAGGGACAAGGCTGAAGACCTTTGTTGGATGCCCATGGTCTTCGGGCCCTCAGACGACACTGCATCACTCATCGGCATGATTCTGTCATTGACATTACTAAATGGGCCCAGGAATACTTCCAGAAACCACTGTTGGTAAACACAATCCGCCGTGCCATCTGCAGATGCCAGCTAAAGCTCTATCATGCAAAAAGGAAGTCATATGTGAACATGGTCCAGAAGCGCCGTCGTGTCCTGTGGGCCAATGTTCGTTTAAAATGGACTGTTTCAAAGTGAAAAAGTGTTCTATGGTCAGACGAGTCCAAATTTGACATTCTTGTTGGAAATCACGGACGCCATGTCCTCCGGGCTAAAGAGGAGGGAGACCTTCCAGCGTGTTATCAGCATTCAGTTCAAAAGCCAGCATCTCTGATGGTATGGGGGTGCATAAGTGCATATGGTATGGGCAGCTTGCATGTTTTGGAAGGCACTATGAATGCTGAACGATATATAAAGGTTTTAGAGTAACATATGCTCCCCTTCAGATGACGTCTATTTCAGGGAAGGCCTTGTGTATTTCAGCAGGACAATGCAAAACCACATACTGCAGCTATTACAACAGCATGGCTTCATAGTAGAAGAGTCCAGGTGCTGAATTGGGCTGCCTGCAGTCCAGATCTTTCACCTATAGAGAACATTTGGCTAATCATTAAATGAAAAATATGTCAAAGACAACCACAAACTCTTCAGCAGCTGGAAACCTATATCAGGCAAGAATGGGACCAAATTCTAATACCAAAACTCCAGAAACTCATAACCTCAATGCCCAGACATCTTCAAACTGTTTTGAAAAGAAGAGGAGATGCGTGTTTATGATTCATTATAACAACCTGATTGGACAGCTTTTATATTTTGTGATGAAACTTACTGAACATTCAAAATAGCTTAAAAAAAGTGTAAAGGAGTTAAAATAACATGAGGAATTCCTCCGCTGCACACACAAATGAAGATCTACTGTAAGGAGATGGCGGTTCTGATGCCTGTACTGAACTGTAATGGGCAACATAGCTCCTATGATGAGAAGAGAAGATTTTGGTTCACTTTATCTTGGGTTCATGTTGCATTCATATTTCAGAGTTTTGCTTGGAAGCAGACCGAGACCCCGGTCCAGGTTCGCTTGTTTGATGCGCACAAATGTTTGGGTGGTAGCATTCACACTTACATTTAAATAAACTGCACTAATAGAAATTGCACAAGAGTTTCATTAAAATGAACTAAACCTGCCATGTGTGAACACACTCTTAGTACAAAAATCAGACTACACTGTTTGTAGCTGTAGTCTGTATTGAGAACAACTCAATAAGGAGGTGCTTACTGCTATTATTCTGCAATACATAGTCATTTGATTGCATCCCTATCAATGCAGATTGCACTAACATTGACATCTCTGGTAAAATATGATAAAGCTCTGGCAGTATACATGAAAGGGGTGCAGGAAATGCTACAAAACAAAACATTCTTCTAATTTACATATTATGGTACATTCCTATAATTCGTTCTTCACTGATTCCACACAAGCATTTCTGCTCAGTTAGGTTTGGTTACCAACTTGGGTATTAAGTCTTAATGGGGTTCCCTCATTAGTTTCTGGCACATTCCACTGCTGCATCAGTCTATAATCTAGTTTCTTCTCAACTTCTCAAAGCGTTAGACCCGTTTCTCAGTGCATGCACAAGCAGTGCGTAAATGTAGCAGTGACATACATCGGATATGTTGTATAATGATGGCCACAAAGTATAAAACGTCAATCAGGAGTGTGCCATTGACAATTATTACAAACCTGATTGTCATTAACTAGAACTTACTGTACATGAGGAGGCCTGTCACATTTACATTGGCTACAACTGATAATTAATCTATATGAAAAAGAAAACGAAACTCAAAACATTACTTTATGTTGCTTTATAAAAGCCTGTATTGCAAAACACTTTGAAAAGGTTTTCTGCCGCACCTCACACAACCTTATAACAAAGTGATGAAAAATTATTTGCTGCTTTCATGTGCTGTTTAAAACAGCCTTTCTCAAAAGTGAAAATCAGAAAACAAAGAGTGAATGGGAAAATTTCACTCTTTATTTTCACAGCATGCACTTCTATGCTGACTGAGGGCAATAAGTTCCACCCTTTTCTTTTGACCATTATTCTTGTACTTATTTTTTTGCTCTCTCCATCTCCTTCTTCAAAGGGGGCTGAAGTCAAGTGTTACTCGGTCGCTTTCTGCATCAATAGCAGCCTGTTCGATCAAACAAGCCCGTCCAGAAAGAAGAGAAGCAAACAACACGCATCCTCTCTCACACACTCACCTAAATTACCCCAATTAAGCCACATCCGTATTTTCCTTTCACCCCCATCTCCATTATGTGTCTTTTTCTGTCAAAACTGGCTTTTCCTAACAGCAGCAGGACAATGCAACACAGAACAGCATGTCACAAGAAACAGCTGGGTTGCCCCAGGATCACAAACCTTGAAGTTGCCTTGAATCTTGATTTTTCTCAATATTTCTTTTTGCTTGACTAATATTTAAAGCTTTTATGCTGTTTTTTGAAGTATAGAATACCTATTTATATTTGTTCAATACATTTTAAATACTTAAATTTATAGACATTTACAACATGGCAAACATATTTCTTTTATAAGAGACTTACATTAGAGATCCATTACTGGTTATCAGAGGGCCTGGAATTTACCCATAGTCTTCAAGAAGTGTTCCTGAAGATAGTCCTGTTTGCAAAGTGACATTTGGTGTAGCTTTTGGGAGCATGTAATTATTATATTCATAAGTTATTATAATAACAGAAGTGGTGTTTGTTTAAGCCAAATAATCTAGTCCCTAATGTTTGCCAGTGTCATTTAAGATGGTGACAACAGGACTGATGTGATTGTCATCTGCTAATTAGCGCTTTGTTGATGTATAAACCTGAGATGAAACATACGAGTCAAAAGAGCTGTGGTTTAATGGTGTGGTTTGATCTACACTTAAAAAGGCTTCAAATAAAACATTATTTTATTAACTCATGTGAAGCATGTTGGTGCTGAAGGTTTCAAGTTCTTAAAACAAACAAACAAACACAAAACAAACAAACAAAAAAAATTTACAAAAAGTTTTAGAATTTGTAATTATCACTCTTTGGGCCTATTCAGAAAATACTTTTTTGTCTGAGGAGTGTGTTCCTTGTGATTTTTAATCCCATATTTGAAAAGGAAATTAAATTAACAAAGTTAAGTCTGATAAGAAACTCCTGAGAATGGACTGTAATTCACTGCACCCTTAATTATACAGTTAGGTCAGTATGTATTTGGACACAGGCACTACTTTTATTATTTTTGCTGTTAACCAAAACATATTCAAGTTACAGTTATATATGAATATGGGCTTAAATTTCACACTCTAAGCTTTAATTTGAGGGTATTATCATCAAAATTAGTATAAGTAATTGGACAATTGACTCAAAAACTGTTTCATGGACAGGCGTGGGCTATTCCTTCGTTATTTCTACATCAATTAAGCAGGTAAAAGTTCTGGAGTTGATTTTAAGTGTGCCATTTGCATTTGGAAGCTGTTGCTCTGAACCCACATCATGTGGTCAAAGGAGCTCTCCATGCAAGTGAAACAGACAATTATTAGGCTTCAAAAACAAAACAAATTCATCAGATAGTTAGCAGGAATATTAGGAATGGCCAAATCAACAGTTTGGTACATTCTGAGAAAAAAGAATGCACTGGTGAGCTCAGCAACATAAAAAGGCCTGGACGTCCACAGAGGACAACAGTGGTAGATGATCAGAGAATCCTCCCATGTAAAGAAAAACCTTTTCACAACATCCAGCCAAGTGAAGAACACTTTCCAGGAGGTAGGCATGTCACTGTCAAAGTCTACAATCAAAAGAAGACTTCACGAGCGCAAATACAGAGGGTTCAACACAAGATGCAAACAAGGCCAGGCTAGACTTTGCCAAAAACATCTAAAATAGCCAGACCACTTCTGGAAAAGCATTCTTTGGACGGTTTAAATTAAGATCAACCTGTACCAGAATGATGGGAGGAAAAAAGTATGGAGAAGGGTTGGAACTGCTCATGATCCAAAGCATACAACATCATCTGTGAAACATGGTGGAGCAGTGTGATGGCATGAGCTTGCACGACTTGCATTGGCACTCGGTTACTGGTGTTTAGTGATGATGTGACAGAGGACAGAAGCAGCCAGAAGAATTCTGAAGTGTACAGGGATATACTCTCTGCCCAGATTCAGTCAAATGGAGCAAAGTTGATTGGGCGGCGCTTCATAGTACAAATGGACGATGACCCAAAACATACTGCAAAAGCAACCCAGGAGTTTTTGAAAGCAAAATGTGGAATATTCTACAATGGCCAAGTCAATCTCCTGATTTCATCCCGATTGAGCATGCATTTCACTTGTTAAAGACAAAACTAAAGGCAGAAAGACCCACAAACAAACAACTGAAGTCAGCTGCAGTAAAGGCCTGTCAAAGCATCACAAAGGAAGAAAACCAATCTGATGTCCATGAGTTCCAGGCTTAAGGCAGTCGTTGCCTGCAAAGGATTCTCAACAAAATATAAAAAATTAACATTTTATTCATGATTATTTTTATTTGTCCAATTACATCTGAGCCCATGAAAATGGGGGGACTGTGTATAAAAATGGTTGTAATTCCTAAGCATTTTATGTTATATTTTTGTTCAACCCCTTGAATTAAAGTTTGAAATCTGCACTTCAATTTCATCTTGATTTTTTTTTTTTTTTTTAAATTTTTAATTAAATTCTGGTGGCGTACAGAGCTGAAATTATGAAAATTGTGTCATTGTCCAAATATATATGTATGCCCCTAACTGTGTGTATATATATATATATATATATATATATATATATATTTATTTATTTATACTACACAGCTGTTGAATGCCTGAACCTGAACCTGAATCTGATTGGTTGACGAATGTTCTAAGGTATGCAAAATAGTTCCGCTTCGCGTTGTGGTCACAGCACCACCTCGGGTGTGCATTATTTTCGAATAATTCAACAGCTCGTCGTCAATTATTCCTTACGTGATTTTATAATTATGAAGTTAATTAATTATATAAGTCTCTTGTTTATTTCAGTTGGTTTCATGATGCAACGACATGATCCCGATATATATACTGTATATCCCCAGAAAAATCAGGGGATAGCAACTGGGGATTGCATTTTTTTTTTTTTTGCCAGATATTTTGGGGATATATATCCACACACACACACACACACACACACACACACACACACACATATATATATATATATATATATACACACAGTATATGGATTTGGACTGTCATTTGGGTGATGACTGTGGAAATGTTCAATAGCTTTTTTTGTAGCCAAGACTTTGTGTCAATACAACATATTTCAACACAGACTCTGTAAAATAAACCTTCCCTTATAAATATCCACTGCAGTAAGAAGTGTTATAACTTCCCTCCTCTATTCTATATTTAGCTAAGCAATGGATTGGGCAATTTGATGGCTGACAGGATTGAACAAAGGATGTCTTGTCTCTCTTTATGGCATTTTAGTGCAATCAGACATGTACAGAATATGCTCTTTTGTTTCATCAATGTGTCATTAAGATGTGGGATGCATTCTCTATGACTGAATACAGCTTGATGAGTGTTCTCTCTTTAAATGTCTCCAGTATGTCAAAGTAAACTCGGAAGGAATTGAAGTTTTTCCTTCAGATCACTTGCTTTGATACAGTACTGCTGCCTTGCAGGAAAAATGGCACTGACCTGTGATGAAGCATTTCCATACATTTACAGCCAACACCAGTGACACATGGCCAAAACTTTCCCAGGAAGCACATGTAACTCTGACCCTTCATCTCCAGGTTGTCCATGTTGTGGGCCAGAGGTTTTGCACAAAAAAAGGGTCAGATTCGAATATTCTTTTTGAGGAGTTTCCAGTTGGGAGCTCCGGTCGCAGACACACCTGTCATTACTGTCTGTGTGTCAAAAAGTTTTTTTTTTGTTTTTTTGTTTTTTTTCCAGTTTAAACTTCTTGGTATCAAAGGAAGATGCCAGCTTTCTCTTTCAGTCTCTCTCTTTATCATTCCCAGACCACCTGATGCTGGAAGACCAGTTGAGCTGCCTCTCTTCCCATCTGCCCTAGCAGTCCCTCGCTTCCCAGGCAATGACAGGTGCTGTTGCTGTGGTGATGGATGACTTTGTGTCGAGTGGCAGAGTTGGGGGGTCTTAGGTGATACCACCTGTCTACAAAGGAAAGTGAGAATTTAAGAGAGAAAAAGAGAGAGGGCATCTTTCTCTGTTTGACTGACAGTCTATTGTTTTTGCTACTCTTTTCTTCCCACCAGTGCATTTCTCAGTATTTTTTCATATGAATTTAAACTAAGCCTGCTATTCATAAACAGTTTCCTTTTTTATTTTTATTTTTTTTTTAAATTTATATATATATATATATATATATATATATATATATATATATATATATATGAGTAAATGTACAGGATCTTTGTCTTCTCATATATATTCTAATAAACATTTTTTATTTTATTGTTTTTGTGTTTATTATCAGTAATCAGTATACAGAGAACTAGAAAAGGAAGTCCCACCTTTCAAATACATACAATAACAAATACAGAAATAGTTGTAAAAAGAATTCATTGTAAATATTGAATGTAATAGAAGGTGTGTGTGTGTGTGTGTGTGTGTGTGTGTATATATATATATATATATATATATATATAGGCGTTTCTTCAACTAGGGGCACTTTTAGCCTTGTGAAGTTGAATAAAAAAAAAACTTGTTCAAAAGCCACGTAACACAGTCTCATAAGTTTAAATAATTTGTCTAGTTTTAAGGTCTGTAAGAGAACAAACTTAGATTACAAGAGAAATTGTTAATATTTTACATTTTTCCGACATGCAATGAACAAATGTCATTTCCACCACATCTCAATATACAGCTGTTATTTAAATATAGAATAACTTACTGTATGCCACTTAAGAATTGTCTAAGATCATTTTTGTAACTAGTTTTACCAGTTTTTCCACAATGTACAATAATTATACATTTGTCAATGAGATAAAGTAACTGCCCTAAGGACCAAATGCTGAACTGTACACCTGTCACACTCTGAAATTTAATATTGGTTTGGGTAAGAGCTTATTAAAAAAGAAATAACTTGAATTTTTATATTAAGTAGAGCATGATCTCATAAATTGTGGATACATTTTTAATGTGTGATGAGAACTTTTTAAATTTTTAAAAAAATGTGTGGTGATGGAAATGACAGGGTGTTGTGGAAATGACAATGAATTAACGTGAATGTAGAGAAACAGCAGAGATATTTATTAGAAAATGTTTTAAACTCATCAAACTCATTAAACTCAATTCACAAAGTCATTAAACATATCAATTGTACTTTGTAACCATAAATGTCATTTCCACCACAGAGGCAGTGTGGTGGAAATGACTGTGGTGGAAATGACATTTCTGTAGTTTTTTGTGAAAAAATGGAAGATAGCTTCACTGATTAACTTTGAATTAATACTTAGCATTTCATGTATGCAAAATACTCTTATTTAACTTAAAATGTTTAGCTTTTTAAAAACACCCTTGAAGGTACAGCATGTTTGGAAATTACATAGAATAAATATATTAACTGATCAAGCAATATTTACCTTGATTTTCCTTCCATTTGTTGTTGATGAAAATTTAAATTTCTTCCATGTCCAACATGTGCTCTGATGTCACTGAACATTTCCATAGAAACTACCTAAACAATCTTTCACACAAACTTTTTAAAGGGACATTACAGTGTTGTGGTGAAAATGACACCAATACTGTGCGACAACTATATTTTGTATAAAAAGTCATATTGATAGTGGTCTCACATTAAATACTATAATGTATTTTAATTATTTTACTAGTGCTTAAATCAGGTACATTAATAGTTACCAGATAAGTCATATTTTTAAACTGTATTTTCATTGTTGAAGTTTAAAAGTCTGGGTGTGTGACAAGGAGAAAACAGTGATTTTGACACCTATAAGGAGGTTGAAAAGTATGAAAAAATCATAATAGAAAGGTAGTAAAAAGTTTTTAAGGTGTTTTTATTGTTAGTTTGACAAAGAAAGAGGAATTTGTCCAAAATTATATGTATTTTTAAAAATATGACCAAAGAACATAAAAGTGCCCATAGTCTAAGAATCACCCATATATATATATATTCACGGGGTGCCGGGGGAAGAAGCTCATAGGAGCAGATAGTGAAATGAACAGAGTCTTTAATAAATCCACATTTAAAAATAAGAGAACACAACCTCTTTACACGATGTGGACCGGACAAAGAAACTGAGGAAAGGCAGGGCTATAAGTACTAAACCAAACGAGGGACTAATGAGTAAATTAACGAGACACAAGTGAACAAAATGACATAATCAAGAAACTAGGTCACAGGGGAACAGGCCCACTGAAAACACAATGAAAATGAGGACAACAACCAAACATAACCGTAACATTACTCCCCCCTCCCGGAAGGCGTGTCCCGCGCCGTAACAGTTCCACCAGGGAGAGAGTGCGGGCAACCTGGAGGCTAGTGCAGAGCAGGGCAGGACATAAACATAACATAACCGTAACATTACTCCCCCCTCCTGGAATGCGTGTCCCGCGCCGTAACAGTTCCACCGGGGAGGGAGGGCGGGCAACCTGGAGGATAGTGCAGAGCAGGAACAGGGTGGAGATGAGGGAGGCCTCCAGGGCAGTTCGGGGAGCCATGGAGGCGCCGGCCATTTGGGAGGCAATGGAGGCACCGGCCATTCGGGAGGCAATGGAGGCTCCGGCCATTCGGGAGGCCATGGAGGAGCCGGCCATTCAGGAGGCCCTGGCCGATGGGCCTTCATGGCCTTGTCCAAGGTCCCAGGCTCGGCCACTATGGAGAGTGGCCTCTGGAGCAAATGAGATGATCCCGATGTTCAGGGATGTGGAGGTCTTGGTAGCAGGCTTGGGGTGAATTGGAGTGCTCAATCGTTTATGAGATGGGACAGGATGAGGGACTTCTTCAACAATATAGTCAGAACCATTAAGCCAGAGAATTAAATTAATGGACTCGACAAGGGACAAACTGCGATCAGGAGACATGAACCGAATGACTCCCTCATCCAGTCCCATCTGAAAACAAACATTGAGCATATGATCACTCCAACTCACTAGATGGGAGAATTCCACATATTCCTCCACATATCGCTCCAGAGGACGTCCATCTTGATGGATGGAGGAAAGATAGTCTTCAGCCCAGTTCATCTTTTGATGGTCCTGTCTTCTGTCATGGGGTGCCAGGGGAAGAAGCTCAAAGGAGAACAAAGGTCCTAGCCCGGATCTTGTCCGACAGCTTATCAGAATTACCGACCCGTGTCTTGACCCGAGCCCGTCTTTTTTTCCCCTTCTCCCAAAACAGCTTATAATACTGTTTCAGCTATTAAAATAGTTCAGTTTTGTATGTAATGACAAAGTGATTATATTTCGTTTAATTTTTTATTAAGTTAATTTAGAAAAATGTTTGGAGCATTTTTTGTTGGTTAAAAGTTTTTGTTTTTTAATGTAACGACCAAGCAGCCAGTGGCAGACAGTGAGCTGATCATAGCCTATGTTTGATCAATTTAGTCTTCTCAAATCATCACGACCTGCCTAAAATAAAATCGATAGATATAAAAGAGTTCAAGCATATGACCATGTTTAAACGTTAAACCTAGATAAATGTGCACTGTATCCAATAGTTTGTGCAGCGAAAGCGAGCTTTGTTGGACATGGAGGCGCCAGCGCAATAACTTGCATTTTTTTCAGCGTATACGCCGTCATTTTTGCTCATAAAGATAAGAGTAATACAAGAGTAATACATCATCATCATCACAGGGGAACAGGCCAACTGAAAACACAATGAAAACTAGGACAACCAAACATAACCCTAACATACATATATATATGTATATATATATATATGTATATATATATATATATATATATATATATATATATATATATATATATATATATGTACAGGTGCATCTCAATGAATTAGAATGTTGTGGAAAAGTTCATTTATTTCAGTAATTCAACTCAAATTGTGAAACTCGTGTATTAAATAAATTCAATGCACAAAGACTGAAGTAGTTTAAGTCTTTGGTTCTTTTAATTGTGATGATTTTGGCTCACATTTAACAAAAACCCACCAATTCACTATCTCAACAAATTAGAATACCTCATAAGACCAATAAAAAAAAAACATTTTTAGTGAATTGTTGGCCTTCTGGAAAGTATGTTCATTTACTGTACGTGTACTCAATACTTGATAGGGGCTCCTTTTGCTTTAATTACTGCCTCAATTCGGCGTGGCATGGAGGTGATCAGTCTGTGGCACTGCTGAGATGGTATGGAAGCCCAGGTTTCTTTGACAGTGGCCTTCAGCTCATCTGCATTGTTGGGTCTGGTGTCTCTCATCTTCCTCTTCAGTCCACTCCTTGTGAAGCTCTCCCAAGTGTTTGAATCAGCTTTGTTTGACAGTATTCTCAAGCTTGTGGTCATCTCTGTTGCTCGTGCGCCTTTTCCTACCCCATTTCTTCCTTCCAGTCAACTTTTCACTTAATATGCTTTGATACAGCACTCTGTGAACAGCCAACCATTCAGTAATGACCTTCTGTGACTTACCCTCTTTGTGGAGGGTGTCAGTGATTATCTTCTGGACAACTGTCAGATCAGCAGTCTTCCCCATGATTGTATAGGCTATTGTGTAACCATTTTGAAGGTTCAGGAAACCTTTGCAGGTGTTTTGAGTTGATTAGCTGATTGGCACGTCACCATATTTTAATTTGTTGAGATAGTGAATTGGTGGGTTGTTAAATGTGAGCCAAAATCATCACAATTAAAAGAACCAAAGACTTAAACTACTTCAGTCTGTGTGCATTGAATTTATTTAATACACAAGTTTCACAATTTGAGTTGAGTTAGTGAAATAAATGAACTTTTCCACGACATTCTAATTCACTGAGATGCACCTGTATATATATATATACACACACACACACACAACCCAAATTCCTGGAAATGCTGGGACGTTTTTTAAATTTGAATAAAATGTAAGCTAAAAGACTTTCAAATCACACGAGCCAATATTTTATTCACAATAGAACATAGAGAATAGCAAATGTTTAAACTGAGAAATTTTACACTTTTATCCACTAAATGAGCTCATTTCAAATTTGATACCTGCTACAGGTCTCAAAAAAGTTGGCATGGGGGCAACAAAGGGCTAAAAAAGCAAGAAATTTTGAAAAGATTCAGCTGGGAGAACATCCAGCAACTAATTAAGTTAACTGGGGTGTCTTAGAGAGGGATGTCTTAGAGAGGCAGAGTCTCTCAGAAGTAAAGATGGGCAGAGGCTCTCCAATCTGTGAAAGAGTGCGTAAAAATATTGTGGAATAGTTTAAAAACAACGTTCCTCAACATCAAATGACAAAGGCTTTGCAAATCTCCTCATCTACGGTGCATAACATCATCAAAAGGTTCAGAGAAACTGGAGAAATCTCTGTGTGTAAGGGACAAGGCCGAAGACCTTTGTTGGAGTTCCGTGGTCTTTGGGCCCTCAAAAGACACTGCATTACTCATCGGCATGATTCTGTCATTGACATTACTAAATGGGCCCAGGAATACTTCCAGAAAACACTGTCTGTAAACACAATCCGCCGTGCCATCTGCAGATGCCAACTAAAGCTCTATCATGCAAAAAAGGAAGCCATATGTGAACATGGTCCAGAAGCGCCGTCGTGTCCTGTGGGCCAAGGCTCATTTAAAATGGACTGTTTCAAAGTGGAAAAGTGTTCTATGGTCAGAAGAGTCCAAATTTGACATTCTTGTTGGAAATCACGGGTGCCGTGTCCTCTGGGCTAAAGAGGAGGAAAACCTTCCAACATGTTATCAGCACTCAGTTCAAAAGCCAGCATCTCTAATGGTATGGGGGTGCATAAGTGCATACGATATGGGCAGTTTGCATGTTTTGGAAGGCACTATGAATGCTGAAAGGTATATAAAGGTTTTAGAGCAACATATGCTCCCCTCCAGACGACGTCTATTTCAGGGAATGCCTTGTGTATTTCAGAAGGACAATGCAAAACTACATACTGCAGCTATTATAACAGCATGGCTTCTTAGTAGAAGAGTCCAGGTGCTGAATTGGCCTGGCTGCAGTCCAGATCTTTCACCTATAGAGAACATTTGGCGCATCATTAAACAAAAAAATCGTCAAAGACGACCACGAACTCTTCAGCAGCTGGAAACCTATATCAGGCAAGAATGCGACCAAATTCCAACACCAAAACTCCAGAAACTCATAACCTCAATGCCCAGACATCTTCAAACTGTTCTGTAAAGAAGAGGAGATGCTACACCATGGTAAACATACCCCTGTCCAAACTATTTTTAGACCTGTAGCAGGCATCAAATGCATAAAATCTTAAAATTCCTCAGTTTAAACATTTGTTATTTATGTTCTATTGTGAATAAAATATTGGCTCATGTGATTTGAAATTCTTTTTGTTTTCATTTTATTCAAATTTAAAAAACGTCCCAAGATTTCTGGAATTCGGGTTGTATATATATATATATATATATATATATATATATATATATATATACAAATACATACACACATACATACATAGGTACATGCACACACACATACTTAGGTACACACACACACACACACACACACATTATATAGGCCTGTATACAAATACATATACAGACACAGACACACACACACACAATATATATATATACAATATATAAAAACTTCTAACTTGCAACCTCTAACTAATAAATTCATAATTGTATAATTTATAAGATATACTGTATATATAACACTCTAATTAATGGGAAGTTTAATTAATAATGGGACTTCCTTTCTGCTTCAAAGTCACTTTTGAACCAGGCATGAGCACGCAAACACATGTACACATACACAAGACACACTGAGAGAGAAGCTCCTCATGCTGAAAGTCCCATGAGTTCCTCTCCTGTCAAAAACCATCGTTCTCAAACAGCAGCTCTTTGACAGAAGCCCACAATCTAGCAGAAAACCTCCACTCAGTGCAACAGTACAACAGAATGCACTTCGACACTGCAATACACAACAGAAGACCTTGACACTTTCTCTTCACCCGTGTGTTACAGTTTCATTGTTCAGCACACTGTAGTCACATTATAAGACACTCCATTACAGTGCACTGAATGGAAACAGTAAGAGAGGAAAAAACAAGGGTGTTCTGAGATAAACCAGACCCAGTAAACCTTCAGCAACAATGCACTGACTGAGAAAAATTCACAACCACAGCGAATGCAAGTATTATGAAGAACAGGACAAACCGTAGTGCATCAATAGCTGTTAGATCTTTTCAAAAGTGTAAAATATGGATTTCTATGTAGGATAATAGCATTGACCAGAGAATGTTAGAGATCTGTATCAAATGCTACAATCCATGTGACAATATCATAAATAAGGATGATACTTAGCATATTGAGCATGATGTGCCATCAACACTGCACAAAGTGATTTCTTTTTTGAGAAATCTTTTTTTTTTTTTTTATTTGCCACATTGGCAGATGTTTTCTTCTAGTTTGATTGTTCCATGAGATGTTGTGACAAACTAAAATACAAACTGACACCTCAAACACCCTCAAGCAATCTAACATCTCACGTCTCAAAACAAAGTGACTGTTTTTTGATAGAAGAACCAATTTTGGTTCCCAAAAGAATCTTTCAGTGAACAGTTCCTAAAAGAACTAAGGTTCTCAACTAGTTTTAGTCGTATGATTATTTTAGTTGCATTTTATTACTTGCATTAAAAAAAAAAAATATATATATATATATATATATATATGAGAATATGTTAATGAGCATATACTGTTCATCCAGTCAGAATTTAGACTCTGAATATGTTTTATAACTTCACATTACCTATGGGCATATTTCATTAAGTTTGAAAAAGTGTTCAAACATTTTTAGTGTTATAAAAATATATAACAGATATATTAGCAGATATATTAGGGATCCACTGATAGACGTGACTTTCAAACGCTCTGTGTAAGTGCTCGGTGAAGAGTGTGAAGCAATGATCACTGTAGCCAATCACAGACATATCTGTTGAGCGTGTGAACACAATGGCCAATCAGAGGTGTTCAAAATGCTTGAGGGAAATGCTGGTATCATCACATTTTTAAAATTAATTCAGTAGGCCTACTGACTGGCACCGAAGTCGGTACTTCTGACAACCCAAATTTCGTTAAAATAAATGACACCTGTGACCTGGCTACTTTTTATAGCCACTATACTGCCTACCATTTGAGACACCATCACATCAGTAGCACAAATATGTTGCCTAAAATCGCTGTCTTGGTAGGTTGCGCAGTACATTTGAAACAATGCTGTCAAAGTCTGCCTGATCCCTCACAGACACTTCTAAATCATTTTACCTTACAGACCCTCATTCAACTTCATTCAGACTCTAACCTCACAGACCTTCATTCAGAATCATGCGGGAGAATGAGGTGCAAACATTAAAAAAAATAGTTTGTGTCTACTTACGTGAGTTCAAACTTCCTGCCTGCATCTTTGCAATCAAGTTCACAAAAGCAAGAAGCATTTAATAATAATGGTCAAAATGAGAGTGTGATACTGGGTCAGCTGCCACATAATAGATCAATTACAGCCAAACACGCCACAGAGCTAGACGGAAAACAGTGACCTAAATAAAAGGTGAAAATACATTAATCGTTCCAGCAATTATGACTTAACACACGTCTGGTCGGGGCTCACGCTGACAAATAATCCACTTTATCTTGATTGAACTAATCTAGCCTCGCATAAATCATGTGACGCAGATATTCTGGATTGACCACTAAAAGTGCTGTTGTTTTATTGGACTGCTCTGTCTGTCTCTCTCATTTGTCTCGGAAAGCAGTGAGAAACGTCAGCCCGAGGCACGGCCCAATCGATCAGGGCTGCACTTCACCTGATTGTTGGCTGCGGAAGATGGGGGCGAACCGATCGCCATGGCGATAGTGGTGACAGGCAGCAGGCGGTGACACGGCTGCTGTGACAGACCCTCATTAGCCCGTTGTCATGGGAGACGGTGGCGTTTCTGGGCTTGAAGTGGAGGAGAGAAAGGGAAGGAATCATGCAAGATGCAACAGATGTAAATAAAATGCTCACAAGTGATAAAAATACCAGATTTAACTTACAGCTCATATATGATTTGAAAGGGCCGCCAATTTAATTTCCTTCTTATTTACATGCTCTGATCAAAACAATCCAGGCAAGAGAGCAGATATATTTAAATGAATCTTAATGAGCAGGAGATTTTTTTCACTGTTCCTGGCGTGTTTGGTTTAAATAAGATCATTTGCTGTCTGTTGTGGGCTTTGATGAGCTGTGACAGTGTGTTAATTTGAATCTCTCCTGCACCTGCAGTCTGTGAGTATGTGGAAGTGTTTCTCCATGTGGGTGTTTGTGTTGTAAGTAGTTGCTTACCAGTGACTCTTATTGATAAGGAATGAATGGCAGTAATTAGGAAAGGAAGTATAGCTAATTGCACACGAGGGCTCAGGGTAGACTGTGCGTGTGAATGGCCTCTTGAGCAACTGAACGTTTCCAGCCTGTAGAAAGTGAAATGCACAAATGTATTAATTAAGTACAGCTTGTTTCAATAGCCTTTTGTACACGCTGTCCTATTATGTGGTTCCTCGTCATTTTAACCCTCGTTTATAAAAAGCCCTTCCAGTTAATGATGGATACTGACAGGAAAACAATAGTAGCAAATATATGAAAAGCAAAGCAGCTTTTGTTATAAAAATAGTGTCAAGAGTGCGGTGTAAGTGATGTCACGGCACGGCTAAGGGGAAAAGTACATATGTTTTCTTCATGACAATTATGAGTAGCTGTGGGAGAAGAGACTTACAGTTTGGGAATTTTGTGTGATAAAATAAAATAAAATAAAATAAAATAAAATAAAAAAATCTTGTCATCCAGACAGGAAATGCATCATATGACAGTTAATACATTTACTATAACTACTATAAAGAGTTTGCAGACACAGATATTCACTGATACATTTAAACTTCTAAACCAGATAAAAAGAACCGTAGAAACCAGAATATATTGTAATGCTTGTAAATGGGACTAAATGTATATTAAATATTAAATAGATGATATAATGCTACATTTATATGGGAAAAAAACTCACCAGTCTCGTTAATCTAATTGAACAGTGCAGACATATAAATCAGAATTTATTAAACTTTCTGTCCATCCATAATTGATAGATTTTACCAACATAAAATAGAATATGAAGTTAAAAGTTAAAGTAATGGCTTCTAAGGACCTAAACCAAAATTTGGATTTTTTTTTTTTTTTTAAAGATTTGATGCCACAGTTTCAAATGTAACTCCCAAAATTTCCAGCAGTTTCATTAAAACATGCCACAGCACAGTGACCATATGACCCTTGACATAGTCAATGTCTTTGAATAATCTGTGGAAGGTCACAACCTTTGAACCAGCCAGTGTGAATCCCGAATGACTAAATGATCTCAGAGGTCATAGGTGAAACAAAGACTCACATCGTTAGTTAATCCTCGGCCCTCTTAGATTTAGTCTTATCACTAGTTCACATTTTTATTTACTTAAAAGGCCAGCAGAGCTTATGTGTGCGTGCTCTCACATTCTTTCTTTAATGGGAGATTTAATCTGTGTGTGCAAATGTGGAGATACATATTCATTTCTGATCCATCTGCAAACCTTGCAGGCCTCTGCTGTAATCATTAGTGTATTCCAGCTGGACCCGGCCAGGACGAGATGATCACACTCTTTAAATGTCAGCTCTAATGACCTACAATACACATAACAGTAATATAACATTTCTCCTTATGATCAGTGTTTACATCTCGATTTAGATGCTACCTGAAGTTTTTGGGTCTGGATGTTGATTTTTACTGATGCTGAGATAAAAACACACTCATACAATACTGACCAAACTGTTATGGTGTATCTTGTGCATTATATCAAGGAATGGTAATTCCTTGAATTATACATATTTGAATGATTCTGGATTCTTAAAGAGATAGTTCACCCAAAAATGAATTACTCACCCTCATGTCATTCCAAACTCATAAAACCTTCATCCTTGGAACATAAATTAAGACATTTTTGATGAAATAAACAGCAAGGGTACTACCATGGTCAAAGACATCGAGAAAAACAACAACAACAAAAAAAAATGTGACATCAGAAACCAGAATTTCCCAAGATGAATGAAGGCCGTTTGGAATGACATGAGGGTGAGTAAATGAATCACAGAATTTTCATTTTTGGGTGAACCCTTTAATGGTTGAATTAATGATTCTTTTAGTAAGGAATAAATATCTGGAAAACAGAAATGTAATTTTATTAACAAATGATGAAATTATTTTAATTAAGCATACACTTAAAATGATTGTTATGAAAGGTGAGTTTACAGAGTTTTTAGACACGGATGCAATCCCAGAATTGGCCTTGCATGAATGCATGCATGCATATATTTTGTTTGTATAACAATACAAAACATAAAAAAAATCATTATTATCTTTAATAACTTTAACTGCACACTGTCATGTGAACAACCACTCATTGAACCACTTACTGTTCAGGAATTGAACTAGCAGTGTAGTTTCATTTCAATTCACCAAAAAGAACTGACTAAGAGTCATTCTTTAGGGAATCAGTCTAGTGGCGCTGCTTCGTCTAGATTTACTAAAAGGAACCAGCTCATTGGAGTCATTCAATCGGGAATCGAACTACACTGATAACTTTGTATGTTTTTGAATCACTAAAAAGAACCGGTGTGCTGTATGGTTTTGATTAAGTAAAAGGAAATGACTCAGAGACATTCTTTTAGGAATCAGACAACACTAGTTGTGCTGTATTTAATTTACTAAAATTATCCACCTCATGAGATTCATTCGGGAATCAGACCATACTCATACTAAAAGAATGCATGCGCGAGACCTGCTAGCATAAAAAACAATTACATCAGAATACTTTATATAAATCATCAAGCATGTAATTAAATGTCTTCTGGTTTATTAAAGCTGTAGTGATGTGCTATACAAAATACAGCTGTGTTGACCAAGAAGGTATAAGAAACCATAAATGTTCTCTTCCCTGGGAATTGAAGAGAACATTTATAATGAAGCTGTCGGTTGATTTTGTGTTGTCATCATTGGGCTGCTGGCCATCGTATTTGCATGACGTTTTGTGTTTGTGTTTGTGTTTGTGTGAGTTTCCCACCGCACTCATCTCACACTGGAATCACAACACCATGACCTTCTCACTGCATATATTACAGTGCTGCAGAGAGAGCGAGAGAATATGGAGGAGGGAGAGAGGGAGGGAAGGAACCGAAATTGAAATCTGTTTTTATCACTAGGCTCTTAAATTAAGGATTCCACAGACAGCTTGTTAGCTTCATTGTCTTGGCTCTCTCTTTTTCCGGAACAATTACGGAAGACAATACCCCCCTAGACTGGGCTGCTGCCAGTGGGATGGGAGCATTTTTATCCTTCTAGTGATTTCTACTGCTGGTGTTGCCACACAAATCCAGCAGAACAAAGCAGCTGTGCTGAGGTGCCAGCTTATTCTCCCAGAACCCTCTGCAACACCCAGACAGCCCTCCACTGTACAAACAACTGCTGTAAACAACTGCTAATCAATCAAATCAATCATTAATCGAAACCAATGACTCTGTGCTGCTTGTAACAGGATGATGACATTATCAGGAATAATGCAATGATGTAAGACCAAGTCATGAATCTTTTTCCACACAAATAAGAGAGATAAGCTCTCTGATGTCAGGATTATGCCCTATATTCAATCTCGAATCATTTAGAACAATGTTTAGTATTAATTCATTAAAGGGTTACTCCACCCCAAAATGAAAATGCTGTCATTAATCACTTACCCCCATGTCGTTCCAAACCAGTAAAAGCTTCGTTCGTCTTCAGAACACAATTTAAGATATTTTGGATGAAAACCGAGAGGCTTTTGACTGTCCCATTGACTGCCAAGTAAATAACACTGTCAAGGCCCAGAAAAGTATGAAAGACATCGCCAAAATAGTCCATCTTCCATCAGTGGTTTAATCTGAACTTTATGAAGCGATGAGAATACTTTTTGTACGCAAAGAAAATAAAAATAATGACTTTATTCAACAATTCGTCTCATCTGGGTCACCGTAGCGCCATTTTGGAGAGTTTATACGCTTGTAGTTGAGCTGATTCAGATTTTTAGTTATTACGTTTTTAGCCACAGCACATGAACTCACATTCTTTTTTGTTCTGTTTTTCTGTCAAAGTCTTTATTATAAGCCAAAATTGCTTTCTTTACAGACATAAACTGAAAGTGAACTGAATCAATGGAGAGGTCACAGGGGCACAAACATTTTGGGAACAGACTGAAAATTAAATAACTGATTCTTCTGAGAACAGTATTGTTTTTTGCCACATATATGTGCAGTTGTGTAATATATATGATATTTACTTACATTTTTATGATTAGTGTTCACTAAAAAAATACTATTTTTTTGTGTCACTCAACAAGATTTTAAATCTTAAATTCCAGTGCATTTTTAGAATGATGGTTTTTGATTTATGAATATAATAAGGTCCGTATTTAACATAAACATTAAAGTCTACAAATATTGCTTGACAACACAATTTACAAATAGTTAGAACTCAAACGGATTTTAATAGCAGTTTTGTTTTTGAAAATGTTGCTAACAAGCTGCATCAGACGACCACAAGAATGTTAATTTATGTACTTGAAGATTCAGACAATCAATGCAGTCCTTATATAGCAAATAAATAAATAAAACCGCTTCAAAATAACAAATTCCATAAGAAAACTGTGGTGAATTACAATCATGTTTGACATCATGATTGAACATAACTGTTGTTTTATTATTCAACAGTCACCATTATGGTGATTAGTGCAATAAGCTAGTTAGTGGTGACTGTTTTTAGCCAATTCAATTATTACATAAAAACAACACTATTTTAGATCACAAATCTGAGTTCAGTATGTTTTCTATGAAATAAAGTTAACTAATTGTGAAGACAACATTACATGACCACAATTTCTTGGTTATCAAGTATGGCTCCCTGGTTGATCATCTAATTGTTTTCCCATCCATCTTTTTCAGAGGATAGAGAAAAAACACACACAAGGAAAAACTGGAGTTATGGGATTCAGTCAACCATCTAAATCAAATGTATACCTTTCCTGTGTAATGTGAGGTGACAGGTGCCATCTCCTCCAGTCTCTTATTCTCTGTGGGTGTTTGTGTGTGCACACCAGTCTTCATTTTCATTATGTATTGGCAAAATGTCGTCGCCAAAACTTTAAAAGCTACAACTTCAACAGAGCGACACAGTCAGCATACAAAGTTATTGAGCACTTTAAGAAATTGTGGTAGGTTGGAACTTCTTAATGGCTCCATAAAGCAGAGATCTGGGGTGCAGGAGTCACTATATCACCATGGTTTAGCCTCACCTCCCTCACGGGGGAAACGACTGCAAAACAAATGGGGCTCAGACAAAGTCATATTTTATGGCTAACGTAAAAGTGCCCTAAAGCTGCACCAACAGCAAGATGCTGCCAATGTCAGAGAATGCGCTTCTTCAAGGATAAAGCCTTTCCCTGCCTCACCTCACTTCCTCCCGCGCCAATAATTCCTGCCTCGATCCAGCAGGCAACAGACGGTATAAGAGTCATTAGTCATTTTTAGTTTCTTACACATACACTGTTGGACACAGCCGAGGTTTAGAGGGGATCAAAGATGACAGCAAGGTGTATGTGTGTGTGTGTGTGTGTGTGTGTGTGTCTGACATAAACCGACACTCCAAACGTGGCAGCTGGTTTTTGAATGAGCTGAAAAGAAACAACAGCAGATGTTCGGTATTACAGACAGTAAATTAATGACAATAATTCCAAAAACTCCCAGACACTTATAGTTAAACTAGACTTGGAATTTTAAAGCACTTTAAATAATTGTCATTTAGTCCAGGATAAAGCTGAACTTGAGTCTAACAAACACTCAAAAAATAAAATAAATAAATAAAATATTCTCTTTTACAATTCTGTCTTACAAAAGTGACAAAGTATATAAATAAATGAATAAAAAATAATAATAAGTTTGATGTTTCTCTAATGAAAGTTGATGGCATATATTAATTTTCACATTATTACTAAACATAAAACACTACACTATATATTTTTTATTTATTTTACTGCTAAAAAAAGGATTTTAATACCAATCATAAATGCTTCAAATAAATTAATTTTCAAAAAATTCTCAAAAACAAATCACAAATCGTACTAAAAAAAATCAACTAATAACACAAAATAATTTTCTTCAATGAAAATCTTTTACATAAACATTAATCAAATGTATCATGACATTTAAATGAACAATATGGGGAAATAAATAAATTCAAAAAAAAAAATTAATACCTTTTTCAACAGGCAAAAAAATCTCTCTGTGCATAATTTTCTGAACTTTAACCTTCAAAGTACTTTTCCACAGCATTTTGTATTTTCAAAATACAAGTTAACACTGTTATCTCCAGTGAAATAAATAAAATAAAATAAAATAAAATAAAATAAAATAAAATAAAATAAAATAAAATAAAATAAAATAAAATAAAAAAGTATCTTTAAAAACAATTATTGATTTCATTAATGGATTATTTTGCACACTTTGGACTAAAATGTAACCCCAGAAAATAAAACGATTAAAAACAAAAATAAATAAATAATAATAATAATAATAATAATCTGTAAATGTCACATTTACAATACCAGATGAAGGGAACAAAGAGTTTTTCAGGTACTTGACAAATTAATTTTTAAGTTTTTTTGATTATTTAAAATCTTTTTTTCATGGCTGAAAATTCAAGTGAGGTGTCACCACATTTTTAGAATGACACATATGAGAAAATTAGACCAAGACTTATCAACAGATACAAAAACAGAACAATAATATCAAAGGTCTGTGTGCAGAAGTAGATATCAGTTGCTGTTCTGGGGTGCTAGTCCAATATGTTAACAGCACTGCTTGGACGGGTCGTCATTATTGAACTGGAATATTTTGTGGATTGATAAAAGGTTCTGGCCTGACTTTAGCCATTGAGCTTTTGTGAGAAAAACGACTGCAATATCCGCCCTGCTGTTGTATCGAGACAATATTCTACAATAGTCTTTTCATTAGAGAAATTTCACATCCCTGGCGTGTCTAATCAGGCCTTCCTCTTTTACGCTGACAAAAGCCTGTCGTTCTGGAGGTCTCCCAAATGCAACTGGGGTTGAACAAAAGACCTCTCAGCTCAGATATGAAAGATTTCATTGTTCCCAGTGCAATCAGTCATCTTTATGACAGCTCATTAGGAGATGGACAGGAAGTTGCCGTATTTGGCAGCCAGCATGCTTATCTCCTTGGTTTTTAATAAGACAGTTATCTAAACGATCTAGACTCTCATTGAGTCTTTATGGGAATGTTGGAGTCTTTTGTTTTGCGGGTTTTGACTGTGCTCACTTCACAGGACTGTGGGTAATTGTGCACATATATAGTAGCAGTTATAGTGAGTTCCAATCTCACACTACCATCACATTTTAGATGGTTAGAAGGCCATGCAACAGGATTTACGCATTGCCGCAAGGATAGAAAACAAGACTCTTTTGCCGTGTGTCTGTATGTCTTGATGCAATAAATATAGGAAGGTATTTCTCAACAAAAGCAAAAGGATTTAAGAAGCTTTTCTGTTTTGTTCACTTGTTCCCAGATAAGAACAAGATTGTCCTTCAGAATCCGTACTTAAAGTGATTCTTTTCAAACCTGTCTGTTTCTTCTGAATCAATTCGCCTGTCTCACGTCTCGCTTGTCTCTCTGAAACAGAGTAGAATAGCCCCACACCTGAAGCAATCCCAGCATGTTTCAGATCTTAGTAATCCTTTGTGAGACTGGAAAAAGCTTCACGGAAGTGCAAAGTTGTGGCCTTCATGTTAAATAGATGAAACTAAGTAAAACTTCAGGGACAAGTATGTAATTGAAACCTTCTAAGGGTTAAGAGAGAGTTGGCAAGAGAAGGGAGAGAGAGAGACTCAATTTCATGGAAACATTTCTGAATTTTTCAGAAGTCTTTTTCAGTAGTGAAGAGGAAATTCTAGTTTCCACATGCTGATTTAAAGTGCAAACAGCAATAGCGCTCAACCACAATGTATATAGTCACAATGTAGTTACTGGATGAATAAAAAACTTATATGGTTCAATATGAAAATAAACAGTTAACGGTTCAATATAGCATAGGGGGTTTGAATTTAACACAATAAAGGCCATTGCACACTGAGTCCGAAATTTTTGTCTGAAATTTTCGCACTTTAAAAAATAAATACGACCTCACATTGTGTCAATCACATTTACACACTGCCTCCGAAACTTTCGTCTGTCATAAAAAATTCGGATCAGGTTAGATTTTCTGCGTTTTCGCATCTGTAGCATGCATTTTGATAGGAAAGGATGAGAAATATGAAAAAACGGAAAAACGCACGTGAAAATTTCGGACACAGTGTGCAATGAACTTAAATCTATGATCTACAACAAGGTCAATGAAAATAGTACTTGGTTTGCATCAACTCAAGACAATGCTTTCTAATGAAAAAACACTTTTAAAAAGCTTTATTTTTTTTAATTGAACACAAATATAAACAAATTTATATTTGCATTTATATATAAATTAAAATATAATTTTTTTGTAAATATTTATCAACAGTATTAATCATAATTCTAGACTTAATAATAAGAAATAAATAAGAAATCTAAATAAAGAAAAATAAATAAGAAAATTTATTGAAATGTACATATGAGATCTGATTATTGTTTTCACTATATTTTATTTCAAATTAAACAGCTAATATATATATATATATATTAGCTAAACAGCTAATATATAAGCTATTGCTTAAAGTATTGCATTAAAGGAACTTATATCACTCATACACAGTTGTGCGACACAACTTGTAAAATACATCTGCTTGAAAAAAGGTAAAGAGGGAAAACTAAAAATAAATTTATTTTAAATGAGAAGCAAAGACAGAAGGAAAAAAAACAACAATTTTGCTGGAGGGCCATTTTCTCGGCTCACTATGAAAAGGTCAGGTGGCTGGTTCATGTATTAAAATGTGACTACTGATAATTGGTTTTTTATCATTCATTAAAATTTACAATGCTCCAAGGCACAAAACTATTACCGAAAACATTTTGCCGAATTCCAGGGCCTTTCGGAGAACATTTTGTCCACTCCTTTCCTTCTCTCCTTCATTATTGAGTATGTAATTAAGTTACTTCGGTCCTTTTCCTGCCTGTATCACATTCCCTTTATTCTACTCTCTCTCTCTCATCACACTGACTGTCAGGTTTTGTGCGTTTTGTTGGCCACTTGCCCTTTTTAGCTGGACCAGAATGAAGGCACTTTTGTAGCAGTAAATAAACGAGTCATGCTGGCAGAAGGGCAGATCTCTGACATCCACATCTATATCCCTAATATAACACTGACAGAAAACAATACTGTCTTTTTTTCATCCGTTCATTCTCTTTCAACTGACTGAAGTGTGATACTAAGGTTTATCCTGTCACCTTTAGATATATGGATGGATCATGGATCAAGTGTTGGCTAATATTTAAGCCCAAAAAAAGTCCATAGAATACAGTTTTGAATGAAGATTATGAAATAAAGCTTTTAGGTGCATCTAACCTGATGGGAGAGAGGTGACGTCATCCCGACCATAACAGATGGGGTGGGGCGGGCGGTCACATCAGGCTGTGCCCTGTAGTGTGTGTGTATGTGTGTGTTTTGACGAGTTGCAGCTGTCTGACTTTGGCTGAAGACTCAATGAGGCAGGAACAATTCCAGGGGAATTGTGGGGAATTGTGAAGCATCTGGTCTGGGGTGCTGGATCTGCTGTCAGGGGGAACACAGAGAGAAGCAAGTGAGGTGTGTGAGTGTGTGAGTGTGTGTGTTGGTGTGTGTGAATACATGAAACTGTTTTAGTGCTTTAGGAAATGAATGGGGCCTTCAATATACTATACAAGAGGGGAAATATGGAGATATTATTATGTCTATTTAAATATGAGTTTTTGCAAAAGTTTATATTTATCAAGAGCATGCATTTACATGAGCATGCATGTATATAAAACCAATTTTGTATTATGTTCAAAAATATGGTATCACTGATTCTTGATACATGTGACAAAACATGTCCAGCAGTTGTAACTTGTAATTGTAATTGTAACTTCAGACTTATGTGCCCTCTAGAACAGTGGCGTAGCGTCTGGGTATGCAGGGTATGCAGGTGCATGAGGGCCCGGGCAGTTTGGGGGCCCGCCGAGCCCAGGGGAACTTTTAGTTGAAACGAGGGAACGAATAGAGCCCTGCACGGGCCCGAACCTTGTCCGACAGCTTATCAGAATTCCCGTCCCGAGTCCGACTGGATCCCTTGTCTTTTTTCTCTCTCTCTTCCCCATACACAGCTGCTGTTGCAGCCATTACAATATTTCAGTTTTGGATTTTAATGGCAAAGTGGTCATATTTCTTTTTGTTTCTTTATTAAGTTAATTTAGAAATATGCTTGGAACATTCTATGTTTGTTAAATTTAAGTTTTTGTATTTTAAAGGAACGACCAAGCGGCCAGCGGCAGGAAGCGCGATAAGCATATGTTTGATCAATTTAGCCTTCTTCACAAATCAACACGACTTGCCTAAAATAAAATCTATGTGTCTATAAATAAAATCTACTTTGCTGGACATGGAGGCGCCAGCGTGATTTTTTTTTTTCTTTATAACAGTGGTAACTTAAAAATACGCTGTCATTTTTGCTCATAAAGGTAACAGTATACATCATTCGGAACTGCAAAGGGTCTACTTTTATTTGTGTGCACTCACAATATCAAAAAAAAAAAAAAAAAAAACTTTTGTAACCCCCAAACAAACAAACAAACAGGATGCGCATTTTGCATCTCTGACTTGAGCAAGAGGGCTTCACAAGACTGAACCGAAACTGAGCAAATACTTGCCTCATAGACATGATAAACATATCTATAAAATGCTTTAAATTACTACTTTAAAACAAAATAATTCAAATCGAAAACAAAAACTCATTCATAATGTAATCCTTAAAGAGGCATTTCTCTCTAAAGGCGCGTCCAGTTGAGGAGCTGGTGGGTCAGGATCGTCAAATTCATCTTTGTGACACTGACTCAGAAATCACTAGTTTATTAACAATTAATTCAAATATCCTCTCACTATTTTTTATTATTAATTTTTTCTATTATTATCATTGTTATTATTATTATTATTATTATTTTCTTTTTTACTTTTTTTTGGTGTTGTTTGTTTGGTTTTTTTGGTTGCTGTGGCAAAATTGTGTTTGCATTCAGTACAAATAGCCTACGGCGGCATTTTAGTGCAATGTTGAAAAATAACTAAATAAGATTAACGTCATAATACTTTAGGAATATAGCAAAAATGCTGATATTATATTATATTATATTATATTATATTATATTATATTATATTATATATTGTTATATTGTGTGAAGTTAATGTGAAAATTCCACCCCCCCCCCCAAAAAGTCTGTGGCATCCAACCTGTCATTCTTCACATTTAACATGAAAAACAGCAATAAAACGTAGACTTGATGTTTTTTTTTAAACTCTGATTGATCGATTTCATGAGACATTCGTTTGTATTAAATTGTTCTGATTTTTTTAACATGCATCCAAATATTCATGTTTATTTTTTGCTGCAAATATTAAAGAGGAAAATATCATTGATTCATATGCCACTACTGGCGAATTATCTCACTACAAATTAAGAGCGTAAAAACACTTTTATTCGATGTATTTTATCATAAAATTTAAAGTAGGCACTTTGTAGTAACAAGCACAAAGCTGCGATTATTGGGGTGGCGATTATTCTAAGCATTTATTCTAAGCATTTATACCTTAAATAAAATAACTTCTGAACCATGATCCACGTAACGTTATTTACTTCAGAAAAATCAACAATAGGGCCTAGGTTAAGTTAACCGAGCTGGACGTTTGGGGGGGCCCGTACAAATTTTTTTGCATATGGGCCCGGGGCTGACTTGCAATGCCACTGCTCTAGAAGCTTGCGTTCTTCAAGTGAATGTCGTTTTATTGTGCCATCCCAAAGAGGCATAAAATCACTTTCACAGACTTTTAAATTAAATGTTCCCTCCTGGTGGAATGACCTGCCCAACTCAACCCGAGTCCTCAGCCATCTTCAAGAATCGGCTAAACATACATCTCTTCCATCTTTATTTGACCCTCTAACTCTAGCACTCTCTATTCTAATTCTATCTATTCTTTAAAAAAAAAAAAAAAAAAAATACAACTTTCCCCTAAGGCTTATATTTTGATTGCTTCCATTGTCCTCATTTGTAAGTCGCTTTCGATAAAAGTGTCTGCTAAATGACTAAATGTAAACGCATGAACTGCTATTAGGTTTAAAAATGAAAATATGTATGAGGGATTAATAATAGAATGTATTTAACACAATTATCCCCTTCATGTCAGACCTGTGTCCCCATATCTTGTTTCCCTCCTTCTTGCGCCCATATTTGGTGTTTCCTGTTTCCTGTCCTCATTGTGTTAATTTGGTTCCAGGTGTGTCTTGTCATCCCCTCGTTATGTTGAGTATATTAAGAGTGTTCAGTTTAGTTTCCAGGTCTGGTATTGTACGTCTACTCCTCGTGCAGCGTGTGTTCCTGCCTGTTCCTTGTTCCTCATGCCATGGATAAATAAAGACTGCGTTAAGGTGAATCTCCTTTGTCTCTGCGCTCTTTTGTTCCCTCCACAGCAGCTGAGCGTGACACTTCAGTTTAATTTTAGCATTATTATATCAAATCTATGACACTTATTGTCTTCTCACTCCATCAAAAACCGTGTCCACAGAGAAGGGTTCAATCGTTCATAATAAGATGGATCAAAATGTTTTTTTTTTATTATTATGAAAAAGAGCTTGTTTTATCAAAAGCAACACTTAATATCTCATATCAAAGGAAGCTTGATTTTCAAGGACACATGAGTTTCATAAGGTTTCAAAGTTGTTTTTGTCAACACCATCAGACATTCATGAAAAAAATAAAAATAAAAATAAATCAGGGTATATCAGGGGCAGCTGTCACTCTAAATGACCCCTTGCCATATTCCACCTCTGCAGAGTATATCAGTGTCAGACAGGCTCTGGTAAGTATTATAGTTTTAGAATATTTTTAATCCTAAAGTTAATATTTCCTGTGTCACAACCATGATACGTCAACACCATCTTCCAGTTTCTGAGGAAATTATTTGAAATTTTTAGATCATTTTATTCCCTTTAAGCAGGTTCTATTAGCATCTGGAATCAACAAAGAAAACTAAATGGCTACTACATGAACTCCATTTGTTTTGTGAAAGAAATGCTAAATTTGTCAACACTGTCAGACGTCAACACCGTAATATTTTCTGACGGTGGTGACGGGCCAATGATGGAGTTGACATTCAACGTGAATTCATCATGCTTTTGTGGTTTTCAAGTCATTTTTAATTACATTAAATATAAAATAGTGTTAATTTTTTTAAAGGGGTCATCAGATGCAAAATTCACTTTATATGTTGTTTGAACATATATGTGTGTTGAAAGTGTGTGTACACATCCACCCTATAATGATAAAAATCCACCCAATGTGTTTTTTTTTTTTTTTTAAATCCCTATTTTAAAATCCCCTTTCTCAAATCAGGCTGTTCTGAGATTCCTGTCAGAATGACGTAGTTCTGCACAGACCGCTCCCACGATAGTTGATTGACAAGGCCGTCTTACCTTAGACCCGTCCTGAGTGAGCTGAGAGCTGTCTGCCATTGTGGCGACTCCGGTGCAGGGGAAGACAAGAATATCTCCGATTAAGCGATTGAGATGTTTTGTTGTTGGATGTAGTAATGAATATAGCAGTCGTCATTTACTCCCGACATCTGAGCCGCTGAAGGCGCAGAGGATTAACGTCACTTTCATTTTGAAGGGAATGCGCCGATCCCCGATCTGCCTAAATGCGTTTATGTTCGCGCGAATCATTCGTGATCCAGCTTCATCTACAGAAGAAGTGAGTATAAGGGTTTTTATGAATTTTTGCGAATCGCCTTTCCTAATAATGTGCTAGTTAGCAAGTTTCACGGCTGAAGTTTACAGTCTGCTCGTCATCCCACGGAAGAGAGGGACAGGGTGAGCAGAGCTCATTAGCATTTAAAGCAATATGGACTAGAATGGCTTGCTGAAAACAGAGCTGATTTTGACGAGGTAAAAAGGCTGTTGTTTTACACTACCATTGAGAAATTTTAACCAAAGTATGTTATAGACATTTCATTAAGACCCTAAAGAATCATATCAACTTGTGGAAAATGGGCATCCGATGACCCCTTTAATAATGTATAATTACTAAATATACAGCATATATTGCTTTTGTGGATTGATATTCATCACTTCTAGCTAGTTAGCTAGTAGCTAGTTAGGGTTGAGGGTACATAAGGGAACACAAAACACTGGATAAAACATATCTTTACATAATACAGTTCGTTTGTATGCTGATCATATGTGTTCTGATCATTTTTGGATAATTTGTTAAGAGTTCCAATGATATATCAAAAACTTAAATGTGAATCTTGAAAAAAAAAAAAAGCCTTATAAACAATAACATACTGTTTGTTGTGTTTGTTTTAATACAGTAATTGATTAATTCAATATATTTCGTTAAAGACTACAAATTCAGGTTTTCGTCACCACCGTCAGATGTGTCAACTCTGTCATGGCTATGTCACCTCCGTCAGAAGAATATTTTGATAATATTTGATTATGATATTTTAGATTTGTTGAGGAATTGTTGGTCACATCATGTGAAATGTAATCTGTCTGCTAACATAAGAATGTGTTTTGAAATGTTAAAAACATCTTGAATGCTGTTAAAGATAAAAGTTAAAATTATATTACAGTCAGGTAAAAGCACATTTTTATAAAAAAGAGAAAAGCTGGGAGGTTGAATCAACCTTGCTGTGCTTAGTAAAATCAGAAGTGTAGATATAAGACATGGGTTTTTGCTTTAAATTTAACTTAATTCTCTACATCAAACATATAATATTGATTAATTTTAATGATTAGAATATTAGCAACATAAAATAATACATTATGCTTTTAAATAAATAAACAATCTCTTTTTATTTAATCCATGCATTATTTTACAATTTCTAATAAAAATACCAGCCAAATAGCCTTTATTTTGTAACCAAATCCAATTTTGCTAATTTACTAAGTTTGGCAGGTATTAATTTTGGACCCTGCACACCCACACATGAAAACACACACAGACACACAGACACAGACACAGACACACACACACACACACACACACACACACACACACACACACACACACACAAGCTCAAAGCATATTTCATTTTTACCATCTCTCGGTTCATATATGAATTCCTCACACAGCAGTGAGGAGCTCAGAGACTGAAGAAGCCATTGAGATGTCTGTCTGTGTAGAGAAGAAGAGGACACTGGTGTTATTTCAGACGCACAGACACCTTCTGCCTCTCTAAAGTTAGTGATTGTCAAATGACCTCTTCTGATGTGAAAGATTTGCAGCTCTGCATTGAGGGAGAATATAACCTGCACAACCTTTGACCTCTGAGCTCTTCTTCACACTTAGAGGAAAAGAGAAGACCATTATGACATCTGGTCTGTCTTAAGAATTAAAAAGGGACTTAAAACACCTTCACTCTCTCATATAGCATTGAAAAGACTGATACTTTTGTCTGAATCGCTTCACAAATAAAACATTTACAGTAGCTACTTGAGTCCTTGTAATGCATTTGGCATCTTTCATAGCAAAATATTTTGTTAAACGCAGCTATTCATCAGTGGTTATGTTTACAATGTTGATTTAGTGTACATTTATGTTTTCATGTTTTATATTATAACCCAACAGAGATTAAATCAAAATTAATTTATTCAAAATCCCTCATTGGTTTTTTTTTTTTTTTTTTTGCCAGGTAAACATGCCCCCGTCCCAACTATTTTGAGACCTGTAGCAGGCATCAGATTTGAAATTAGCTCATTTTGTGCATAAAATTGTAAAATTTCTCATTTTAAACATTTGTTATCTATGTTCTATTGTGAATAAAATATTGGCTCTTGTGATTTGAAAGTCTTTGTTTTCATTTTATTCAAATTTAAAAAACGTCCCAACATTTCCGGAATTTGGGTTTTAGTTGAACTACTACTAAGTTTTGGAAGATACACTAACAAAGTTTCTTCCTCAACACTGATCAAGTGTATGTGTGAACAATGACTCCCAAGTTCACCGCAGACCCAGTTAAAAGGTCTGAGTGTCTGTTAAATGGATGTGAGATTCCTCAGTTAGACAGTAGAAATGATAGTACCAGGATTTTAAAAGACTTGCGGCTCTGCAGTGCCATAATTCAGTCTTAAAATGCCTCACTAAGCCAACCACATGGATCTGATTTCCTCGGCTAAAATAAGAGTACAAACCCAATAACAGATACACAAGGAGAGGAAGACATCCACAAAACCAAGGGTGGAACTCGCATGTGGATGAAATTTCACCTCTAGCTGATGTTTTATAAAAACAAATAAAAAACTACAACTAGCTGTGTATATTGAATGCAAACCTGTAGTGTCAAAGTACAAACACATGGTCGATAATTCAAATGATTAAAATCGGTGCAGAATTTTATTTTTTTTTCTTTCTGATTAGAGACTCAATTGTGTGAACAGATATGGATATGTATGGGGATCTGCAGTGGTTTGACTGTGGCTCAATCAATATTCAGCTGCATAATTGATGTGTCAACACAGATTGAGACTATCTTATTGAATTAGAAACACTAGAATGAGCACATGATATACAAACAATAATAGTTATATTATTAATAATAGTTATGGGTTTATAACATTTATCTTAAATACAATTATATTCATGGATAAAGGCATCTATATATACGTTTTTATCCAAAGTGACTTACAAATCAGGAATACGAGTGATTCATCATAGAGAGGAAACAAATACGAGAAGTGCTAGTAGTAGTACAAAGTTTCATACATTGTTTACAACAGTACAAGCTAAAACAGAGAGGGATTAAGGAATAGTGAAAGCATCAATTGATGAGAAGAGCTGGATATTGATCGATCGATAGATAAAATACAGTAACCAATACATAATACATATACACACGTGGTCAGAATTGTTGGTACCCTTAGTAAATATGACCAAAAAAAAAAGGCTGTGAAAATAAACCTGCATTATTTATCCTTTTGATCTTTATTTGAAAAAAAATAAATAAATCTAATCTTTCATTGAACTAAAACAATTGAAAATGGGGGGAAATCTCATTATGAAATAAATGTTTTTCTCAAACAGGTACCCTTAAAAATTCTTATGAGTAAAATATCTGTGAAGTATATTCCCATTCATATTTACAATTTTGAGCACACCAGGGTGATTATGAACATAAAATTATCCAGCCATGGCTTACTGTTTCACAGGAATATAAATAGGAGGGAAAACAAAGGCCAAATTCCCTTAATCATCCATCACAATGAGAAAAACCAAAGAATATATTTCTGATGTGCAGCAAAAGATAATTGAACTTCACAAATTAGAAGGTGGCTTTAAGAAAAGAGCTAGAGCAGTGAAAATTCCCATTTCCACCATCAGGGCAATAATTAAGAATTTCCAATCAACAGAAAATGTTACAAATCTGCCTGGAAGAGGACATGCGTCTATATCGTCCCAATGCACGATGAGAAGGAGAGTTTGATTGGCTAAAGACTCTCCAAGGACCACAGCTAGAGAATTGCAGAAAATAGTTGAGTCTCGAGGTCAGAAAACCTTTAAAAAAATATCAAACCTACACCACATCTACACCACATGTTGTTTGGGAGGGCTTCAAGAAAAAAAAAAAAATCAAGAAAAGAAAATGCTCTCATGCAAAAACAATCCCCAGCATATTCAGTTGTCAGAAACGACTGGAACTGGGACTGGCTTCTATGGTCAGATCAGATGTAACTAAAAAATTATCTTTTTAGCAGCAAACACTCAAGATGGGTTTGGTGAACACAGGGATACAAAGTACCCCATGTTTACAATGAAATATACTGCTGTATTTTTGATGTTGTGGGCCTATATTTCTGCTGGAGGTCCTGGACATCTTGTTTAGACAAATGGCATCATGGATTCTATCAAATACCAACAGATAAAAAATCAATAAGTGACTGATTCTGTTAGAAATCTTATTATGGGCCATGTTTGGATCTTCCAACCGGACAATAATCTAAACACAAACCTTAAAAACAAAACAAAAATGGGTCACTGAGCACAAAACCAAGCTTCTGCTATGGCCATTCCAGTCCTCTGACCTGAACCCTATAGAAAATGAGTGGGGTGAACTGAAGAGAAGAAGCACCAACATGGAGCTGGGAATCTAAAGGGTCTGGAGTGATTCTGGATGAAGGAATGGTCTCTGATCTCTTGTCAGGTGTTCTCTAACCTCATCAGGCATTATAGGAGAAAACTCAGAGCTGTTAAACTGGCAAATGGAGGTTTCAAATAGTACTGAATAAAAGGGTATCGTTAATTATGTCCAGTGTGTATTAGAGAAAAACATTTATTTCATAAAGATATTTCCCCCCATTTTAAATTCTTACTCTCCAATGAAAGGTTAGATTTTTGTGAATTTTTTAAATAGAAGATCAAAATAATTAAAGCAGATTTATTTTCACAGCCTTCTTTGATCATAATTACCATGGGTACCAACAATTCTGACCATATGAGTATAAATAAAAAACAAAAAACAATAACTAGTAAGGTAAGGTTTTACCTTAAGATTCTGATACATGCATATAATAATATGATTTATAGCACCAGTATACATGATCTTTAATATTCTACACAAAATGCAATGATGGTGACTATCAAAATCTCATTATTAAGGGAAGAGATGTACACCACATGACGCATGACTCAAAGGGAACAACAAATACTGCAACAACAGTGCACATAATAGAGTAAACAATGAGGTTGTAATTTGCATGATTTATTCATGCTGTGGTGCATGCTGGGAAACACAGTCCAGCATCAGCTCTTTGAGTCCAATGAGATTCATCAAATTCCTCTCATTTAAAGCTAAACAATGCGACTTTTTTGATTAAAAAATATTATTAATGATTGAGTGTAAAAAAAATTATTTTATTATAATCCATCATATCTTCACCCAAATATACTTTGATTGACATAATAATGATTAATGTTATAGAGCTCTTGAAACAAATTTCATGGTACTTTGCATACATACAGTATGCCATTTGTGTCACATCATAAACATACAAAAAGAAAAGTAGCTCGGCTGTGAGTAGCATGATAGCATAAACCTGAAAGTTTTTTTCATCACAACAAGAAAAATTGACCATGGAGGAATTGGAACAACTAATTTGTGCTTAATGCACTTTAATTGTGCGGTATTATTGCTAAAGTCCAAATAAAGATACACTGAAAGACATTTGATTGTGCTAAAGTGGAACTATTGCAAGTATACTTTAGGTACACTTTAAATATATTTCCGATATTATACAAAGATCATCAATCCTCATCAATAGTCACATTAAAACTTAGGCTTAATATTAAGGAATATGCATTGTGCATAAGTAGTAAAACAAATAAAGTTTTATTATAATTTCATCATTAGTATTATCAGTTAGTCTTGAGTGATATGTCAATTAATATGCTAATAGTTTTGAACTAATCTTAGCATGAAATAAATGTATTTTAAATATATTACTTTTTTAATGGGGAACACCAGTGCCTCGAACCATATTCATTCACACAGAGAAATAGAGCCGAAGAACAAGCAAAACAATGTTCTTTCGCAAGAAACATTTTATGTTGTAACCGCTAAAGGGCCAAAAGTTACAAAGTGTAGCTTAATTAAGGTAATCTGTTTCCATTGATTTAAAAAACATCTAGTGCTGTGCATTAAGTTTACCTCATATACACCTAGAGAACAAGCTACCTTATACCGTGCTCCTACTGTAAAACAATGTAAAAGAGAAGCTCACATTCTTTTTTTTTTTTGGTCACACCTGTAATGTAATAGTATGTAGAACAGGGTATAAAAGCTTACAATCCAGACACTCAAGCAATACACGACAATACTGTCACCACCTGAGAGTTATTACTCTCACTGAGGAACTCAGAGGAAATTCTAAAGGTTCAGAAAGGTGTGCAGGTGTCTTTCACTTTATGCAGCTCAGTTTCACTTGATTTAGTTTGGTTCTCATTTATATCGTTTCCATTGTGCTTATGAAAAACAGCGTGAGGAGGAAAATGTATCCCCATCTGCTCTTCAAATTGAGCTCTTTTGTGCTTTTCACACACAGTTTTTTCCTCTTTCATCAACTTCAACAACCACAGACTTCAGATTTCCTTTTGCTGCTCTTTCTCACTCTCTCTCTCTCATTGCAGATGGCAAAGGCACCGCAATTCATTATTCAGATTCGACTTCATCATTTATAATGGAGGGCGATGCATTTCAAAATGCCTCTCTAAGTCGTGACAAGTGAAACCAGTCTAAAATATGAAGCCCAGCCAGGCCCGAAGGCTGTAGAAACTCAAATCAACACACGGCTGGTTTTAACTGGTCTTACACCCATTTTGAAATGAATGAGTGGTTTTATTTGCAGTTTATCTCAAGGAAATAAATGCCACCATCTCTAGTTTTCTCCTCAGGAGAGTTAGTTTGCCTCTATAAATGCGTAGGAACCCTCTGTTGAGGTTGACTGGCTGGTGGATCTCAGAGCAGCGTGAGGGGAATGAGAAACCATGTGATGCTCAAAAGCATTAAATTTAATTGTCAGAATGCAGAGGAAATGATTCAGAAGCTAAACTGAAGGCATCATCCTTTGCGGCGAAGCCAGTCCTAAAGGATACAAAACGATGGAGTTAAATATAATAGTATTCACTTATACCTCACCATGTACAGTATATGTACCATATACCGTGCTCATACACACACACAAAGTTGCACACAAAATAACAATATATTACAAACAATATAATAATTTCTATGTACTTGTATGTATATAAACTCGAAAAACTGAAAATCTTAAAATAATAAATCAAATGATATAACAGTGTAATAAAACACATTTTTAACACATTTTAACCAATATGGCTATATTTATATATTTCAATACTAAAAATATAATACTACAAGATAAAATATGAGCAAACAGTTAACAAATAATGTTCAAAAATTAATATGAATGATGCAAATATTAAAATAGTGACATCAAATTACATTAAATAGTGTACTAATCATTTTAACCAATATTTGTGTCTATTTTTTTGCTTTATTACAGTATCAAGCTGTACTTTAGCAACATGCTATTTTCAAACTTTACGTACAGAGCAATGATGCTGCCTACTACATGTATATCATCTGTCCCTTATGCGTTTGCATGAACATTAGGCAGCTGTCTATGTAGACAGCATGCAGTGAGGACGCTCACTAGGTTTTGAAACAGAGCTATAGACACATATCTATGCGCTCAGACTCTATAGAAGAGCATTGTGATCCTGGGCGGAAATGCTGTTCAGTGGGATGCCAAAAAGAGCCAATCCGTGTCATGGATCCCAGCAAGCCATTCGGCAAATCAAAAGGAACAAGTGACTCAATGTTCATGCCCATCTTCTCTGTGTGTGTGTGTGTGTGTGTGTGTATACACTGGCAACCCAGCAGCAGCAGTGTGCCAACAGGAGACGGATGCACATTACACAATGCATGACTAACCAGAGGTCAAAGGACAAGAAGCCAACACATGTGCATGCAAGCTAATAACCACAAACCAACACACATGTAAAACACACACTAATGAAAAAAAATCTCATATAAAGCATTTGAAGAAAAGGTGAAAAAGGGAGTCTGAAAGGGGTGAGAGAGAGAGAGAGAGAGAGAGAGAGAGAGAGAGAGAGAGAGAGAGAGAGAGAAGTGACGCATACGCCTCTGAAATAGACTGGAAATGACATTTTGCAAAGCGCTTCCGATTATGAGAGCAATTTTCCCAATGATTTAACCTCAACCGGCATTTATTTTGGTGAACTGTGAGCTTAAAAACAGCTTGCTGCATGAAAAAGCCACTCTCAAAAGAAGAGATTTGCCCATAAAATGAATGGGATTAAATGCACAGTATTTTTTCTTTTTTGCAGAATTGAAAAGTTCACATTCCATTAATAGTCTTTTTTATTTTAGCTCGGCTTTGCATTAGCGTCACATTGTTATGATGTTCTCTGTATGTTTAGATTTCTTCTGGATTATCTTCTCCTATAATTGAATCTCTTCATCAATACGTCATGCATTCTCTCAGCAGAAGAGGGGCCAGATTGGACAGACAGCAGTTGGCATGATTCCCCACAAAACTAAGAGGCCACACAGTGCTAACTTCATTGCTTCATGCCGGCCTGACCACACAATCCTACTCAAAATAAATACATCTCTGACGCCAGACAGGACAAAACCTGATTCTTCTGAATTTGAGGTTAATTATTCTTAGAGAATTTTAGCAAATGCATAACTGTGTAACTCCAGCCTGGGAAAGAACAGAGCGATATCTCTGCTTTCAAAGGAGAAAAACAACAGCTTGAACAACTTAAACCAGTTTATTGGAGTTTGCTCATCTGGTTTGCTGGATTTAGAGGTGTTCTGGGAATTTGTCCAGCTTGCCAACCAGCTCGAGCACATAAGAACCACCTTAGACCAGTTTAAAATGTTTTGATTTTGTTTGTTTTTTTAGTAGGGAACCCTATATAAATGAAGACTGAAACTTGTTTAGTATGTATGAGCAACGTGATCTCATGATAAATCGTATGTATTTTACGTAAAATGTGGTTCTATAAAACGTGCATTTACAACCATTAAAACGTACAATATTGACGTATTTTCAGCATTTAAAGGTACAAAACTGACGTATTGACGACATCTAAAAATGAATCCTTATGAATATTGAAATCGCGGCATTAATTTTATTAGTTGTTTTTTGTTGTCATATCAATTACCTTTTCAATTGCGTTATTCAATTGTTTACTCGTTTACTTAATATGAAAAGATAACATTTTGTTTTGTGTGATTTCTGCTGCCAGCTCGTTTCCAAGAATAGGCCTACACAATGTTAAACAAGACTTCACTTTAAACCTTAAAATAAATAACATTTGCAATCATTTAACCTTTACTTGTCATGTAATGTTTACTTTTTTTGCCATGGGCCACAAAAGGCGTTTTCTCCGACATGCTGTGGCTGACAATAGAACTATTAAAAAAACACCAAAACCGCAACATAATTACGAAATTAAACCATTTTAATCGTGCGCTGTGATTCAGATCTTCAGAATCCATTCGACTGCGAGGAACAGACCCAAATCCAAACCTTTATTCGGATATCTTCATCTCAATCCCGAGCAGCGAATCCAGCGACCGTAAACAGCAAAGGCCGTGCTGACTGACGCTCGTTACGAATTAAATGTTGCCGCTTCAAAAGATAGGTTTTACGGCAGGATAATCGAACGCTCATTGGCTCTCGCCTGCATCCGTTACAGATTGCGACATGCCGTGTTTCTGGTGAGGTGTGTTTGAATGATGTGTGCGCGCACGCCTTCACGAGTTCACGGAGAGGATCGGGAAAATAATTTGGATAATATTTTCAGCGATTAACAACATAATTCTGCTCTGCACCTCACACAAACCTACTGTATTCCGCCGGAGAGGACTGCGGCTGCAACGCATCGTCATTTGGATTACTTTTGGTAGTGCTTTTTACATTTTTGCAATAAATAAATGATTGTAATTGCATTTATCTGTCTGTCATGTTTTTCTTATACTGTACAGAAATGTTTAAGTTTATAGGTAGGAGTGGGATTAGCAACTATAAAAAATATTTTAATGCTATATTGCTACTAAAATGGTTATTTTCCTGCATATTTCGGTCAATTGCGTTTTATATCCTTTTATATTCGCTATAAATGGGTAGGTTAAGGTTTGGAGGTAGGTTAAGGGGTCTAAAATCTAAATTTCTTATTAATAAAATGATAAAAATGCATATTCGCTATAAAATGGGTAGGCTTGGGGTTGGGTTAAGGGGTCTAAAAATCAAAATCACTTATTGATAAAATGATAAAAATGCATTGATACGAATATCTTTATGATATAAAAGATACGTAAATATTTTTACGTTTTTTAGATAAAAATACGTATCGATTTGTACGTTTTAAACGTTGAAATATGTCTAAATTGTATGTTTTTATTGATGCTAAAATGTACAATTTAGACGTAAAAATGTACGTTCTGTGCTTGTAAATGTTACGTATTAATACCTACGTATGAACATGAGACCAGGCTGGTATGAAAGAAGGTTAGAATGAAACAGAGAAAAAATGGTTATGGCTAAAAAGTCCAGACATAACCTCTCAAGAAAAATGGCATCACTGTGTGAAAACATGATTTTCTAATAGCAGCATTAAACAGTCTGGAGGTGAAATATTACAGCACTTGGACAGATAACTGCCACCTGAGAGAGAAAAACAAATGAGAAAGAGACAGAGGAGGCAAACGTGGAAAGGGGGTTAAACAGAGAGACTCAATCAGAAAGTTTAATGCTCTCTCCCACAATGCAATGTGCTCAACTTGATCTTTCATTTCCAGATTACATATGGTCTTCGATTACAGATGATTTACAAATGAATTTTTGTCTTTTTTTAATGATTGGAGAGCCAAACATTAAGAAACTTTTACCCAAAAAAAAAAAAAAAAAAAAAAAACTTTATTGTCTTTTTATGTCATTATTACAATGTATACTGCACAGTATTTAGTGTATAGTGAAAAATATTCAATTAATTTCCGTATATCCACCTTATTTTCAATGTGGAAATAATATATTTTCTGTGAATGTATGGGACGTCCGATTAATTAGCAGATATACAGTGAGTGAGTCATGGGCGTAACCACCATATACTTTGGGGGGGACGTGTCCCCAATATTGGAAAAATACCAATCTGTCCTCCCCAATAATAGGCCTATTATATTGTAATATGTGACATATGATATGCCCTCCTTTTATGAACCCTGGTTGTAGCCTAGTGGATCTGTTGTTATTTTCGATTTACTTCAAATTTAGGAAAAACAAGGGAAACAAAATTGTGTGACCACCCCCTCGATTGTACACTTGGTTGAGCCCGTAAACGCCGGCTTGCGGCATCGTTTGAAAAACCCGCTCAGTCCGACTGTCACTGGTGCTTAAATGAAATGAAGGTAGGAGCTGAAAGAAAGAAGCAGGACGAACAGGCGGACATTCGCCTTTTTTTCAGACGGTAAGCAAGTAGACACCTAAAAAGTAGTGCCATGGTCAAAAATACCGCGGCAATTTTTGAATAAATGTGAAAAAATATCAGGTTTAAATGGCTCAGTATTATAGCTAGGTAGCTAGCATGATACCCTGAAAATAGGCTGAATAATGAACTGCTGGAGTCACAGAGTTCCCGCACTTCCCACTCCATTGATAAGCCTCTATTCATTCGTTGATGGCCTGGCTTTGTTTTTATTGTAAGTCTACAGGTGCTGTTCATATAATTAGAATATCATCAAAAAGTTGATTTATTTCACTAATTCCATTCAAAAAGTGAAACGTGTATATTATATTCATTCATTACACACAGACTGATATATTTCAAATGTTTATTTCTTTTAATTTTGATGATTATAACCGACAGCTAAGGAAAATCCCAAATTCAGTATCTCAGAAAATTAGAATATTGTGAAAAGGTTCAATATTGAAGACAACTGGTGCCACACTCTAATCAGCTAATTAACTCAAAACACCTGCAAAGGCCTTTAAATGGTCTCTCAGTCTAGTTCTGTAGGCTACACAATCATGGGGAAGACTGCTGACTTGACAGTTGTCCAAAAGACGACCATTGACACGTTGCACAAGGAGGGCAAGACACAAAAGGTCATTGCAAAAGAGGCTGGCTGTTCACAGAGCTCTGTGTCCAAGCACATTAATAGAGAGGCGAAGGAAAGGAAAAGATGTGGTAGAAAAAAGTGTACAAGCAATAGGGATAACCGCACCCTGGAGAGGATTGTGAAACAAAACCCATTCAAAAATGTGGGGGAGATTCACAAAGAGTGGACTGCAGCTGGAGTCAGTGCTTCAAGAACCACTACGCACAGACGTATGCAAGACATGGGTTTCAGCTGTCGCATTCCTTGTGTCAAGCCACTCTTGAACAACAGACAGCGACAGAAGCGTCTCGCCTGGGCTAAAGACAAAAAGGACTGGACTGCTGCTGAGTGGTCCAAAGTTATGTTCTCTGATGAAAGTAAATTTTGCATTTCCTTTGGAAATCAGGGTCCCAGAGTCTGGAGGAAGAGAGGAGAGGCACACAATCCACATTGCTTGAGGTCCAGTGTAAAGTTTCCACAGTCAGTGATGGTTTGGGGTGCCATGTCATCTGCTGGTGTTGGTCCACTGTGTTTTCTGAGGTCCAAGGTCAACGCAGCCATATACCAGGAAGTTTTAGAGCATTTCATGCTTCCTGCTGCTGACCAACTTTATGGAGATGCAGATTTCATTTTCCAACAGGACTTGGCACCTGCACACAGTGCCAAAGCAACCAGTATCTGGTTTAAGGACCATGGTATCCCTGTTCTTAATTGGCCAGCAAACTCGCCTGACCTTAACCCCATAGAAAATCTATGGGGTATTGTGAAGAGGAAGATGCGATTATGCCAGACCCAACAATGCAGAAGAGCTGAAGGCCACTATCAGAGCAACCTGGGCTCTCATAACACCTGAGCAGTGCCACAGACTGATCGATTCCATGCCACGCCGCATTGCTGCAGTAATTCAGGCAAAAGGAGCCCCAACTAAGTATTGAGTGCTGTACATGCTCATACTTTTCATGTTCATACATTTCAGTTGGCCAAGATTTCTAAAAATCCTTTCTTTGTATTGGTCTTTAGTAATATTCTAATTTTCTGAGATACTGAATTTGGGATTTTCCTTAGTTGTTAGTTATAATGATCAAAATTAAAAGAAATAAACATTTGAAATATATCAGTCTGTGTGTAATGAATGAATATAATATACAAGTTTCACTTTTTGAACGGAATTAGTGAAATAAATCAACTTTTTGATGATATTCTAATTACATGACTAGCATCTGTATATTGGTATGTTAACTATTACCTGACAAAGTGGCTTAAGTGGTTAAGTTCAAATTAAATAAGTGAAACTTTTTTGCTTGTTTTTCATAAATACTAAAAAAGTGCATGTCATTATAAGAGGTCAACCATTTTCAATATGAAACTTAACTATTGATACAAGGATACAAGGATGTTTATTTGTCACATACATAGAGCTACTTGTGTAAACATGTAGGTTGGATGCTCCGCTTTATTGTGCATGGATGTGTGTGTGTGATTGTCTGGAGATGTGTGCGCATATTACGAGGGGAGGGGTATATACATGGGATAGAGGAAGGTATGGAAAAAGTAGGCAAAACTAAGTATAAGTGAGAAGTATCAAATGTATATGTACTATATAAAAATGTATATGCACGTGGGAGAGTGTGAGTGTGTGTGTGTTTATAGGAGAGAGGGATGATGGTGTGTATGTGTTTGAAGGGGATGCAGAGAATTTGTGATGTGTATGTGTCAGTGTGTGTGTGTGTGTGTGGATGGGGCCATGGCATGGTGTAAGTATGTGTGTGGAATTAAGGCATTTTAAGTATAAGTGAAGAAGTAAGGGTGTGTGTGTGTGTGTTTGTAGGACAGAAAGATGGTGGTGTGAGTGAAGGGGATACAGAGTAATTGTGATACATGTGCTACATCATCCTATTTGCTGCTATGTCAGAGAAATTGCAGACTGTTCTTTCAATGTTAATTCAGATGGTCAATGTATTCCTCAAAACTATGTTCAGGATGAGCAAATCTTTATCAATATATGAAAATTGTGAATTGTGGGAAATGCACTTAAAAAAAATATATGGGAAAGGGCTCACATTTGGACCCCCCAATATCTATACCATGGTTACGCCCTTGGAGTGAGTGAATAAATAAAATAACGACAAAGTGCTGTAAAGAGTAATATTATTTGCCCTACAAACCAGTGTGTTTATGACTATGATAATATATTAATATAATATAACAAATGTCATTTTGCAATATCAAGCAGCATAACAGGTTTGGTACAGCAAAACAAAAAAAACAAACAAAAAAAGCTTGCAGCAAATGATATCTGGAAGCCGCACACATTCAAGTAAAAAATGGTCACGCCCACTCTTATGAAAAAATATTATTACTCTTTCTATTTCGGTAGTATATACATATTCTCCATTATATGCTAATTTTCTGTGTGCATGGGACACACAGATGATCTATTACATTTGACCTACATAATGTATCCCACAATGCATGCACTCACCATGACCTTCCGTTTCCATATTGACCAATGAAGCAGAAGTAATATCAAACATGATTTTTATCATGTCTTTTTATCTATTATTTGATGAGGCAACCAAGAGTCTAGGCCAATTTCACAAATGATAAGTAGACATGACTCGCACACATACATACGTACAATGAGGTCATGTGCCAACAATGTACCATACTGCAGTTTGAAATGTTGCATAATGCATTCTGTTTCACTACTATTAAAAAAAAAAATAGTAGGCAGTGTGTACTGTACAGTACTAAGCAGTAGATCAGTATTTTGAAAATGGAATGAAGATTTGGCTTGGAGTTGGAAAGCCTGTGTGAAAATGTCAGATGGTCAGTACACAAGCCTTCAAAACCAAGAAATTCATTACAAACAAATCAAACTCACCAAAGAGATTCTTCTCCCATGTTCTTCATGCTATTCTTTGTCTAATTTCGCTACACTTATCAGACAAAGCGGTAAGATAAAGAAGAGCTGAAGAGGAGTAGAAAAGACCAATTGAATCGTACCAAAGAAAGAAATAAAGGATTGCAGAAGATGACATTTCTATCGATCGCAACACATATTCTCCCTGCGGTTGAGACTGCTAATCTCAGGGGCTGTGATATTGGCTCTTAGTGAGCGGCGCTGTGCGCGCCTGTCAGACAATTCCAGACACCATGTAAGCTCTTGATAAAGTTATTGTTTTCTCAGACATGGACATGGATTTTCAATTTCTCCCCTCACTCTCATACTTTCAGGCGCACACAATCTCTGACACACACCCAATCGCAAGATAAGAATTTACTTTCTTTTTGATCAAGAAATCATCAGATTGAAGTAAAAAAATGTGTCTCTTTCATGTGAAAAGCACATTAGAGAGAGAAAGAGCTGGCAGACAGAAGGGAAGAAGCATGGGGTAAGTGAACGAGATGTGACGGATGCTCTCCCTCCGAGTGGACGGTCTGGCCGCGTCTCAGGAATCCTTCCTGTTCCTGTTTGTTGGCCGGAGCGAGTGCTGTCAGCCCTGCCAAAGGCATGCTGGGTAACACTGACACATTGCCGCTAGCCCAACTCGCTCGCACCAGGAGGATGGGAGAGGACGGATGTGGAAAGCGCAGGATGAATGTGAGGGAGGGAAAGGAGATTAGAGGACGGGAGAGCTGAAGAGAGGCAGAACCCCTCTCTGTGCTCGCATATGCAAGAGGAGAGTAATCTCCGAGTGGAGAGCAGAGGAATGCCGAGCAAAGGAGACGTCTAGGTGTGAGAGGAGAGAGGGAGAGATGAAAGGAATGTGGGAATGGGCAGAAGGGAGCGAGATGAGAGGTGGCATGCCGAGAGAGACACATGGTGTGTAGTGTGTGTTCTGTTCTCTTTGAGTAACACACAGTGGGGTCATCTGCCCATGACCAGCACCATTGTGATAGTCTGTGCAAAGAGGATTTATGTCTAACTTTGGTATCAACCAGCATGTGGCAAAGATGGTTTGGAAGCTATTTAAGTTTTATTTAATAGGATAGATTCAAAAAACAAAAACTCAGTCATGATTTACTCAAGAATTCACCTTCATGTCATATCACTTTGTTTTCCTACATAGAACACAAAAGGAGAAGCAAAAAGACACAAAAGAATCAAATTAGTATCATAAATGTAGTTGTTGTGCTCTGTCTTCACAAAGCTAAGTTGTTATTCACCCATAATCTTCTACTCCATGGAGCCGTTAACCAGATTAAATTTGGAAAAAACAAACATGTCTGATTCATGTACGAATCATTCACATCACTATTACAAAATGTCTCAATTCTTTGAAAAGATCTGACTCAAAAGAATGATCTGTCTATGAATCAGACATCACTTACTGTATCTCATGAACTCGAATATGCCAAGATTGCCATTTATTTCTCAACAATCATGTGACACTGAAGACTGGAGTAATGGCTGCTGAAAATTTTAGCTTTGCCATAACAGGAATAAATTGCTTTTTAAAATTTATAGAAATAGAAAACCATTATTTTAAATTGTAACAATATCTCAATGTTACTATTGTATTCTTCAACAAATAAATGCCTTGGTGAGCATAACAGACTTCTTTCAAAAATATTTGAAAAAATCATTCTGACACTAAACTTTTGAACGGTAGTGTAGGTATTGACTTCAGAAGACTCGAATATAGCGTATGGACCAATTTTATGACAAGTTTGTTGCTTTCCGTCCTTTTATGTTTCCAGTCGCTAGCTATTCATTGTAATTGCATAGAAAACAGCAACAAGTACAGTCCTTCAAAATCTTTTCTTTTTGTGTATGAAAGAGAGTGAGACAGGATTGGAAAACATAAGGGTGAGTAAATTAAGACAATTTAGGTGAACTATGCCTTTAACTGGCTTCTTCTCATGTGGTCAAAGAAAAAACATTTTCTCCATGTGAGATTTGAGGTCTATAGCAACAGTAACAGAGCCTGGGGATTTTCAAACTGTCCCGTTCTGTGGGTGTGACTCCTCGGTCCTAGATGACCTTCAATTTATGACACAATAAACCACATAAAACTCTTGGTGGTTAAGGCAGGGGGGATTGTGGGCAGTTCTGAATAAAAAGGGACTCATTTCGGATTTCTTGTTTTCCCATCATGTGTTTCCAGACAGAATGTAGCGTTCATGGCGCTCTGGAGAGCCTGATGCATAGAACGGCCCTCCAGATCTCTGGCCAAAACGTGCTTTGGAGACATACACATTCATTTTATAAGAACTTAAGAGAGATGCCTTTAAAACATGTAACTGCAACAAAAAAAGTTAGAGAAACACTGAGTCTGTTAAATCTGTTTCTGGTTTCAGAAAAATAAATTGTAACCAAAAAAAATAGCTTTCTATATATTTTTATATGTTTACGTATCAAGTTGTCTGGAGGAATCAGCATTGCTACGGCTACCATATCCAGCCCACTGTTCACAGATCATAAACTGTATATTGAAGCGTTTCCACATTTTGTTCAGGTAGAGTCTGTTCAGCACTCTTGTGGAATTTGTGTCCTTATTATTTAGACTGGGGAGCCTCTAGGAAAAACTGTCAGCAAAAATTTTTTTAAAAAAATCAGCACCAGCCGACAGGCAAAGTTCAAAAGCTTCTCACTTTCTTCCCAGAAAACATTCACATCCAGACAAAAAACTAAAATCACAATCCCTTCTCAAACAACAAAAATATCAGTATTATGTATTACCATGTATTATCATTATTCAGTTGTTTCAATACACAGCTGTCTGTAATACTTAACTCTGACTGGTCAATCATAGCATTCAGCAATTTAGCCCATAAGACTTTCATTCTTCTGGGAAACACAAAAGGAGAAGTTTTGAATAATGTTCATGCTGCTCTTTTTTCAATACAACAGAATTATAGTGACGGGGGCTGTCAAGCTCCAAAATGGATCAAAAACATCTTAAAAACAAACTGCATTTCAAGTTTCTGAAACCATAGGATAGTTTTGTGGTAGTATGTCACATTGTGTCATGATTTTACTTCAAAATGGTGAAATGAAGACTTCAGTTCGCTGTGATTATTGTGGACAATAATTTTGTTAAGTGACTCTACTCCTGACATCACAATCAATATCTCAGAGACCTACATACAATGGAGACAATTGAGAAGGTTGAAGGGAAAATGAGAGCGAGAATCCATAATAAATGGTAGTCTATAGGGGTTTTACTGTGTAATATTCGGTCAGCGCTATTGACTGATTTCGCCCCATTGAGAGGAACGCAATACCAGAAGTGTCAGCTGCTCTATGCTCTGACAACAGCTCAGACCTGCAGTTACAGCTCTGAAAGAGGAAATATACTGTAGATTAATAAAAATAAAATCAGTCTTGGACAGCCTCTTGTTCCCATGTCTCTCTCCCATCGCTGTTAATAAAGCAGCTCTGCACCATTCCAGACTAAGCAGAATGAGCTATACATGTCTGTGTGTAAACCGGGCTAAAGGACCCCTTTGGATTTTTTTGCCAAAACAATGAATAGGAGAAAAAAATAAATAAAACCTAGCACAGAACCTCAAAAATGCTGACATTGCTGTGTACTGCAAAAGTTACCTGATTCAAATATTTTTTAAGTAATTGAATTTAATAAGGAAGCAGTGTAACTTGACAATTTTTTTTTTTTTTTTTTAAGGAATCATGAACTGCCTGTTCTCCGCTTACAATGTTATCTGCCACTTACAATGTTATCAAGATTTTTGCATCAAAAAACATAATTTAGAAGTAATAGGCTATTTTGTCCTGTTTTAACCCCCCTCATCAGAACGCTCTGTTTGAATAGATGTAGCATATTGTATAATGGCAAAATGAATGTTTGGAAATGTAAACTGATATTTCTTACTGACACACTACAGCAAAAGATAGAAATAACTGAGTTAAAACCATTTTTTAGCTGGTGAAAATACTAGTGTTCTAATATTTTTGGCAACCATTGTGTATATGTGACCCTGGTCCACAAAACCAGTCTTAAGTCGCTGGGGTATATTTGTAGCAATAGCCAAAAATATATTGTATGGGTCAAAATGATCAATTTTTCTTTTATGTCAAAAATATTTAGGATATTAAGTAAAGATCATGTTCTATGAAGATATTTAGTAAATTTCCTACTGTAAATATATCAAAACTTATTTTTTGATTAGTAATATGCATTGCTAAGAACTTCACTTGTACAACTTTAAAGGCGATTTTCTCAGTATTTTGATATTTTTGCACCCTCAGATTCCAGATTTTCAAGTAGTTGTATCTCGGCCAAATATTGTCCTATCCTAACAAACCATACTTCAATGGTAAGCTCATTTATTCAGATTTCAGATGATGTAGAAATCTCAGTTTTGAAAAATTGACACTTATGATTGGTTTTGTGGTCCAGGGTCACATAAATCCTTAAGGAGGTAATGTAACCCTGCTGTACCTTACACACATTTGATGAGGAAGGACTGTTGCTGTGTGCAGATGTTTACAGCTGGAAGGTAATTAATCTTCTCACTACATTTTTGCCTTCATAGGTGCAGCTGGTCATACATGCACTAGACTCACTCACTATGGAACTTAAGCTCTAGTGAGATAAGAAAAACATGCACAAATCTCCTTTGAATTAACAGCAGACATGGCACACATGTCTCACATATGAGATAGCTACGACTGCCAACACACACACACAAAACATCAGATTTTATAACTGTAACATGATATGACATGTCCTACAGAATCTCTCTCTCCTCCCACAAATCAATTAATAACCAGGAATGTCACTGTGATGGTCACATGGAAACCTTCCTCACTAATGTTAGAATTTCCTGCCGCCTGACAGGCTTCTGATGCAGATGGCTGAACCAAATCGACCAAAGAACTGAGCATCATGACACCATTTCTGCTGTAACCGCAGCTCTAGTGCTGTGCTAAACATTCACCCTGTTACCCGGGTTATGGTTTACCAGGGCGGTCCTAATTTTAACACTCCATCCGGTCCACACAATGTCTGGAGTCCAGACGTTCAACTACTGCTGATGAAAACAGAGATGAGGAAATATAAGTTCAGTTCTCCGCAGCACGGCTTCATGTGTACAACCTGTTCTGTTTATTGGCTTGATTATTAATGTGCAATGAAAAAAATCATGTATGATTAAAAATAAATCAGAAAAGAATCTCATGAAATAGAGTGCTGGTGCTCAACTGGTTTTGCTCCTGGGCCCAGATTTTACATTGGATTCAACGCTGCAGCCAGTCACCACAAACCATGTTTATCCTTGTTGCTAGTGAACCTGTATTTAAATGTAGTCTGGACCAAGTTTTTATATACTTTACATGGTTTCGTTAATGGTTTTAAAAGATGAGGGCATGCCGCACAAAGTGTCATGTTGGTACCGGTCTAACTTGACCGGTGAGAAATGAATTTGTAGAGTTTCATTGGAAAACTTGCATGCATTTCCAGTTGGCTAACCTGTTTTTGTGATTCTAACTAGTGTTGTTACTGTAAACTACAACTAAAGCTATTAAAATTGTTTTCATTAATTGAAATAAAGCTTAGAAATGTTGCCTTGGCAAATAATTAAAGGGGTCATTGGATGCAAAATTCACTTTACAAGTTGTTTGAACATAAATGTGTGTTGGAAGTGTGTGTACACATCCATCCTATAATGATAAAAATGCACCCAGTGTTTTTTGTTTTTTAAATGCCTATTTTAAAATCCCCTTTCTCAAATCAGGCTGTTCTGAGATTCCTGTCAGAATGACGTAGTTCTGTACAGGCTGCTCCCACAATTGTTGATTGACAAAGCCGTCTTACCTTAGACCCGCCCTGAGTGAGCTGTCATCAGTCCACCATTATGTCGGGAAGACAAGAATGTCTCCGATTAAGCGATTGACGTGTTTTGTTGTTGGATGTAATAATGAACATAGCAGTCGTCATTAAATGCCAATATCTGAGCCGCTGAAGACGCAGAGGATTAACGTTACTTTCGTTTTTAAGGGAATGTGCCGATCCCGATCTGCCTAAATGCATCTATGTTCGCGCGAATCACATGATCACATGATCCAGCTTCATCTAGAGAAGAAGTGAGTATAACTGTTTTTTATGAATCTTTGCAAATCGCCTTTCCTAATAATGTGCTAGTTTGCCAGTTTCAAGCTAAAGTAAACAGTACTGCTTGTCACCCCACGGAAGAGAGGGACAGGGCGAGCAGAGCTCATTTGCATTTAAAGCGACATGGACTATAATGGCTTGCTAAAAACAGAACTGATTTTGATGTGGTAAAAAGGTGTTTTTTACGTTAACATTGAGAAATTTTAACCAAAGTATGTTATAGAGTTTTCATTAAGACCCAAAAGAATCATATCAACTTGTGGAAAATGGGCATCCGATGACCCCTTTAAGTAAAGTTTATAAGTAAAATAAGTTTTAGTACTAAAATAGCTAAAACTAAACTGACATAAAAATAAAATATAACAACACAAACTAATAAAAAAAATAACAAAAGCACATCAAAAAAAAATTACTAAAATTCAAATTAAAGTAAAAACTAAAAATATGAAAGCTAATGGAAAATATTAATAAATACAATAAAAGTATATATATATATAATACTAAAATTCTAAAATACTAACACAAATTCTGACCATGCATGATTGCAGTTGCATTTTCTTGCAGCATTAGGCATATTTTTTTTCCTGCTGTCTACTACCCTATGTCACGAATTCAGCCTCTGTGGCTCCCTCCGATCGTCACCAGAGGGAACCGTCACCTGAGTATTAACTGTCACCAACTCCAATTCCCATAATACCCCGTACCTGTGGCTGATTACCTGCACAGGTGTTTCATATTGACTCTGGTCCATTTAAACTGTTCTCCCAGTCACCTCTTTGCGAAGTCTTGTCTTGCCATGCAAACATTTCCGAGTGTTTCTCCCATGTATGACTGGGACTATTTAATGGACTCTGATTCTCTGCCGCCTGCCTACTCTGATTCAACCTGCCTTGTTATTTGATTATCCTGGGTGTTTGCTGCCAGCCCTGATCTTCAGCCCGAACTCTGACTTTGATTCTGCCCTGTCTACATTGTGTTTGAAGCTCGTGATTGAATTCTGCCTGTTTGACTTGCATTCTTTTGAACTGGTAAAGACTTTACAAGCGCTTCATCTCCAAGCGCCCAACGCTTCTGCTCCACCTCCCAGCCCGCCTCAAGCACACGCCACTTCCACCACCGCCAGCCCTCGTCTCGCCTTCCCAGGGAAATTTGATGGATCTCCAACCAAATGTAAGGGCTTCTTACTCCAATGTTCAATGTTTGTCAACCAACAACCCATGCTGTACCCTACAGACGAGAGTCGCATCGCATTCGTGTGTTCGCTTCTCTCGGGGAGAGCGCTGGATTGGGCCACCGCGGTGTGGAGCGAGGATAGACCAACCTTCCCTTCGTTCAGGGCGTTTATTCAACGGTTCAAGGAGGTGTAAGAGCACCCCGCTAGAGGAAAGGAGGCGGGTGAGCAACTACTGTCTCTCCGTCAAGGAAGGGGTTCGGCGGCTGACTACGCTCTCTCATTTCACACTCTCGTAGCTCAGACGGGGTGGCCAGACTCGCCTGTCGTGATGAGGGAAGGTCACTGGAACAATTCATCAAGCTGTCCATCAAGATCGACAACCTCCTCCGCTCTCGTCGCACCAACCGTCTGCCCGCATTCCCCGTTGTACCCTCAGCAGCATACTCAAACGTAGAACCCATGCAAATTGGCTTGACACGCATCAGCGAGGAGGAGAGAGAGAGATGCATTCGACAGAGCTTATGCTTGTATTGCAGATTGCCTGGACATCTACGAGCATCCTGTCCCACTCGTCCATCTCGCAACCCTGCTGCGGTGAGTGTAATTTCTAAATCTGCTACCAGTTTAGAGATTGCAGTCACGCTGGAGATCAATGGGAGGGTTATGGAGATGGTAGCATTGATCGACTCGGGTGCTACAGGAAATTTCATTGTGTCATTCGCAAAAAATAATAATATCCCTCTTGTTCCCTGTGACTCTCACTTGGCAGTCGCAGCGCTAGATGGCTGACCCCTGGGCTCCGGCTGCATTCAATTCACCACTGAAAATCTCCAATTGAGTACTGGATTACTCCACACTGAAACCATCCGCCTGTTTGTGTTCCAGTCTCCACAAAACCCCATCATCCTCGGCCTTCCATGGCTGGAGCAGCATAACCCCTCTATCTCATGGACCAAGAAACAAATCATTCAATGGTCAGACTTCTGCCTTCAAAATTGTCTCCGCAGCATGCCTGACAAGAGGGGGAGTGAGACTTCCTTGAAAGACTCATTACCCAGCGAATATCAAGATCTAGCCGAAGCCTTCAGCAAAGTTAAAGCATCGCACTTACCTCCTCACCGAGCCAGCAACTGTGCCAAAGATCTCCTCCCAGGATCACAACCTCCCAAGGGCAGAGTCTTTCCGTTGTCACAACCCAAGGCAGAGGCTATGAAATCATACATTGAGGAGGAGCTCGCTAATGGTTTCATCTGTCCCTCCACGTCACCCGCATCGGCAGGGTTCTTCTTTGTCAAGAAGAAAGATGGAGGTCTTCGTCCCTGTATCGACTACCGGCCTCTCAACGACATTACCAGCATGTTCCGTTACCCTCTACCACTCGTTCCCGCAGCCCTCGAACAACTCAGACGAGCTAGATATTTCACCAAACTGGACCTTCGTTGTGCCTACAACTTCATCCGCATTCGTGAAGGGGACGAATGGAAAACAGCATTTTCCACCACTACAAGTATCTTGTTATGCCGTTCGAGCTGTCCAATAGTTCTTCAGTGTTCCAGGCATTCATTAACGACGTTTTCAGAGACATGCTGAACCAATGGTTAATTATCTACATTGACGACATCCTGATTTACTCCGAAACCTATGAGGAACATGTCAGACATGTCAGAGCAGTCCTGAAACGCCTTATACAACATCAACTGTACGCCAAGGCAGAGAAATGCGAGTTCCATCATGAGACCATCTCCTTCCTCGGGTATGTGATCAGTTCAGGAGGGGTCGCCATGGACGAACAGAAGGTGCGAGCAGTAGTCAACTGGTCCCAGCCTACCACTCTCAAAGAACTACAAAGCTTCTTAGGATTCGCTAACTTCTATCGACAGTTCATCCGTAACTTCAGTACGATCGCTGCCCCCATGACTTCCATGATCAAAAAGGGAACCCAACATTTGGCGGCAATAGCAGCATTCTGGTCACTGAAGGAGAGATTCACGATCACTCCTATCCTGCATCATCCCGACCCAGATCTCAAATTCATTGTGGAAGTAGACGCTTCCAGTACAGGCATTGGAGCAGTGCTCTCGCAACGCCAGGGTGATCCTCCCAAACTATATCCCTGTGCGTTCTTCTCTCGCAAACTGAACCCGACAGAGCAGAATTATGACGTTGGCAACCGCGAACTCCTCGCTATGAAGGCAGCATTCGAGGAGTGGCGTCACTGGCTGGAAGGGGCAAAACATTCATTCACTGTTCTCACTGACCACCGTAACCTAGAGTATCTGAAATCAGCCAAGAGACTCAACCACTGACAAGCAAGATGGTCACTCTTCTTCACCAGATTCGACTTCAAAATTACTTACTGTCCTGGCTCTCAAAATACCAAGGCTGATGCTCTCTCTCGTCTCCATGAGTCTGACTCCCAATCCCCAGATCAAGAACCCATTATTCCATCCACCATCATTCTCGCACCTGTGCAGTGGGACATAATGTCCGAAATCACTGAAGCTCAGGTCACTGATCCTCCACCGGCTAAAACTCCACACAACCTCATGTACGTTCCGCAGGTCTTAAGACAGAGTGATGCAACTGGTCCACTCAAATCCCAGCTCCGGTCATCCGGGTATTGCAGCCACATTACAACTCCTCAACAAGTTCTGGTGGTCCAAACTACGAACCGACACTATCACGTTCATCCAGAACTGCACCGTCTGCAATACATCTAAGTCTCCGCATCAACTACCTGCTGGGCTCCTTCATCCGTTACCCATCCCACAACGCCCATGGTCACACATGGCCATTGACTTTGTGACTGACTTACCATCCTCTCAGGCCCACACTACTATCCTTCACTGTAATTGATCGCTTCTCCAAGGCCTGCAGGCTGATACCACTTCCCACTGCCCTAGAAACCACTGAAGTTCACTGCAAATATGTATTCAGGTTCTACGGTCTACCAGAGGATGTAGTTTCTGATCGGGGTCCGCAGTTCACCTCCTGTGTCTGGTCAGCCTTCTGTCGTCAACTAAACATAAATGTCAGCCTCCCTTCCGGGTACCATCCTCAAGCCAACGGACAAGTGGAATGGCTGAACCAAGAACTCACCCGCTTCCTTCATTCATACTGCCATAAGAATCAGTCCGACTGGAGTAGCTATCTGCTATGGGCCGAGTATGCCCAAAATTCACTCCGCAAACCATCTACAGGTATCACTCCCTTCCAATGCGTCTAGGCTTCTAACCCCCATTGTTTCCATGGTCTGGAGAACCCTCAGACTTACCTGCAGTCAACTCATGCTTACAACGCAGTGAGGAGACATGGAACGATGCTCACGTCCATCTACAAAGAGCAGTCCATCGCACCAGAGAACAGGCCAATCGTCATCAGGGTGCCAACCCCAACTACCAGCTCGGGCAATGGGTTTGGTTGTCCACCCGTGATCTAAGACTCCGGTTACCTTGCAAAAAGCTCAATCCCAGGTACGTGGGTCCCTTCAAAATCATCAGACAAATTACTCCAGTTTCATTCAGATTAGCCTTACCTGCTCATTACCAGATCTCAGCCACCTTTCATGTCTCTTTGCTCAAGCCCGCTGGTGGTCTGAGAGGAGTGGAGGTCCTAGACGAGGCTGGTGACCAGAGGGCCCCTCCCATCATTGTTGATGGCCAGGAGGCATTCCAGGTCCGAGAAATCCTGGACTCTCATCGTCGGGGCAGGTTCCTCCAGTATCTCGTGGACTGGGAGGGGTACGGTCCGGAGGAACGGTCCTGGGTCAATGCTGATGATATCCTAGACCCTTCACTTACCACAGTCTTCCATAGAGACCACCTGGACAGACCTGCCCCAAGACCTCGAGGAAGACCCCGGCATTGTTTGCCTCCTCGTGTCAGGAGCCACTCACAGGGGAGGGGCTCTGTCACGAATTCAGCCTCTGTGGCTCCCTCCGATCGTCACCAGAGGGTCACCTGAGTATTAACTGTCACAAACTCCAATTCCCACAATACCCTGTACCTATGGTGATTACCTGCACAGATGTTTCATATTGACTCTGGTCCATTTAAGCTGTTCTCCCAGTCACCTCATTGCGAAGTCTTGTCTTGCCTTGGAAACATTTCCGAGCGTTTCTCCCGTGTATGACCTGAACTATTTACTGGACTCTGATTCTCTGCCGCCTACCTGCTCTGATTCAACCTGCCTTGTTATTTGATTTATCCTGGGTGTTTGCTGCCAGCCCTGATCTTCAGCCCGAATTCTGACTTTGATTCTGCCCTGTCTACGTTGTGTTTGAAGCTCGTGATCAAATTCTGCCTGTTTGACTTGCATTCTGTTTTAATAAAGCTGCACATGGATCCTAACACCACTGACTCCTCGTTACACCCTATGGCATAAAATATTTCTAGGTTGCAACCCACCAGTTGAGAATGACCACCCTGTAGTTGAGCTCTGCATGGTTTCAGAAAAATTAATTTGTACATACTTAACAATAAAATAGTTTAAAAGCTACATTTAGATTTCCTCAAAAACCATTAAAATTTAAGTAAATTATATTCAACTTGTATAAGTTGAATGCACTCTAAGTCACTTTGGATAAAAGTGGCTGCCAAATGTAAAATATGAATTTCAGAGAGCATGTCAGAAATAAGCGGCAATCAGTGAGCTGCTGTATAACCCAATATTTCTAGAGACACACTTAAAAGTTAATTTTGCACCTTTCACAGACACAACCTGAGATACACTTTATTAATCGTTGCCTGGCAACAACCAATCCACTGGCAGCTCTAAAGCGGACAGAGGTCATGAGAGTGGCATCCTGTTTGGCACTGGGTAATTGGGGCAAATCACTGTGGGCACAAAACACACACGACCTTGTGATCTTATGGTCCTTTGGGTTATGACTGTAACTGAAATCAAAACAGCCATCTGTGCACAAAGGAAAAGTTTGTTTATGCATGAGCACTGTTTGTATTTCAGAGACACAAAGCTGAAATACGAACACGAACATGACTGAAAAGAAGGATTTTAGTTGGGTGAAAGATGAAAGTCTTCTGTCAGCCTGGGGCGTTACAGGCCACTAGATGGAGGAGGCTGAATGGAGGAGGCTGATAGTCAAAGGGAAGGCTGCAGAAATGAAAATGTCAAAATTCTTGACAGAAAAGTAAGTGAGACAAAGTGTTTCAGTGTGTGCGAGAGAGAGAAAGTGTAAATGTATAAAGGAGTCAGAGGTACAATGAATAAAAAAACTAGCTGAGAGAAATTCTCCCAAGGGTAGAAACCGCAACCCCTCATGTCATATGACAACCATGAGGCAACAGTAATGTAGCTCGCTCACGCTCACACACATACACACACACACAGAGAGAGAGAGAAAGATCTAAGTGCTCTTCCTCTTCCTTAAGATATCCCCAAAAGATCTTTGCTAGCAGAAAGTTTTTACTCCACATGCCTCTGAAATAAGCACATCAAAGTTTGCTTAAAAAGTATGCACTAAATTCACTTCTTAACAGATATACACATTTAAAATGAACAATCTCTCTCTTAAATAGAGCAAAACCACTCAACACTGAGTAAAAACATTGATGATTCACCTGATTTTTCTCCAATCAAATTCACTCTAGAAAGACAATATCCCTCCACCAATTAGCAAGTTACAAATAATAGTGCATAGATGTGATGCAGCAAAAGTCTACTAGTTTTTTTTTTTTTTTTTATTGTGCAAGTTGTACAAGTGGCACCCAAACTTCCTCTTTCAACAGAAAATATGTCTTCACTGGCCAGGGAACTGCATTTGTCGAGTCATTTCATGGAACAAAACCTGCAAGGCAAACAAGCAAGCTAATGGAAGAGAGCATCTGACACTTTTGCTACCAATTCTGACAAAGACAACTCGCATTGTTCCAATAATTTGTGTGAACTGGCACTTTGCTAAATTCTGCCCCTTGTTTACTGAGGTTAACTCAAAAATTTCCATTAATTGTATGATTATCAATAAAATACGCTCAAAATATGGTAAAAAAAAAAAATGATTGGACTTCATTCTTATGTGGACTGGAATGACATCCAGAGCATTTTTACGTGACATTTTTCTTTAAAGGGATAGTTCACCCAAAAATGCAAATTCTGTCATTAATTACTCAACCTCATGTTGTTCCAAACCCGTAAGAATTTCGTTCATCTTCGGAACAAAAAAAATGATATTTTAGATGAAATCTGAGAGCTTTCTGACCCTGCATAGGCAGCAATGCAACTGACACGTTCAAGGCCCAGAAAGATAGTAAGGACATTGTTCACTGTAATGTTATGAAGCTACGAGAATACTTTTTGTATGCAAAAAAACAAAAATAACAAATTCGTTCAACAATTTCTTCATTGTTTCTACAACGTATTCACTAACTCTTTAGTTTACTACCAAATGTTACACATTTTAATTTCGTTAATACAAAAAGAGAAAGAAATAAGCATTTCTTTCAGGGTATTTTTTGTCGTTAAAACTGACCTGACAACAATAATAAACAATTTAATAAATAATAGTAATACGTATAATAAATAATAATTAATAAAACCACACAAACATATAGATCTTCCTTAGATCTACTTGCATTATAGAAGAACAAAACAAAAGCTTGTTTGAAGAAACTATGGTGATAAAGCATGTAACATTTGTAAGGCAGGGCATAGCAAAGAGTCAGCTGGTTGAGGAATCAAGTCAGCTTCATAGCAGTGTTTGGGCTGTTCAGTACAGTGGGCCAGTGCAGTTCAGTGTGTCTTGAGTCCTGAGATTAGAGTGCAGAGCCACTCCTGTTTTTACAGACTGCAGACCAGCCGTCCGCAGCCTCAGGAGTTCGGTAATTAAAGCAGGATAGAATGCTATCAAGAAAAGCAGCTTATCTTCAATACAGCCAACCATGCAGGCAGACAGAGCTTCACTCAGACACACACTCGCTCACAAACTCACGTATATCCTGCATCTATAATCCCACCGAATATATCAGAAACCCTGGGACGAAGTGGGAAGCATTTTCGAGATTTGCCAAATTTCAAGAAAATATTCCTCTCTGCGTGCCTGTGTGTGCGTGTGTTCAACTTAACTATTCCACTGGATAAATGTAGCTGTCTTTATGACACAGATCCAGGCATCTGTTAGCAGATGCATGGATTTACACTTCATGCGATGCAACGCGCAACAATTTGCCTTCTTAACGTGGTATCAAATGAGTCTCTCAAGCCATGCTCTGATTTATCCACCATCACAAATGTTCTCCAAAAGCAAGCAAAACCCCTTCAGTACGTCATGCATCACAGGCCCAGTTTGGTTGCTTTAATGAGCTGTAATCTCTAAGCCTTCGATTCATGCTTGAACCTGAAATAACTCTAATTCTGCTCAGAGGGGAATGTTGTCCTTTAAAATATGACACCGCTAACACTGTCTGCAGCCTGAGTGCGCCGGATTTATGCGCTGATTAATGAGAGCGTCTTTAAATGGGGTTAGATCAGGTTCTCTCCACAACCTTGTCTAACAAATCATGAACATTCTCTTTCTCCCTCTCTCGCTCTCCATTGGGGGTATTAAATTTCCCCAAGTCGAGGCTTAGAGGCTCCAGGGATCAATGCGAGCTGCCTGTCCAATTTATTAAAAGTGAATGGAGATTAATTATGATCTCCTAATGAGCAAGCCACCGTGTTAGAATTACGTTAAAACTGTGAAATATGAAATGTTTTCTTAGCTACGTGTAGCCTCTGGCACCCTTTCTGTGTTCAGGTAGGTGAGAATGAGAAGAAGTGGGCAACGTGCACAGATAAGGGAGAATGTTCTTGTGGCCACTGATAACAGAGTGCGCAGTCCTCTAACGCAGTGGCTTTCAACAAGGACTTTTGGACATAACTCTTGTTTGTTCAAAATCCATCCAACATTTTAAGTACCACAAATTTTCAATCTATGTTTCTTTGTCAGCGCCAACAGCTTCGTGGAGAGTGTGCCAACATAAAGTGCCGTTGTGCTTTGGGCGTCCCAAGTTCAAGTACTGGCTCATGGATCTTTCTCAATCTCTGGCTCACTTCGCTTCCTGTCTCATATATTGCCCTGTCCTAATAAAAAGGCAAAAATGCCAAAAATAAATAATAATAATAAAAAAATCGATTTAATTTTTTCCACACTTAGCAAACAATCCTTAGAAAAATGAATTATGGTTTCCACAAAAAATATTAAGCGGGAACAAACCGTTCTCAACATTGATAATAAAAAGAAAAGATTCTTGAGCACCAAATCAGCATATTTTGAATGATTTCTGAAGGAACACATGACACTGAAGACTTGGAATAATGGCTGCTGAAAGTACAATTGTTCTTCTGATTTCAATGATGTACTGAATTAATACGTTGAAATTAACATTTACTAAGATTAATTAATGCTTTAAAAATATTTTTTGTATTATTTTATTAGTTCATGTTAACAAATGTATTTAATTAATGTTAACAAAGCATTACTGGGACTTTCAAAAATATAAAAAAGGAGAAAAAAAAAAATCTTACTGATCCCAAACTTTCAACATTGCCACATTAAGTAAGAAATCAACAGCAAACAATTTAATATCTTCTTTTATTTGTCAATTATCTCCATGTGTGGAGAGAGAAATTTTCAATCTTCAGATATTGAAACTAAACTAAACTACTACAAACTTACGTTTGACACCCAACACCACACAGCTAAGTTTCTCTCTATGTAACCCATTGTTTCAATTTCCTCGGAGTGTCTGGGGTCACATGGGGTCCACGCCAGTGCGACACTTCTCGTATCGTTTCTTACCCTCAGTCACGTACGCAAAGCAGCCAGAGGCAGATCATGAAGTGATGAAGCCCCAGGGCCCACTCTGCCTCTAGCAGCAGACCCCTTATCCTACTCTAAGCAACAATGGCAATTGGCTAAAAGCTAAATTAGAAAACACATTTTTGGTAGGCTGACAATATTAAATAGCAACTGAAGGCCCCAGTGTACAGCTTCCATTGGCAGTCTAAGGCTTTTTAGGCCCCTGAGCATTGGCCCTTGGTCCATAATCCAGCCCTGAGAGTAGCTTTCAGTGCTCTCTCTCACATGCACACACCCCTGACTGATCGCCCAACGGAGCCTGATTTTTCATAAGACACATGCCACCATCAATGCTGTTCACTTCTGATTGTCCCTGCTGCCAGCTCACATTCTGCCATAAACCCTACTGACCCTTGAAAGTTCTTACATTCTTTTAGAAGTGATGTTGTTCCAAAGAGAAGCCAGCAATTCAGCTGAAGAAAAAAGTACTATTTCATCGATCACATGTGAAGAGTGTAGGTGTGTGCGTGTGTGTAAAGAAGAACAGTTTGCTCTTTAAGCGTGCGCTGCTCTGATGCATTAACATAAAGCTAAAGGAGAAAGAAATTGCAGGTCTCTGGAAGGCTGCTGTCTAAATTGGGTAAAATTACAGCATAGGTTCCTATCTGTGCATCTGCTGTCCTGGTAATTACAGAGTGCCGCTTTCATTGCGAGAGGAAAATAAAAAAGTCTGCTCTGATGAGGCTGCTGTGATTGCTGCCATTTACTGCATTTGTTCAGATCACTTCAGCACGTGACGAGGTATTTGTTTTTCCCCACCTCTCCCACTAAATTCGCAGATTAGGAAAGGGTTGACTGAAGATGGTTAGTGTGCTATTTAAAGCGCATTTCTTGTTGCAGGCCTCGGCGATTGAGAGTTTCAAAGAGGTGGACCTCAGACACTGTAAAACGGCTCTGAAGTGAAATGAACTTGCAACAATAGCAGCATCGGTTGAGAACGGGGACAAGACAGAAACATCAGCTAGACAGACAATAGAAACGAGATTACAATCCAATGTGGGTTTGACAGCTGTGAATGGGACAGCGTTTCTTTTCATGTTTTGTGTCAGTGTGGACGTTTTTGAGAGAAAGGATTGAAGACATCAGCAGATGTAAGCAGTTTCATTCTGCAGAGCTGAAGATGTTTTTTTTTTTTTTTTTTCTGTTGCCGTATTTGTCAGAAATGAGGAAGAACAAGAATATGTGGCCTGATTTCTGCCTGTTTACGGAAGATTTTTTCATAATGCGCAACATTTTGTTAATACACAAAAGAGCCAATGGGTGACAAGACCTTGTGATTTCACTGATTACTATGTTAATTTGCACAAATTTTCGGCAATTAAACATTTAAACTTTCTGATTATTTCACGGTTACTTCAGAAGAAAGCTTACAGCATAAAAAAGCATTTGATTTTAAAGATACACTGTGAAAACTTGATGTTTCTTCTGTTGTGATTGCTGTCTGATTACAGTCAGCAACAGTAATGATAAAATAATCTGCCGATGGCCAGTTAGTAAAATCCTTGATGCGACACAAAAAAAAAAAAAAAAAAAAAAAAAAAAACAGTTATCCATTAGAGTACACCAAGGCTAAAGAGCTAGGAGCTACTTTTCCTTCATCATACTGACAGAACCTTTTCAAACAAGACAAAAGTGTTGCTGTTTGCTCTAGTCATATCGACTTGCCTGAGGGTCTGTGCGTTGGTCCAAAATTCCTTTATTTTTCACAAATAGAGTGTCTTTTAGAGAGGCTAGAGAGGCTTTTCATGCAGTAACCTCACAAGAAAGCTCTGAGACTCTTGGACTGTGGAGAATGTCTGTCAAAGCGTGTGCACTGAATGAAAGCTGTATTGTATAGCTGCTGAATAGAGCATTTCTCTGTGGTCCTCTACTTGTCCGAGCACATCATGTCCACATCATGTCTCCTTCACTTCAGTTTCCACTCAGTGACATTAAAGGAGCTAATTGTGAAGAAGAATAGGGATGAAGTACTCACACACACTTAAACATGCACACTCAAATCTCTTGGGTCACGAGTAGGTCCGCTTCTACAGGCGTAGTTACACAGATAAAGATGTTACTATAAATGTAGACAGACAAAAAGGTTAAATTATTGGCCTTACATGATGTGATTGTTCTTTGTTTAATCATTGATCTGAAATTGATTTTCTGACAGTTTGAAACACACCAAGTGGGTCATGTGCAGTTGAGTTACTAGAATTATCTCTGCTTGTCTTTTTGTTGAACAGTCATGTTTAGAAGCAGGAATTTTAGTAGTTAGTGAATGATTACGTTTACATGAAGCTGCCACAGCAAAGGTTGAGTTCACCACTGCTTTGAGGTCAAATGAAACCAAATTAGAGCTGCAATTTTTGTTGATTACAAAAGGAAAAAAATTAAGGTGTACTACTGTAAAAATTTGAACCCAGACAGTTTTCTGTCAGGAGTAAGAACTCTACCTCTGGTAGATGACTTTATTGTACTTAATAAATACACTTCATTGAGGCAAAATGTATAGGCCCTATTTGTTTTTAAAATCAACCCAAGGTCACCGTTAACCTGTTTAGCAACCCAAGGTCACCTTCAAAAGCCAAAAGAGATTTGGTACAATTTCAACACTTGTAATTTAATGATATGTAGTGATCTTACATGTGCATCTAAAAAAATTAGAATATCGTGAAAAAGTTCTTTTTTTTTTTGTAACATTTCAAAAAGTGAAACTTTCATATATTCTAGATTCATTACATCTAAAGTAAAACATTTCAAAAGTTATTTTGTTTTAATTTTGATGAATAGAGCTTACAGCTCATGAAAGTCAAAAATCCAGTATCTCAAAATATTAGAATATTTACATTTTAGTTTCAATAAATGACCATCCCTACAGTATAAATTCTGGGTATCTCTTGTTCTTTGAAACCACAATAATGGGGAAGACTGCTGACTTGGCAATGGTCCAGAAGACAAACATTGACACCCTCCACAAAGAGGGTAAGTCACAGAAGGTCATTACTGAAAGGGATGGCTGTTCACAGCGTGCTGGATCAAAGCATATTAAATGCAAAGTTGACTGGAAGGAAGAAAATGGGTAGAGGATGCACAAGCAACAGGGATGACCGCAAGTTTGAGAATACTGTCAAGCAAAGTTGATTCAAACACTTGGGAGAGCTTCACAAGAAGTGGACTGAAGCTGGAGTCTTTTTATTTATTTATTTATTGGTTTATTTAATAGCGACCATGCATATTCATGAACATTGGTATATATATATAAAAAAATACACCATGTAAATATGCCAGAATTAGTAACAATAACTACTTTTCATCTGCAGTCCCTAGGCAGGTAACATAAAACTAACATAAAAACAACCAACAATAATACAACATTCATTCACTATAAATGCAAAAGTAGACATAGTTATAACATATACATTGACAACAAACAACAACAAAACAAAAATACATAATGGAAGAAACATTGTTCATCCACCTCTATACTGCATTCAATTTAACAGTGAAAGTGTATAAGTGATAAATGTGTGACAGTTTAAAAATGATTACATCTCTGGTTTTCTAGAAACCACTGTTTTAAGTGAGTTTTAAAGGTGTTGAATGTAGGACACTCTCTTATTGGGAGGGGCAAACTATTCCAGAGTTTACCACCTATTATTGACAATACATTTTGTCCGAAAGTGGTCGGTGCATCAAGAGTCACCACGCTCAGACATCTTCAGGAAAAGGCTACCAAGCCACTTCTGAAACAGAAACAATGACAGAAGCATCTTACCTGGGCCAAAGAGAAAAAGAAATGGACTCTTGCTCAGTGGTCCAAAGTCCTCTTTTCAGATAAAAATAAATTTTGCATTTCTTTTGGAAATCAAGGTCTGGAGTCTGGAGGAAGACTGGAGAGGCACAGAATCCAAGCTGCTTGAAGTCCAGTGTGAAGTTTCCGAAGTCAGTGATGATTTGGGGTGCCGTGACGTCTGCTGGTGTTGGTCCATTGTGTTTTATCAAGTCCAAAGTCAGTGCAGCCATCTACCAGGAGATTTTGGAGCACTTTATGCTTCCATCTGCTGACAAGCTTTATGGAGATGCTGATTTCCTTTTCCAGCAGGACTTTAGCACCTGCCCACAGTGCCAAAACCACTTCCAAGTGGTTTGCTGACCATGATATTACTGTGCTTGATTGGCCAGCCAACATGCCTGACCTTAAACCCATATGGAATCTATGGGATATTTTCAAGAGAAAGATGAGAAACAGTCGATTCAACAATACAGATGAGCTGAAGGCTCAATAGTGCCTCAGCAGTGCCACAGGCTGATCGCTTCCATGCCACACCTCACTGATGCTGGAATTTGGCTAAAGGAGCCCTGGCCAAGTATTGAGTGCATAAATGAACATACTTTAAAGAACTTGAGCTTTTCGGTTTTGCAAATCCTTTTTTTTTGATTGACCTTAGGAAATATTCTAATCTTTTGAGACACTGGATTTCTGACTTTCATGAGCTGTAAGCTCTAATCATCAAAATTAAAAAAAATAAATAAATAAATAAAAAATAAAAAAAAAATTGAAATGTTTTATTTTACATGTAATGAATCTAGAATATATGAAAGTTTCACTTTTTGAAATGAGTTACAAAAATTGTTTTCCGACTTGTTCGCAATATTCTAATTTTTTGAGATGCACCTGTATTAGTGGTTGTAGGTATTTGTACATAAAATAGGTCTAGCACACACATTTTTATAATTTTGCAGCAGACACTGAAACGTACATTATTAATGTATTGACAGCAGCAAAAAAAAAAAAAATGCATTTTAAGTTGAAAACAACATTAGAAACTTGATTTTATTGTAATTTAATTCATGCAATTTGATTTCATTAACCTAATTTGACATTATAATGGTTACATTCTGTTTTGAAGAATTCAGTCACTTTACACAAGCTTACACCATACAATCAATGAAAATTATGTCCTTTTCAATTAAATATTTACTTTTTCATTTTTATTTCATTACATTTTGTCAAACATACTTGCGAGCAAAATGTAGCTATCCAAATATACGTTTAAAAATAAATATAAATAAAAATGATTTTTTTACATTTCAGATGCTGTCAATAAATTCATACTGAAATCAGATGTATAAAAATTAAGCATGTTAATGTTTAAACATTATTTCATTATATTTTCATGTAATTATAACTAGCAGCTAAACTTCATACCTCACATCAATGGAAGAACTATAAATACTTAGGAAGAAGTAAACAACTATGCAAGAAGCATTAAGCCTCATCCTGTAAGCAAACACAAAAATGAGTTAAACAGTTGGCAAGGTCAGACGTCTGTGGGAAAGAGTGGAGTTCTCCATTCATCTCCTGTCCTCTCTCTCTCTGCTCTCCTGCACAATGAAGAGGTGTTTGCCAAAGACATTTCATCATGTCATCAACTTTACTTGTCGTCTGAGGTTTTGATGATGGATGTTGGCAAGTTGGAAAATGTGATGAGCAGATTATTAATTGACTATTGATTGAGGACAAAGTTTTCCCTCTTGAATGTGAAATCAACAGCTCTGAGAGTCGCTATCCTTCGCTGACATAAATCATTTTTAAACAGGACAAGGCCATGATTCATTCTTAACTGCAGCCGCACACTGTCACCAGACCTAGAAGAGGAGGTCCTGGGGTGCTGGATAATTTTGTCTGCCTGGTAAGGTTGGCATAACTGACTCAGAACGGGTGAGAGGAGTAAACACTCACACACACACACACACACACACACACACACACACACACACCTTGAGATGACCGTCTCAGACAGTGAGTCAGGTGGGCATTTCCACACTCCACAGTAATGTCTGACAGACAGGTAATAGGAGACACACATCCCTGACAGACAGGAAGTGGGAGAAGAAAGACATAAATATAGACGTGCACACTCACAGTAACACCATTGCACGCCTCAGCACCTACTCGGCTGACAGAGAGTGGCGTCAGCAGCGGTCCTCGTGTCAAACTCTGTAAGCAGTAGTCTGACACACACACACACACACACACACACACACACACACACACACACACAAGCAGCTCCCTTCCCGCCGAGGTGCCAGGGCCAGACCTTCACCATGTTTGATTCTGTTTGTGTGTTTTCCGTCTTTCATACCAACAAAGCTTGAAATAAATATGTATTCAAAATGGTAGCGGTGTCCCAGTGCTGTCAGGAACCTGTCATGTCCTCCTGCTGAGTCTGATACGCACATAAACACACTCACGGTCACGCCTCGTGGATTTTTGAGCCTCAGATGTGGGAATGAGAGAGGGCAGACTTTCCTAAAAAAGTTGTGGTCAGTTCAAAACATGAAAATGAGGAAAATTGTGGCAAAAAAAGTCATATTTGTAAATGGAGGAAATGGTTATTCACTGATTACCTTCACCTTAAAGTTGACATGTAGGCCTAAAGAAAATTTCAAGTCTATTTTTTTAAATGTTTGTTTTTGTTCTTATTGTGAACAATTCATTTTTTAAATTTGCTTTGATCGCATAATTTTATCAAAATGTCATAATAGTGAAAAGATAGACTTACAATCGACTGCAAGCTTACATTCAGATCTACTTCCATCTAATCTGCACCACAGTTTTTCCATTTTGATCATTTCACTTGGATGTATATCACAATATGAAAGAATATATCTGTCACTACTTCTGTTACATTGTGACTTTAAAAATGGTACATCGACATCATTATATCAAAATGGCATTGGTTTTTCTGTGTGAAGCAGCCAAATGATTTATAATAAATTTAATTTACCAAATGTATGACTTCAAAAGAATGGGAGCATAGAACATGAGGAGGACCAGGTAAAAATCTGCTGAAATTTCCTCACATTTCCCAATGCTGATTTGGGGGAGAAATTTGAGAAATGGATTGAAATGTGTTAAACAGAGCTGAAAGTGCTACACTCATAATCAAATCAAATGAAAATTTATATACATTTTTTTTTTTAAATATTCAAAGGGTTAATTCACTCAAAACTTAAAATTCTGCCATAATTTACTTACCCTCATGTCATTCCCAAAACAGCATGACTTACTTTCTTCAGTGTAACATAAATAATGCTGTCAAACGATTAATCGCATCCAAAATAAAAGTTTTTGTTTACATAATGTGTACCATGTATATTTATTATGTATATATAAATACATACACATACAGTATATATTTTAAAAATATGTACATGTATTTACATGTATATATTTATATACATATAATTTATATTATATAAAAATATATTTAATATGCTGTATAAACATAGCATACTTTTCTTAAATATATACATGCATGTGTGTGTATTTATATATACATAACAAATATACATTCATACATACAAACATACAAACATACATACACACACACACATATTATGGAAACAAAAACTTTTATTTTGGATGCGATTAATCACGATTAATCGTTTGACAGCACTAAAAATAAGGTGTTTTTTTGGTAAATACAATGGAAGTCAATTGGCTCCAATTTTGTAGGTTACCAACATCCCATTTTCTTTTACATACATATATGAAACAACATGAGGGTGAGTAAATGATGAAAGAATTTCACTTTCGGATGATCTCTTTAACAAACAAACATACAAGGGCCGAGGAATATGTAGAAATTTACATTCCAGTTTTGTGGAAATGCACATATTCTACCTGAGATTTCATAAGTCATTTAGACTTATGTATTTTGTTCTTTCTGGAGCTTCACAGTCCTTGGTCACTATAAACTGTATGTAGAGCCACAAATAAATAAAACTGAAAATAGTAAACTCTACCTTTCTGCTTCAGTGTTTGGAGCAGCAATAATGACAGAGTAATTTTCCCGTCAACTATTCCTTTAAATAAGCATAAGTTCTATTTCAGCTTTTCATCATCCATAAGTAAAACAATGACTGCATCAGAGACTGTTTGTCTATCAATATTTAATTAAGCATATTTCAATCTTTACTTTGCCAGTCCATAACTCTGATGAATCAGACCTCATTTAGAGAAGAGCGGGTATATTTTAGTACACACAACACTGGAGCGTTGGTTGTTTTTCTTTCAGCGGAGCCCAAAACTCATTTCCTCCCCCTCAGAGTGAGCGTCACTGACTCTTTCCTCCAGACTGGTGTCATGACACTGTATTGATCATGTTCCACCCACTCTGCTTTCCTATTCCCACTTTTCATTAATATTTTTGCAGAAACAATCTCCTTCTTTTCTTCTTACTTCTCTCCCTCTCACTCTTGCTCTGTTCACCTGTTCCATTGATATTTCTCACTGAAAACACTTTTTCTTCGTTCTCTCTCTTTCCCAGAGCCTGAGGGCACTGGCAGCAATTAGCTGGAGTTCTGTTGTTCTGGGTGAAAGCTGCCCTCACAGGCAAACAGATTCTCTCAAGACACAAGAAAACGGAAAAAGCCAAAGTGGAAAAACGAACCAGCACTCACAGATGGAAATACGCTGCATGATGTACTGTTGATGATGTTGGTTTCTAAGTGTGTGAGCGTATGTGTGTTTGAGACTGCAGTCATCACTGAGCGTGTCTTGGATCTGGGTGCCCCAACTCTGAGAAGTAAAAAATGGATATACTGTGAAAAATGAGATTTCCCTTTGGTGCTGTACTGGCAGGAAACCAGTGTTGAATTCCAGTATCACGTTAACAAGCGCCGTGTCAGTCGTGGTCAGCAGTATGAATGGTAGTACTCTGGATCATGTGCTGGTAGTGGATAGAAAAATCAAAATAAAATAAAAAAAACAGGAGATTGTGGAGGTCAGTCATGTGTCAATGCTTTATGGAAGCTAATAAATTGTAGAAAAAGTACACTACCGTTCAAAAGTATGTTTTTTTTTTTTTTTATGTTTTTAAAAGTCTCAAATGTTCACCAAGGCTACATTTATTTGATCAAAAATACAGTGAAATATTATAACAATTTAAAATAACTTTAAAATTTAATTTTTCACTATGATAGCAAAGCTGAATTTTCTAGTCTTCAGTGTCATATGATCCTTCAGAAATCATTCTAATATGCTGATTTGGTGCTCAAGAAACAGGACTCTTTGATTAAGAGAATGTTTAAAATAACAGTACTTATTTGAAAAATAAAACTTAAAATAACAACTTTAATAGAAATTGTCTTTACTGTCATTTTTTATCAGTCTGTTTTTCTATTAAGTTCCAAAAATAAATTCTGCTTAAATAACACAAGCAATGATATGATTTTGCTATTCACAAGAAGCACTGCCTGATGTGAACCATGGATTAAAGAAAAGGTACAGGGTAATGAAAGTATCTCTGAAAGTCTTGATGTTCATTGGTCCACTGTAAGACAAATTGTCTATAAATTATGTTCAGCACTGTTGCTGTCACTAGAAGTGGGCGTGCTGCAAACATGACTGCAAGAGCACAGCACAGAATGCTCAGTGAATGCCAAGTGAAGCTCAACTGAAGCTGGCTGATGCAACAGGACAACGAACAAAACACAGGAGTGATTCAATAACAGAATGCCTTCAAACCGATTCAGATGCTTCAGCATGACCTTGAGAGAGCAATTCATGCCAGACCTCCCCAGAATATTGACAGCAATGACAGAGGAACGATGCAAAATTCCTCATTGGGTTTGATCTCAGAAATAATGTAGTGGAGGTTATTATCACTGCCTATATGGTCAAGCAGTTATTGAATTCATGTGCATGTGGGTATTTAAGCAGTTATCAATGTGTTTTTTAAGCATACTGTGATTGTCTACTACCATGACATATTTAGTTCAGATCAAATTTTACAGAAATCCCAGCATTCACACACAGGAACATTGCAGTTCTAGTAAAATCACTTCTAAGGCACAATTATAAGTAAGAAATGTTGACCAAAGTGCTGTACTTTAAGTTCAACATACGAATCAAAGCAGTAGAGCTGGAATGGCATACAAAGCACAACATATTATGAATAAGTCACAAAATGTGAACAAAAATATCACTACTGTACTTGCATAGTCTCAGGCCAGGGAAGAAAAGAGATAGCATGTCTTGAGATGGAATTTAAAACATCAGTAGTAAAATATGATATAATTTGGAGCGGCATGCTGTAAAGTGTGTGGACACAGCATGAACAAAGTGAAAAAGTAATGTAATGAAGTGCCAAATATGTAACCCTTAGAAACAAATAAAATCTTAAAATTTTATTTTAAGCCAGGGAAGAAAGGCCATAAGAGGAGAAATACTGTCTGTCTGTCTTTGTTCTTGGTTACAGTCAGGAATACATATACAGACGACTCTGAGATGACTGATAAATACACACAATCATTTAAAACAGTTATACAATTAAAAAAATACATATAAGCTATACTTTAAAAAGAGAAGGCTTAGCTGGAATGTTTCCAAAATGTAATTATACTTTTAGCAACGATAAATTCTAGGATTTAAAGCTAAAGGTCATCAAAGCCTCAAACTGTGAAATTTTCACAGATTTAAAAAAGCTCTAAAAATAACTAGGGTATAACTTTACAACAAGGTTATTTATGTTAATATTATGTGCAATAGATTTGCAGTATTTATGTCAGTTAATATTCATTTGTACGTACAGAACTATTAAGCCAAAAAAAAATTTAGCAATAAAAGTTTAATGTTAAAAAGTAAAAAGTAAGATAAAAGCTATTTTAACATTAGCAAATGTATTATGAACTAACAACGAGCAATGATATATTTGAGTGTCAACAACTAAGATTAATAAACAACAATTAAAAAGTGCATGATATCTATTGCCTCATGTTAACAAATAAACTACTGTATACTTAGAAGTGTTACCATAACAAACTAGTTTAAATTATATTCATACAGAAATATGTTATATTTCAAGATTTTCTTTTAAAATACACAACCATTCGAATTTTTGGGGTCAGCAAGATTTTTTTTTCAGCAAGACGTCCCTTATGCTCACCCAGACTACATTCATTCAATACAGTAAGAAAATTTTTACAATTTGAAATAACTTTCCTTTTTTAAATAGATTTTAAAATGTTTTCTATTCCTGTGAAGGAAAAGCTGAATTTTCATTAGCCATTCCTCCTAAATTTTTCTAAATACTAACAGCTGCTAACAGAGTACTGTTGTCCAGATAATTCAGAGATTAATCAGTGCTTTTAGGGTACGTTTATGTGATACTGATTGTACTAAAAATGAAAACGTTTTTCCTTTGCGTTTTTGAAGGTACGTTTACATGACAATGATTGTACTACAAATTAAAACATTTTTCTTTTGTGTTTTTGAAAAGCTTCGTCTACGTGCACATATGTATTCCTATAGACTGATCACGTAATACACATGCGCATGACATCACCGTTTTCACAAATCTCTGTTTTTGTAATGTACATGGAGGTGATAACATTATCATTTGCAAAAACTTGCTCTTTGAAACCCATTTCAAGCGTTTGTGTTTTAAGGCCCCTAAAATGGCTCTCAAAATTGACGGCCAAAATGCATAAAAAGTTTTCAGTTTTTAGTTGAAAATGGTGTCGTGTAAACGCCCATTAGAGATGTGGCTGACGCATTTGTTTGGAGTAAAATGTTTAGTCCAGCAGTGATTTCACAAAGCGATATAAGTCATCAGCACATTTGCATTTAAAGACATTAAAACCAGCAAAGGTTTGAGCAGTTCATTCTCTGAGTGACTACAACACAACAACCTCTCTAGGGAACATTAACAGCATCTTTGTTTCCATAATGACAAATTCTTCTCACTTCTTCACAGATAACACAGTTTTTGAGCAATTATGTCTTTCACTTTTTATCACTCCTGTCAGCTGTTTTGACATATAGGTCTCAGCATTACAAAATGCAGTGTATGTTTCACTAACGCAACATATGTCGCAGCATTAAGCAGTCAGGCTCTGTGTGAAGATGGAGGACTGAAGCAAATTTCACTAAAAAAGAGAGCGGAATCTCATTTTCTAGCAGTTTGTGCTTTCGAGTTGCATTTCAACAGCGTGCGATGAGTTTTTATGGAAACATGTGCTCGCGTGGCATGAAATAACACGCCATTTCAGCTTGACTGACGAATTTTATTAAGAGTCTTTATAGCTGGGGCCTTAAGCTGCGCTGATCAGCATAATCCCTGTCCAAACAACAGATAATGAATCTGCCTCTGAAACAGCAGGCGGCTGCAGGAAAGCCCACTGCTGATCTGCAGAAGATGAGCACAAATTATTGGATTTAAACCAGCAGGAGAATTTCTAATGGGTTTGTAGTAAAACTCTCAATGTTCATCAAAAGTGTCCTCTAGTTCGGTACAGACAGAGAGAAGCTTTTCATTCCACTGACACACAAAGATTAGATGCACTAATGCGAGTCATTTGCACGAATAGGCCAAACACAACCAAAAACTGACTTGAAATAGCATTGGGGTTTACGAGTGGCAGAGAAAAGACTCGTCCACATTAAAATGCCTCTCTAGGATTAGAAAACAATAGGGTGATACAACCAACTGCTAATTGTACCACTAAATGTGTCCAAGGACACATTTGATAGATGTCTCGTAACAATTTAATGTCTCTTATGATCCTTCTACATGAAATATGGTTATTTTCTCTCCTCAAATGCACAATCTGTCCTCTGTTATGCAGGGAAGCGTTCCCTGGTCTTTCTGGCTGACACACACAGCTCAATTCAAATCACTGCAGTCTGCTTTGGCCCAAACTGATCCAGTCAAACATGACACGGGCCATTGCAGCAACAGAGCAGAATGAATGAGGACAGCAGTTCATCTCTCTCTGCTGCCATGCTCTGGTGGATCGCTTTTGAGTTGGGAAATGAATGCTTTGTTGATGTAAAGAGAGAAAGAGAGGCTGTCTTTCTGTATTCCTAAGTCTCTAAAGCATCTGTGTGAGGTCTGTTAAAGTAATATTTTGTAAATTTAATTTTGTAACCGAACTTACTCCCTTCGATTTTCTAAATGTACAAACGCATTTTCTGAGTCTGCGCTATGTGAACAGAACCGTACTAGACAACTTGTTGTCCGTGCCTCGTGAATGTTGCGTGTTTTCATGTGTGGTTTGGTTAACTGACAGAAACGGAGGTATGATCTGTGTGTCATCCGGAGGTTTTAGATCCAGTCGCTGTCACTTGCAACTTGATTGGACTCGACTAAACCAAAGAATGCTAACTCACTGGTATCAGTTGTGAAAAGACTTTCCAGCTTTATGGACGTCGCCATCTTTTAATTTTACTTATTTTAATAGCGATCGCTATGGTCACGAGCGATTTTCACAATTATTTTTCACGACTTGACAATTATTCATTAATTTATTTATCTACTTTAGATTGTTTTAGAAAACAAGAACAAACCCGCATATAGTTGTTCCACAGTGAAAACAATATTTTTAAATGCTTATAAATGGTTAGAATATTATTTTTTGTTTCTGAACATTTTTCTTGAAATGCTAAAGCAGGCTAAAGCCAGTGGCAACACATCAGGTTTCCTTTAAATGTCATTCCCTTCAAATGGAAAATGTCAAATACTACAGCGCGGTAAAAACACGTTTAAGTGTTCCATTTAAGACAACACTATTCTGGAGTTCACCCAAATGTATCTACCTTACTTTTAAAGTAAGAATTTGGGCACTTCCATTTTTAGCTTGAATGTGCAAGGCTTCCATTTTCAGCTGCTTTCTGTTATTTTAGCTGTAACTGTAACATACGAAAAAACAGTCAGTTATGCTGCTTGTTATTGCTAAGTAATATTTATTATCATTTTTTAAAAATGTATTATCATAATCGTAAACACATGGTACCACACTTAGTTTTACCAAATTTACTGCATTTAGTTATTTGCATGTACTTTAATCAGGGCAGACACCATATTCAATTTTCCCAGGATGAAATGAGATAGATTTGCAGTTTGTACAGTGGCATGTGCTAAGCGCTTAGATTACAATGTTCACAACTCACAACATTAAAAACTGAAGTCTTTGTCTAGAAAAGTTGATTCGTCTGCTGAACAGTCAGTATATTGTTAAACAACAGTACAATCTATTGAACACACTATACTAACCCTCGGCCTCGTTTTCATTGCTGTCAAAAATTACATATGGCACTTCCCGTCTATAGTAGCTAATGAATCACAGGTTTCACATATGCACTATGATAAGTACACAAAGTTTAATACAAAACAACTTAAGTACTGTCTGTGTGCATTGATGAGGGGAAAAGTTCACCAGTCCAGAACTGACTGCACCGCGACGGCACCAAATTCTGTATCAGGTAGGATATGATGTGATAAGATGTGTCTAGCAAACATCAGTCATTATTATTCTTGCAATTTTGTCAAATTCGATGCGTTAGGAGCTGAGTGCAGGTGTGTGTTTAATGATGTAGCTGACCATAGCACAGCGAGCTCTCAGCTTGTCTTCTGACCATCAACTCTGGAATCTACTCCATTATTACTGCCGTGCTGTGCTCCTGTCTGAGCACCTCATTTAACTGATTGATACAAGGACACAGGCGAAGGCTCTTCCACGCACAATAAAATGACCACGACCATTTTATCTCTGTATTTTGGCGATAAAGTGAAGCTGTGAATGTGGAGGGCTGCAGAGTGACAGCTGCAACAGAAAGACAAACAGAGTCAGAGTCCTCAGGCTAAAATGACTCAATGCACCCGCTGCTTTTGTACTGTTTCAAAGAGCCATTAAAACCTGCAGGTCTACTGGAGCAGGACTCAAAGGGAGAGGAAAGATGGAAAGAGACAAAGACAGAAAGAAAAGAAAAGCGGGTCGGCAGGAAGAATAGGGGAAGAAAGAGATAGAAAAAGCTGCTGCGTCTGACAAGAACCGACATGTACAAGCCCCTCGTTGACTTCAGTGCTTGACTGGAATAACCCTTACCTTCAGCACACAGGCATGATAGGACTCTTACTCTCTCTCTCTCTACACACACACACACACACACACACACACACACACACACACACACACAGTGCCTCGGGCCGGACTGGGTCAGATTCTCAGATAGATTGTCTCTCCTGTAAATTCTGACTCAGTTTGTTGGAGGTAGACGGGGATTTCTCTGTGCGTTTCAAAAGGTCAAGTGGAAAACAAAACAAAGGCAGTAGTATTCATAGATGCTGCACTGTTGTTATGTAATAATGCAGCCAAATGGAGTAACAGAAAAACAAGTTCTGAACCCAAACAAATGGATGACATTAGAACAGTGTTATGGAATGTCCACATCATGACAGAATTTCACAGTAATTCTGACATGACATGATCAAGCTCCCCATTATTAAGGCCTGTTCACAAGGACGATAAACATAACAATAATTATACTGTTGTCCATACCAAATGGATTATAATCTTCTGTTTATTATAAGCATCCACTGCATTTGTTGTCTGCTGTTTTAAATTTGTAAGCTCTTATAAAGCCACTGTCACACTAGATTTGGAGCATTGCAAATTTCTACAGAAAGTGCTATGGTCATAATAAGACACCACGCTTTGCACAGTTCAACATATAATACATCCAAAATGTAAACAATCTTTTCACGTGAAATTCAATATGGCGGATTTCACAATTGTCACAATGTCCTCTACAATCAAATTAAATTGTGATGTCACAAAGTCCTCCTGAAATCAAATCAAGTGGGGAAAAATCCTTTATCTGTGTAATTATTTCCCAATCACTGTCTCAGTGCTTTCTATCATGAGGAGGATGTGAGGCATAAATTTGATGATTAACTGGATGGCTTTCGTGCTGTTTGCTTTGTGTAGGTCACGGCTCACCTGTGGAGAGTAGCATGTAATCTGGACCGAAGCGCTACAGTGATTCTGGCTGAGAAATAGATGTGCCTGTCACATCGAATTAAATTTTCAAAGAGCTGGTCTGGACCTTGATGAAAAGAGAGGCTTCTCTAGACCAGAAAACAGAAAGAGAGCGAGGGAGGTGGAGTAGTGTGAAAAAGAACGAGGGAGAGAGACAAGGTATGAAGGACAAACGCAAAGCAATATCAACAGGCTAAACAACAGCCTCACAGGTGTGAACCAGTCTGCCTTATAGATGCTATTAGTAGTGTTTTATCTGAGTCGATAGCACACTAAATACAGGGACGGTCCCTCTGGAGTAATTGGGCGGATGAATGTCTTAGTGGTGATAGTGGATCTGTATAACTCTCCAGTTCATAGGTCAGTGTCATCTTGGTTTAAAACTATGAGCTTGTGATTGTCAAGGCTTTTACAAAACATTACACACTCTTAAAAATAAAGGTTCCAAAAAAAGGGCGTTTCATAGCGTTACAATATTAACTGTTTTCACACTCTGTGGCGTCTTATTAAAAATCTAATTCAACAAATATCCAAAAGGTAAAAATAAATAAATAAAAGGATTAGGAAATAATATATATGTAACCCTGGACCACAAAACCAGTCTTAAGTAGCACGGGGTATATTTATAGCAATAGCCAACAATACATTGTATGGGTTAAAATTATCGATTTTTCTTTTATGCCAAAAATCATTAGGATATTTAGTAAAGATCATGTTCCATGAAGATATTTTGTAAATTTCCTACCATAAATATATCAAAACTTAATTTTTAATCAGTAACATGCATTATAAGAACTTCATTTGGACAACTTTAAAGGCGATTTTCTCAATATTGCGATTTTTTTTTTTGCACCCTTAGATTCCAGATTTTCAAATCTCTGCCAAATATTGTCCTATCCTAAACCATACTAAACCATTGTCCTATTCAGATCATACATCAATGGAAAGCTTATTTATTCAGCTTTCAGATGATGTATAAATCTCAATTTCAAAAAAATGGACCCTTATGACTGGTTTTGTGGTCCAGGGTCACAAATATAATGTTAAAGATTTTTAATGGAACTATTGATGCCAATAAAGAACCTTTATTTTTAAGAGTGAGTCAACATGCGATACCAGACTGCTACGAAAATGTAATTGTAAGATCGGGCAAACTCTTTTTGGTTTTGTAAAATGTTGTCTCTTTTTAAATCAGCGTGTACCTGTGTTTTCTGCATGTCAAACCTAACACAGCGTGAGCCAGAATGGCTGAGTCGTGAGCAAATGACTTTACTGAACCAGTTCGTTTTAATGAGTCAGTGAAATAGATTCATATTGAACACATTCGTTAGTTATCCCTTTGACTCCCACGATCAGTGAGCCATTCACGACTTCTGCACTGAATCGTGAATCATTTTTTGCTTATGTTCAATTCGAAACCCACTGGGAACCATTACTGTGATGTAGCCTATGCTTCACTGTGTTAACACACTAATGTGTCTCTATAATGTGACAACGTGATAAATAGTCATATTAACAGGAAGATATATTCTTACAAAACAAATGTGTGATATTTTTGTGGCACAAATGCAAGGAGGAGACTAAATTTATTCTGAATACAACTAGGTAAAAGACCTAGTTTGTCATTAAATGGACCAGCAGCATGATTTGATCAAAAGAAGCAACACTTGTAAGTTATCAGTTGCAGTCTTTATTGATTATTCAAATGTACTTTAAAAACAGCTGTTTTGAAGATATTGGTCTTTCCAACTCAAGTAAACTTACATAGAAAATAACTGCCTGGCATCTGGGAGCGCCACATTTTTAAGATGCCATTTCACTCCATCCCCCCACTCCATTCAATACATTATGTATGTTATGTATTGAACATACATAAGACCTTGTCTGCCCTCTGGGAACATGTTTCTCTCTCCCGCACTCTCTGTGCAGAAGAATCTTTGACAAGAGAGATTAATCTAAGATAGAGGAGCATAGAGTTTAATGTTTACACCCACCAAAAAGGATTAATTAGAGGAATAGAGGAAGCACACAGTCAGGGACAAAATGCTCATTTATCATGAAGTGAAATGATGGAGAGCAGGCGAGATGGAGAAAGAGAGAGGCACAGATGTTAATGCACTGTCCGTCTGCTCTACAGAGACGAAGTCAACGTCCTAGTGTTAATTGTAGCGAATCATATTACAGGCTTCTCATCCTCTGGAAATTAACACCATTTGGACACAGATAAATAACATCTATTTCTGGACATCTGTAATTCACTTCTTCCTGTGTGAGAAAATTTGGCTTTTCAGTATTGGTCATTAAAGCAGCATGAAGTAGAATCAGGGCATGGAGCAAATTTAAAAAAGAAAAATAAAGAAAATATTAACAATGAATTTACATTTTCTTGTGTTCCACAAAAAACAAAAGTCATACAGGTTTGTCCTACAGAAACAACATAATGACAAAATTTTCATTTCTGGGTGAACTATGCCTTTAAATTTGGCCCATAACCTACAGAGAAATATTCAAAATCAGAAATATCAAATCAGTGTTGTTTAAGCATTATTTATACACTATTATATTATTAATTAATATTTTGAATGAGCTTTTATATAGTTTTTATTTCTCATTTTAAAGTGCTTTTGTCAGTTATTAGTCCCCCTCCCCCCTCAAAAAAAAAAAAAAATCTATTTAGCGTTAATATATATTCATTTCAGTTTCCGTAAGTATAGTACTTCAACTTATTTTATTTTAGTTAGTTGCCAAGGCAACATTTCACTTTTTTTAAGGGTTTTTTTTTTTTTTTTTTTTTTACATTTAAGTTTGTCATTTAATATTTGTATGTTATTGTAGATTTAAATTAATTAATTTTTACTTATTATTATTTTAATTACACTGATAAAGTGATTTTGTGGTGAAGTAAATACAACAGAAAAACAAATGTAATTTCTACATTAAATAATTTAGTTCAGGCAAGAATTAAAAGAAAAACTACTCGATTTAAGCTTGTAGAATTTAAAGTATATTTTACTTGGAATTGTTTGTTATTTTTACAAAGATTGTTTAAGTAAACATCAAAGTCATGCTCCCTGTTGTAAACATCAAAGTCATGATCCCTGTTCCCATCATGCACTTGGGCATGAATAATTAATAAGGTAATTTTTTTTTGTTTTGTTTTTTTTGCTGTTTTCAAGATGTACACACATGGTCAGAATTGTTGGTACCCTTGGTAAATATGATCAAAGAAGGCTTTGAAAATAAATGTGCACTGTTAATCCTTTTGATCTTTTATTTTAAAAAAATCACAAAAATCTAAGCTTTCATTTGAGAATAAGAATTTAAAATGGGGGGTCAATTCTGACCACGTGTGTATTTACACTGTTTTATGGATGCTTTTGTTGTTAAGTAACTTGCTGTTTTGTGACATCTGGAGTTTTTTACTCAAAATGATCCATTCATACTCGAACACTATTAACTGATTGTCACCGTCATTGTGTATCATGTGCCAAGTATTAAGGTCTCTGTGTTCATTCAGTTAATAACTATAACATATTACCTTAGAAAGAATAATGAGCTGTCTACTTGCTTACATACGTGATTGTAAATGAACCACATGCTTTATTGTCATTTATTTTCAGTGTTATGTTGTTTGAGTAAAGTTTACAAACCATGACCGAGTGAAATGTACTTGAGGATTGCAGGGTAAACTTAAAGTAGAAATTACTCCTCAAACTCTAACTGGCCAAGTTAAATTTACTTATTTCCTTTGCTAATTTTACATAACTTAAAGTAGATTTTACTTAATTTCATACTTAAATTTTACTTAAATATGCATGCAAAAACTTACAAAATAAAAAATAAGTAAATTTTACTTGTTTTCTTCAGTGTAACATAAACAAAACTGTCAAAGGAATGATGCAACATTCACACAGACTGACCCATTTTAAATTCCAAGTTTATTCCAATTTGGAATCTGTGTAATAATGTGCATTAATGAGAATGCAAATAACAGCAAAAGCAATAGTATGTTCTTTCTCTCAATAGACAAGATTTGGAACGGTAGAAAGTTCTTACACACCAGCTGGTCACTGAGACTTGAAGCACAAGACACCATTCATCAACCTCCACGAGATGCCAAAAACACATAGAACAGAGCATCTCTCTCTCTCCTTCAAAGAGAAATACACACACACACACACACACCACACACAGCTGTGTCCTAATGAATGCTCCTGATTTATTCTGCAGGAACTGGGATCATTTGTTACTTGCGACACCCCTCCTCTCTTCCTCTCTCTTTCTTGCTTTGATAAAGCTGCCAGCTGCTCCAGTTACAAACACTCTGTTGATCTCTCGACTTCTGCTGGCCAAAACTGACTTCCGCCTTCATACAAAACTCAAAAAATTCTTGGTGAGAGCAAGAGACACTAGGGGTGCCGGAGCCAAGTCAAGGCATGAGGCGATGGATTGAGAGATGTACTATACTTTAAGACAGATAGTTTAAAATCCACTCTAAACTTGATCCATAGACTCCCTTTTTTAAGCATTTATGTGCCATTACAGTACGATAGATTGGTGGTAATTCTGTTACAGCTATTAAATTCTGTAGGGAGATGTATTACATGAAGTAGATAAAACCAAACTGTGCAAAAACGTCTGACATTTTATCCGCATATCTATATCTATATCTATCTATCTATCTATATCTATCTATCTATCTATCTATCTATCTATCTATCTATCTATCTATATATATATATATATATATATATATATATATATATATATATATATATACAGGTGCATCTCAATAAATGTCATGGAAAAGTTCATTTATTTCAGTAAATCAACTCAAATTGTGAAACTCGTGTATTAAATAAATTCAATGCACACAGACTGAAGTAGTTTAGGTCTTTGGTTCTTTTAATTGTGATGATTTTGGCTCACATTTAACAAAAACCCACCATTTCACTATCTCAACAAATCAGAATACTTCATAAGACCAATAAAAAAAAAATTTTGGTGAATTGTTGACCTTCTGGAAAGTATGTTCATTTACTGTATATGTACTCAATACTTGGTAGGGGCTCCTTTTGCTTTAATTACTGCCTCAATTCGGCGTGGCATGGAGGTGATCAGTTTGTGGCACTGCTGAGGTGGTATGAAAGCCCAGGTTTCTTTGACAGTGGCCTTCAGCTCATCTGCATTTTTGGTCTCTTGTTTCTCATTTTCCTCTTGACAATACCCCATAGATTCTCTATGGGATTCAGGTCTGGCGAGTTTGCTGGCCAGTCAAGCACACCAACACCATGGTCATTTAACCAGCTTTTGGTGCTTTTGGCAGTGTGGGCAGGTGCGAAATCCTGCTGGAAATGAAATCAGCATCTTTAAAAAGCTGGTCATCAGAAGGAAGCATAAAATGCTCCAGAATTTCTTGGTAAACGGGTGCAGTGACTTTGGTTTTCAAAAAACACAATGGACCAACACCAGCAGATGACATTTCACCCCAAATCATCACAGACTGTGGAAACTTAACACTGGACTTCAAGCAACTTGGGCTATGAGCTTCTCCACCCTTCCTCCAGACTCTAGGACCTTGGTTTCCAAATGAAAAACAAAACTTGCTCTCATCTGAAAAGAGGACTTTGGACCACTGGGCAACAGTCCAGTTCTTCTTCTCCTTAGCCCAGGTAAGACGCCTCTGACGTTGTCTGTGGTTCAGGAGTGGCTTAACAAGAGGAATACGACAACTGTAGCCAAATTCCTTGTGTGGTGGCTCTTGATGCCTTGACCCCAGCCTCAGTCCATTCCTTGTGAAGTTCACCCAAATTCTTGAATTGATTTTGCTTGACAATCCTCATGAGGCTGCGGTTCTCTCGGTTGGTTGTGCATCTTTTTCTTCCACACTTTTTCCTTCCACTCAACTTTCTGTTAACATGCTTGGATACAGCACTCTGTGAACAGCCAGCTTCTTTGGCAATGAAAGTTTGTGGCTTACCCTCCTTGTGAAGGGTGTCAATGATTGTCTTCTGGACAACTGTCAGATCAGCAGTCTTCCCCAGGATTGTGTAGCCTAGTGAACCAAACTGAAAGACCATTTTGAAGGCTCAGGAAACCTTTGCAGGTCTTTTGAGCTGATTAGCTGATTAGCATGTCACCATATTCTAATTTGTTGAGATAGTGAATTGGTGGGTTTTTGTTAAATGTGAGCCAAAATCATCACAATTAAAAGTACCAAAGACTTAAACTACTTCAGTCTGTGCACTGAATTTATTTAATACACGAGTTTCACAATTTGAGTTGAATTACTGAAATAAATGAACTTTTCCACGACATTCTAATTTATTGAGATGCACCCGTGTATGTATGTATACATATATATATATATATATATATATATATATATATATATACAGTGCCCTCCAAAAGTATTGGAACAGTAAAGACAAAATTGCTCTGTTGGCTGTGGAGTCAAGACATTTGCAAATATGATTAAAAAATGAATATGAGACAAAACTACAGAATGTCACATTTTATTATTAGCCGTTTCAACACATACGTTTTACCAAATAAAAGAACAGCACTTTTAGAGTTCATCCCACTCATTGATGTGAGCATAAGTATTGGGACAGTTGAACATAAGGCAGATATAAAAGATTAAAAGCCATTATTTAGTTGCAGATCCCTTGCGCACAATCACAGCAGTGAATCTGTGACCCATAGACATCACCAGACTCTTGGTCTCATCCTTTGAAATACTTTTCCCAGCATTAAATGCAGCCAATTCCAATTGTTGCTTGTTTTGGCGAGTTTCTGCCTTTACTCTCCTCTTCAGCTGGTGAAATTCATGTTCAATTGGATTAAAATCTGGAGACTGACTTGGGCAATCTAAGACTTTCCATTTCTTTGCCCTTATAAATTCCTCGACTGAACTGGCAGGGTGTTTTGGGTCATTGTCCTGATGCAATATGAAGTACTTCCCAATGAATCTGGTGGCATTTTCTTGAATATTGGTAGGCAAGATGGTTTTGTAACCTTCCAAATTCATTCTGCTACTGTCATCATACATTAAGTTATCAGTAAAGTTGAGAGGGCCTGTTTCAGAGACAGCCATACATGCCCATGCCATGACACCACCTCCACCATGTTTTACAGATGAGGCTGTATGCTTGGGATCTTTTGCAGTTCCCTTTTTTTCTCCACATTTTTGCTTTCCCATCACTTAGATAAAGGTTCATCTTTGTCTCATCAGTCCATAAGCACAGTTCCAAAACTCTTCTGGCTCACCTTTGTGCTTTTTTGCAAACTCTAATCTTGCCTTTCTATTTTTGGTGCTGGTCAGAGGTTTGCATCTTGCTGTGTAGCATCTGTAATTCTGTGTCAAAGTCTCCTGAGGACAGTAGATTGTCAGAGCATCACCCCAGCTTTCTGGAAGTTGTTGGTGATTTTACAGACACGTCTTTTAGGGTTCATTTTCACAGCTCTTATGATTTGTCTGTCATCAACTACTGTTGTTTTCTCAGCCGATCAGGTAGTTGTCTGTTTCTCCATGCCCTTTGTTTTTGCTATAGCTCTAACTGACTTCCTCTTTTCTTTTAGCATCCAAATTGCTTACTTTTCTCTCAAAGTCAGCTCCTTCATCATCATCCTGGTTTGTGTGTGTCATCATCGAATGCAAGATTCAGAATGCAGAAGTAATGGATATAACTGATACAACATTCCCTGCTTTTAATACCTGAAGAATGAATGCAACAGGACACAGCCGATCACTTAGAAAGACATGTGAGGCAACTGTTCCAATACTTATGCTCACATCAGATAGGGGGATGAAACTCTAAAAGTGCTGAAATTCTTAGCTGGTAAAACATCTGTGTGTTGAATCACCCAGTAATAAAATGTGACATTCTGTAGTTTTGTCTCATATTCATCTTTTAATCATATTTGTAAATCTCTTGACTCCACTGCCAACAGAGCAATTTTGTCTTAACTGTTCCAATACTTTTGGAGGGCACTGTATAAATATAATAGATAATCTTTAGATTGCATTTCAGAGTCTCAGTGGTCTCAAACACACTGAGTTCATAAATAACACTATTCATCAGCTTCTGGCCTACAGGTCAGACTTAACAGAATCTGCTTCATTTTAAACTAGTGAACACAGACTTGATTCTTCATCTAAGTCAAACCTGTGACATTTAGACTCGCTGCCATTTCTTTAATTGAATGTAACTTACCTGAACACATGGCCACGGATTCAAACCGCAGAGCGTTTGATCTGATGTCCTCAGTGAAAAATGGTCTAAAAACAATCTCTTCTTACAGCAATCAAACAGCAGCATACAGAAAGCACTGTCCTTTATTGCACACATTACAAAGCTCCTTTTAAATAATTTATTTTTGCCATGAATAACAGGTTCTCTTCACAACTTTTTCCATCTCCATACACAAAAACTATATGAAGACATTTCAAATAAAATATTTTATATATATATACACACACATACACTTAGTCTTTTCACAAACCTGTTTTGTGGAACATTTCAGCAACAAGGTCTCTTTGAAAGCAAAATAAAACACTCCTTCTCTTAAGCTTTTTATTTGAGAAACGTGCTACAGCTCTCCACACAGAAACTACAGGACCAAACGCTTTTATAAACCACAAACAAAGAATTATCAAAATAATTATTTAATGACTTGAATGCTGGTGATTGTGACCTGTGAGGAAACATTCCCTAAGGACATTTTTGCTTGTGAAACCTTCCCTTTATTAATATAATATTAAGGCTTTGTTCATCGCTCTTCAAAATGAAGATGAATACAACTTCAGTCAGTCAACATATAATGCATGTTTTCCATTCTGAAGCTTCACTCAGTGGGATAAAGTTGGTCTAAAAAAAACCCTTTATTTGTGCAGTTGCAATGCATTTCAAATTAGTGAAAAATTTAGGATTAGGACCCAAAAAAAAAAAACAAAAAAAAAAACAAAAAAAAAAAAATCACATTAATACACATTGTGCTTGGGTTGTTTACAAAACATTTCCCCACAGAAAATATTGAATAAATAAAAAGAAAAACAAATTTCATTATCCTAAATATCTCATACAGTGAGGACACTGACTTTAATCTCCAAGGCAACAACACCCAAGCAGTTCCTACAAGGGCAGACTAGTTTGTTAGTACTTTCGTTCACGTAAACGCTCTGAAAGCAAACAGCCAGCAGCCCTTGCAGACACCTCATCTCACTGCCGCCTTTGCAGGTCAAATGACCTTCAAAAACTCCACATGACCAGTTACATATGAAGTCTGATGGCTGAATGACGGAGCACAGCTGAGATCAGAGGCACTAGAGAATTTTGGGCAGAATGGACATTCATTTGCACTGATGAGTCAGGCTAAAACAAAATACCTTCAATGGCGGCAGTAAATGCATCGATTCCTGAGGCTCAACAGGACTTTAAAAAGAAAGAGCACTGTTTAGAGCCTATTCAAGGACAAAAAGATCCTAAATTGGACTAAAAATATTTCCAGTTATCGAGTTTTGTAACAGAAAAAGTTGTGCTTTGACTCTACAGAGATCTAACTCCCAATTACATCCAGTTCTAAAGAAAACAGTGGTTTTTCCAAAGAAAACAAAAAGGAAACACCAGTAGCACCATTAAACTGCGTGAACAGTGAGGCAGACAAGGCATGGCAGCACACACTTGGGAAGATTTCTACAGCGACAAAGATGAAAGTGCAGGAGCGGAGTGAAGGACGGACTGCCTCGTGCACATTTACCTGTTAGACTGCGTGGAAGTGTGTGTGTGTGAGAACTGTAAATGTGTATGGACCTCTGAAAAATGCATCTGTTTGAATGTGTGTGTGTGTGTGTGTGTGTGTAAGAAACTGTGAGGGTGTTCACACCAGATTTAATCGTGTTAGTCCGTGAACCAGACCAAGGTAGTAATTTATTAAACTGGTTAAAAAAAGAACACAACACAAAATAATATCAGCAAAGTTAGTAAAATTCTTACTAAGAATGTTTATTAAAATAAATGCCAAGGTTAATAAGAAAAAAAAAAAAACAGCATACACCATAAAAACTAAATGCAAGCATGTAAAAATACCTATGACAAGAGGAACTAATAAGTTGCCAATGAGTTAAACAAGCTAAAGAATCAGCAAGAAAACAAAATAACTGTAGGAAAAGGCAACGCTCCCAATGAGAGACAGATCTGAGTAAAGAGTGGGCTGAGAAGGAGGGCAGAGGAGGAGAGAGGACATGGAGGAAAAAAAAAGGTGTAGTGGGTTTCATCACAAAAGGAGATCAGAAAAGAATGACTTGTACATAGAAAATGAAGTTAGAAAAATACATTAGAAACCTGTAACAATGGCTGTAATTTACATTATTACACATGTAGTAGGCAGGCGGAAGAGAACACAAGAGTTTTCTCCATACACCTGATAGAATAAACCCAACTCCAAAACATTAACAGCATGTAGTAACATGGCAGAGGGGATTCCTTTAATACTGTCCATCTCTCTGTCGTTTTTGCTCCACTCTAATATTGCATTTCATTATTTCAATATGTTTAAAAACATGTATTTAACACTGAAAAGAGAAAAAAAAAATAGACATTGACCTTTTGTGTAACACAAGTGAAGAACAAGACTACATTAGAGACTGCCAGGGTTACAGGACACAAAGCTGAATGTGATCTTACTGAATGTGATGAACACCTCCGGTTGTTTCAACGATTGAAAACTGCTGATCTTGAGCGTGTGATTTGATACTGTGGCTCTTCGGGTTTGGCACTAATGAATATCCCAGTGACCTTCCTTTCAGTAATACTTTGAGTAAATGCTATATTTTCCCTGTCCAAGCATTATTTGCTCTTTTCAGATCAGTGCACTGTAAAGCTACATCTATCCTTTGTGAAACACCAAAAAGGCTTAATACTTTTTCCCTCTTCCCTTCTTTCTTCTGGTCTTTTAAAACAAAAACAAAAAGCAAAAACACTTCCTTGGCATAAAATAAAGTATGTTTTGGCAAATGTGATCGAAAGCTTCCAGTTTGCAAATCTTGAAACAAGAGGAGGTTTCAGGAAAAGTCCAATTCATTGAGAAATCTCCCTTCTAAAACACCTGGCAGACTTCCACATCATGATTGGCAGTTGTTCTTGACAAAAATCACAGTAACCAAATACATAGACAGCATTGCCGATTTTGTCCTCATAATATAAGAATAACAATGCAATAAAATAAAGAGAAATAAACACTTTGTTCAAATGGGGATTAAAGGAAAAAACAAAACAAGACTTCAACTTAATTTTGGGAAGACGAATCATGGCACATAGTTAGCTGGTCAAATGACTGCTATTCCTTTGCATAGAATAGATTCAGTGGCACAACACTGCAACAGCCTCTTGGTTTAACTCTTGGGGTGCTTCCTCTTCACAAGCCCTCCCTCGCTCTGCGCTATCCTAGTTGGTGCTGGATATTATTGAACAGAATGTAACACTCGGAAAAGAAACGACCATCAGTAAGGCACTTATCTCTCTAACTGTACTCTCCTCCTCTCACGTCATGCAATTCCTCCAACAGGTTTGACTATATTGGTCTGTTTTTTTCCCCCCCTGGCCAATAGTATCCAAAGTCACGCAACCTTTCGCTGTACTATTCTACAAATGTTTTTATATATTTTTTTTTGTATTACGTTTCATATTTTGTAACTGCAAGTTAAGTATAAAAAGCTAAAATTGCCAAAAATATATATTTCTTCTCCAGCACCCTGTAAAAGTATCTAATTTTGATCTTTCTGTATTTTAATATGCAATGACATATCTACATTTGTATACATTTTATATATATATCATGTATGTATAAAGCAATTCGAACAGGCAGACATGGCTTTCACATCCTATGTTTTCTCGAGAGGGTATATAGAAATGAGAGTGGGCTCAGTAGCTGGGGATGTGCAGGACACATTGTGGATGGGCTTATTTTAAACGATTCGAAATTACTCTGTCACTTCCCACTCGTGAATTTCAATTCATGAAGGCAAGAACACCTGCATTTAGTTTCAGCTCAGTTGAATTCATTTTGGAAGGTGGGATGGGGGAGACAAAAAAAAAAAAAAAAAAAAAAAAAAATTCTAAAAAATACATATTTTTTTGATAAATCAACAGAAACCAAAAGAAAACGTGTACATACAGCAGAGAGGTTAAACGCTCCCCCATTCTGTCTACCTCATTCATCTTGCTTAGTGTTCATTGCTTTTGTACATCCTCAAGGAAATTAGCGTCTTGTGGGACAATTCATCACCATTTCATCCATCTTTTGATTTGCTATTATAACAAACAGATACAGGCATGACATCAAACCTTTTCAAACTCTAGACTAAAATGACAGAACCCTTGGCGGTTAGATACATACTCATATATATATATATATATATATATATATATATATATATATATATATATATATATATATATATATATATATATATATATGAAAATCATTAAATGGAAACCCTTTGGCTAAATGCGCACACATAATACTTTTTTTTTGTTTTGTTTTTTTTTTGTCTATCTCAGCTCATTCAAAGAAAGATTTGTAGAAAGTTCAGGCACTGTATGTGGGGAGGGGTTGAGAGTTTTTGGGATGGCATAGTTCAGTAAACTGATTCCGGTTCATATCCCAGCTATCCAACCCTGAATATCCTAGATTTGAAGACTCCAAAAACACTTCACCCCAGACAACTCTTGCCCTGCCTGACTCTGCCTACCGCCCCCTACTGAGCTGGCACATATACTGCAATGAGCAGCACGTAAAAACCTGCAAGTATTGCCAAACGCTAATAAGATACATGGAAACATAAGAAACAAAATAGGGAGAAGTAACAGAACAAAGAAATCAAAACAAGCTTTTTGCAGTCTGTCATTGTCATAGCCATGCTCTAAGTCAGCTGGGCAGGCACACCCAGAATGTGTCAGCACAGTAAAACTCATCAAATGAAAAACACAGGATTACATCAGAGAAGGACAGGAAATACACAAGTTGGTGTGAGTGCAGATTTCTTTCCTTCTTTTTCTTTTGCTGATTATTCATGGTGACAGTTTAAATGGGTGGGGTAGCGTATAGAAATTATCTGGATGCCCTGTTTAGCGTTATATCTGATAAAACTAGGGTCTCCAAGTTGCATTTTTTCTTTTTTCTAATTTTTCTTTTTTTGAAATTGGAGCTTTGGGAGTATAAAAGCATTTAAGGGCTGACTTAGCAGAAGATGCTTCTTTATTGCTTTTAAACTTCAGTGCAGATTTTCGGGCAACGCAACATCCCTGTTAACATCCACCCAGTCATTTGAGATTTTAAAAGAAAAAGAAAGAAATAATAGTAAAAAAAAAAAGATAAAATAATAAAGAGTATCATCGTTGTTATCGCTACACAATGTGTGTTGGTATGGAGGGTTGTTGTGTTTTATGTTGGTTTATGTTAGGATCACTGCTCGGACAGGTGCCTCTCTCTCTGCGTCCACCAGGCTAGCAAAAGGCAATTACCAGTTAATCTGATCAGCAGGCAGGCTTGGGCGGCTCATCATTGGGTGAAGAGTTCAGAGTTCAGAGGTCATTTGTTAGTTGCCGGTGGCGGCTAGGTGGTTAGGAACAAAAACGAAAACAAAGGAAAAAAAAAAAAAAAAAAAAAGTAGAAAAGATATTAGTTAGCAAGAAGAGACCGGAATGACATCATTTTAACAGCAAAATGAATGCAATCTTTGTTTAACCCCCTAATTCCATGGCCAAGAGACAAACACAGGCTAAACCTGGTTATGATCATGACTCTAACGTCATGATCAGTTCAATCAGAACGTTATCACATGTAATTAAAGCGCTACAATGCCCCATGTTCCCACAAACAAAAGCAGAGAGGTATCAACATGGACAAACGAGAAAAACAAACAAAAGCTAGTAACATTTTAGTGTCTTGAGTCGAAATGCATGTTACGAACAGTGTAATTAGTTGTGAGGGGGAATCAGAGAGCTAGTGCTACGTGACGCAAATAAACAGATAAAGGTCGCGAAATATCGCTTTGGATTTTTCTTTATTTTTCAGTGAACGTATACACAGGATTCAAAAATACATCTGCTATAAAAATAGTACCTTCAGTAAAACTAAAATATAACTGGGTGTAAAGTACATTTTTACATTTAAAGAGTTGAACAAACTAAATCTGATGAGCTTAACCTGAGATTTTTAAAATATATATGTATACGTGTATACACATATGTTGAGGTAATAACTTAAGCGCTTAGCCAATGGCTGGCAATGGAAGCTTATTCCAGTCCCTTTGTATTTTAAAAATGATTTAAACAAATCTAAAGCAAAACAACAACAACAAAAAATCTTTTTTTGGATCTAGATGTAGTTAAGAAATGTACTGTTATATAAAGCTATGAAACAAATGGCATTTAATTCAGTTACAGTCATAAACTTCCGCAAACCTGAGTGTTTCCAGAGACATTTCATATGTAAACACATTTCCACAGTAAAGATACGCAGTGTATAAACACATATATGACCCCCTGTTCAGAGGTAAAGAAACACAAAGAATTTCAGAAAAAGGTAGAAGTATCTTATCTAACTAACCTCTGTCTGTGGTCACTATCCTTTGGTAAGGATGGACCCGTGAATCATGTCTCCGCACTTTAGTAGCCATTGCACCTAGATTACAACAGGTCCATAAGGTTAGACATGGTTCAGCCCAGGAAACAAAACATACATGTAAAGCCTGTGGACCACAGCTAGACCACATATCACTGCAGCAGAACTCTAGAAACCAGAGAAATACAGAACACATCTGATTTTGACCTTTTATTTTAGAGATCCATTCAAAATGAATCTCAATTTGAACTGGCTAGCTGTGAAACAGGCTTTACATGAAATCTCGTCTATATTCAAATTTATGCATATGTTTCTACATATAATACATTCACAATATCAACACATTGAGTAGAAATTCATAAAAAGAGTAATAAATGCATACAAAAAAACCTGAATATTATAAATGTATAACTTACAACTTAAAATTACATAGTAATTGCTATGACAAGATTCTAAGATAGTTTGAGACGGGCTGGCAAGGAATCCTGTTTGCAAAAAAAAAAAAAAAAAAAAAAAAAAAACAAAAAAAAAAAAAAAAAAAAAGGAAAAAAAAAAAAACAAAAACAAAAAACAAATTACTATATGTCATTTAATAGCAAATGATAATCAAGTTTTGACACCCTGTGATTACTTTATGACAGCACCTGGCTCGTGCTAGCTAAATTTCAGCAAATCGGCGAAATTACAAACATTCTCTGCTCACAAGAATTCATAAGTGAAATAAGTAAAAAAACTAGAATAGACTGCAAAATCTAAGCACGTTGATGATAAAATTAATTAATTTACAATATCTCCTTGGCCAATCTCAAAGGTAATGCACAGAACAAATTGATTTGAAATAACTCTTGACAGCAGACTAGTAACTGGTTCCATAGTGAAGGCCCATTCAACACCAAGAGCGAAATTTCTCTCTAAATTGTAAAGTGAAAATGCATGAATGTTTTTTTTTTCTTTTGCTCCATATGTTGATTGCTCTCTATAGTCAAACCAATAATGTATATAATTTTGTTATTTATGTGCCTGGATTGGAATTCCAGATGTGGAACTGGCAGCTGTTAATACTGTTGGTCTCGGAATAAAAAGAACATAATATAAACAACTGTTAAGTAATATAAATACTGGCAACAGACCATATGTACTCACAGTACACCTTGTTTATTATTATACGGTGCTATATTCCTATGTCAAAGCATTCATTTGAATAAAACTTTCTTTATCAGTTGTATTATCATCATCATCAGGTTTACAATGCAACCAACTGACAAAACAGATTTCACTGGCAAGTGAATGTGGTGTGGAGTTTTGCAGGTTATTTTGGGTTTAAAGTGAAAGAAATATGATAGGGTTGCATTTTGCATTAAAGTAAGAGAATTTTGTATAAACAAAATTGATGTAACATTACAGTATGTGAATCACCAGAGTTGTTTTGTTTCGTTTTGCTTCGCTCTTGGCATACACAGACCTTGAGACGGATTGGTGAAAGAAGCCATATTTCAGTCTCCCAATCAACCAAAGATTTCAAACTATACAAAATATTAACTGACATTTCAAAAAAGTGATTTTAAATACTGAACATTTTTAAGAGCAAGTCTTGATAAAAATGTGTAGATGCGGCACATTTTTTGGGAAGGGGAAAATCTGTGTAATCGATTTAAGCACAAATGTGCGCAATATCAGATAAATGCAACAGAAATTTGTTTCTGGTAGCGGAACCAAATTATTTAAACACCTGAGAAGTTGGGGCTGTTTTACACCTTGAGAATGAAAGGCATTCCAATTTTGCATGACACTGCAGAGCTCCATCTGGGCCTGCCAAGGTGTGACGACTGTACCAAAATGACATCACAGAATAGTTGCTAAGCACAAATGTTTTTACTCTCCTCAGGAGAAATTCTGGAAGTGCCAACGGTTCCCTCTAACAGTGTGTGTATATGCCCACATTCTATACTGCAACAGCAGATGTCCAACAAATCACTTCTGATTGCACAGAAGCCCAGCGAGCGAGCGAAAGGGAGAGAGTGAGAGAGAACATGGTCTGGTCTGGGGGTGGTTTGATGTTGAATCGATACTGTAAGTAAATAAAAGGCTGCTAAGCTAGCGAGTGTTTAAGTTTAAAAGTGGAAATGCGGCACTGTCAGAACAGCGGAAGACCCAAACGTGCCAACTATACAGCATCCAGTGAACTGAACTCAGAAATCCCTCCAACAAATCAAAGACAAGAACTAACCAAAGCTATACAAGTGCAACATTCGGCTTCTGGCACACATGACTTTATCATGCTATTGATCGCCATCTCTATTTAAAATGACTGATTCCTAATGTTTACATTGCTTTGATGCAAATCGTCGAGTCTGTAAAAGAGGTTGTGAAGTCGTGGTTATTATCTTATTTGCAAGTGTTTGCAGAAGCTCCTCACTAGGCAGGGGAGTATGGGTAATTCTCTGAATAGGGTCGAGCGCTCAAGTTCACAAGGGTAAAATAAGACAATTGGATACAGTGAGAATAGTGGAAGAATTTAATGAACATCCCCAACGGGACTCTGGGCTCTTTCTCTCTGTCTGCTGCTCAGCACTGGTACCAAGGCCTGCTACATCAGGGAAGAGAGAAATGATTTCAAAAGCCAGGAGGAATCCGATGGGATCCACCAGTAGCCTGCCTGACAAAGCCTCCGGCGAGAGAGAGAGACGAAAAAAAAAAAAAAAAAAAAGATGTGTGCAAGCAAGCATGTCGCTACTGTCTGCGAGAGCGAGTGTGTGCATGTGTCCTGAGAAAAGACTTCTTATGCAGCAAAAAAAAAAATAATAAAAAAAAACATTTTAGAAAGATGAATATACCTCATTTAAGACACAGATAAGTGGTCCCTTTCCCAGCCCGTCTCGGTGGCAAATGTTTTATCTATGTGGCTAAGTATTTAATCTCCTGGGTTACCCAACCTGCTAGCATGAGCTAGTCATTACATATTTACCTTTCAGTGAGTCCTGAACTGGGCCGGGTGACGACCCATCCAACATGCCCCCGTAAAACACCCCGGGATAACCCTCTTGTGGGGCACCGAAGGGTGAAGGGTAAAGCCCCCACGCCCGCTTACCTAGGACTCCGCTGTGCTCGATGGGATATTCCAGCAGAGACGTGGGTGCCAAGGCATAAGGGTAGTCGTAGGGCGTGGTGTAGATAATGCCCGCGTCGGGCGTCGGGGGCACCAGGGTAGGAGTGCCATTGGGTAGCACAGTGGCCATCTGAGTGGGCCGAATGATGTTCATGATGGGGGTCCCTGCCGGAGTGGGGGGCCTGAGGGCGGCCGGGGGGAGGACCTGACCCCCAGGGGCCGCGATCAGACGCGGGCCTTGAGCAGCCGCTGCCGCTGCTGCAAGAGAGAACGCAAGGGTGGCTGCCGTAAACAGAAGAGTGAAAGACAGAAAGAGCAAAAGAGAGAGAACAAGAGACACAGAGAGAGAAGTAATGGGAGAGATAGAGCGATAGGGGAGGTTGGGTGTGTGAATGTGTATAAAATTTTCAGAGCAGAAGGGGGAAAAAAGAAATGGACAGAAAGCACAAAAACAGATGTGTGAAAAGCACAGGCAGGGAAAGGAAAACAGAAGTACACGAAAAGAGGGAAAAAGAGGGTGGGGGGAAAAATAAAGGAAATTAGTCCATGCAATGATCAATGAACCACAAAAAAAATTACACTCTAAAGCAAACTAAAACCCCACAACCAAAATCATTACAAAAATTAATCAAAACTAAAACACAAGGAGGAACTGATGATTGATCATACCAGGGCAAACCGATCATCAAAACAGAGGCACTAATAAACAACACAGAGTCACTGATTTAAAGCAGCACATCTAAACCCAATGTCCTGTGGCATGTAGAGGAAACAGCACTTCAGTTTGTGTGCTAAAAAATGCTGATGTTATTTCTTATAGTTGTAACTCTGAAGTGCACTTTCTAGAATTGATTCCACTAACTTGCCATAAGCTTTCCCACATGAATCAAAACCTCTACATGTCATTGGGACATTTAGTGCAGATGAGCAGAGGAAATAACCACAACAAGGCTGAAAATTAAAACGCTTGTGAACATTCTGCACTGAAGCCAAACAGATGTGTTTCTGTCCCTGTCATATATACCCAAATATGCATGCACACATTCATATATCCATACAATCATATATACAGTCATGCAAATATTACTTTACAGAGCAGTATGAAAGCCCAAAACCCTTTATGTCAATGTGGAAATGCATTGCAGTAATGAATATGTATGACATGGGTGGAATCGTATGCAAATATCTTTGAGCAATAATACAAGTTTATGACCTAAAGACAACCTAAAACACACAATCATGCAGCAAAATGATTCTGTATGCCACACCAAGATTACACAAGCTGTGATTCCAATTGGAACAGCTTTGAAAGGAGGTGGGGGAGAGAAAGAGGGAGAAGGAGAAAAAGAGAGAGGGAGAGACCGAGGGAGGGAAAAAGAGAGACAGAAATACTAGACTGTGGGCAGATGATTAGATGTTTTCATGAGGAGTGTGCAGCGAACAGGGTTCTTTCTTGAATTAAAACGAGAACCTCATGTCTGATGAACTCTCATGTGCGCAGTGTTTTTTTTTTTTTTAATTGCTCATTTATGGTCAGAAAAAGTCAGCACAGAAAACAACATATATGTGTCACTGTATGTGTGTGTGTGTGCATTTACATAGGGATTAAGGATGGATACAAGAGATGGATTATGGCTGGTTGTGATTTGATATCGTGTGTGTAAGCTCTGTGCCCTAACAAATACGGGTGTGATTTTGTGTGTGTAAGCATTTAAACAAATCTCTTTAGTCACTGTGCAACACAATCACAGCTGAACTCACATTATTCCCTAATAGTTAGCTTTATGACTGCCTTGTGGGTGTGCTGATGTTCAAGTCTATTTATTCTGGAGTGTGTGTCTATATAAAGTTCCTGAGTGTCTAGCTGTCGAAGTGTGAATGTGTCTCCTTACGCGTTTTGATGTTGGTGTCTCTGTATGTTCCGTTCAGAATGGCCAGCTCCATAAGCTGCATCTTCTTTAGATTATCTTCTCCTTCTGCCTAGAAAGAGAAAAAGACCAAGGGGAACTTCATTACTCACACAACCAATCACCAATCAGTATTCATGTAGAAAAGGGGGACAATCTGATTTCAATAAAAAAAGCAGTGGATAGCAATGTAAAAAAAAAAAAAAAAAAAAAAAAAAGTATAAGATTCATAAAAAAAATCAAATAAAACTAGAAGAAAAAAAAATCTCATTAAATGTAATTCTATAAAATTGGCCATATCCAAAATGTCTATAAATATAATGAAAATTATTAAAATTAATAAACACAAAGTGCTGGAGTAGAACATATGAACAAATATTTACTCTTAGCAGGAACTAGAAGTCTATTGCTTCTAGACCCAGAGACACAGAGAAAGATGCACACTTTCAATTACTAAGAAAGAGTAAATCAAACATGAGATCTCTTAACTCAGAGCAACTAAAATGCAAAAAAAAAACAAAAACAAAAACAAAAACAAAAAACGCAAAGACACTTGTATTTCCAACTTCAGAGAGGAGGAGAGGGGAGAAAGATAGAGGGAGTAGAAACCAGCTCAATTCAGATTTACACATCAAGCAACAGACACACTGGAGGGCTGGGACACCTTTAACTTTTCATGGTGTTTCAGAGTTTCCTTAGGAGAGCACACATCAAAGGACAAACTACTTTGACAGACACCATATTTGAGTGGTATTGTGAGAGTTGCCCTTAAGGGACTTTGACTGCAGAAATAACACAGTTCTAGATTAGTACAACTCTACACATCCACATGATTCAAAGCCAAGAGAAACCCTGAGTAATTTCCTCAATCAGAAAAACTAAAAAAAAAAAATAAAAACTGCACTGAAGCTACGGATGCCTCCGCATGAATGACTCACCCATTCCTGAGCACTTTAGTAATTCAATACAGACGCAAAAACATTCTCTTCTAGAAAGCGAAGCTTTTGTTTGAACCCTTTCCAAATTCGAGGAGCTTGTGGAGAGCCAATGAAGATTCATCTATGAGCTTGTTACAATAACAGCACTTATGTGAAGACAGAACAAAAGAAAACAGGCTCAGACTAATCGAATGCAGTGTGGAGAGAGGAAAACACTCTTCACTTGTCCATTTAACTTCTTCTGAGCCCGACAGGTGAAAAACAGTCTTCAGCACTGTCCTTCATTTTCTGAGACCAGCTCAGATTCTCACCAGCCCCCCGATACACAGTGAAACTGAACAAAGTTTCCAATGACCGAGCAGCACAACACTCCTCTGCCTTTCAAATGATGTCTATTCGCTCTTATTCTGTCCAGCCGATCTCAGTTTTGGCATAGCCGCTCTAATACTGTCTGAAGTGACAAGGAGTTGACCACTTGGCAAGGGCAAAGATCTGCTCAGGGGTTTCCTGCTCGAGCATTTCACTGGCCACTTTGATATTTTAAGCTCCAAAAAGGTGAGAGTGAATCACAAAACAGTCTGTGAAGGTAAAAATTCGTGTCATTCATTTACCCTCGTCATTTTAGAATCGTATGACTGACTTGACACATAAAATGTAAGATAATAGGAGATATCTTAGGCTACTCTTTTCCATTCAATCTAAACGGGGGCTGTCAAGGTCCAAAAAGCACAAAAAACACCCAAAGGTCACCATGAAATCAAAACTGATATTTCATGTACATAAAAACACACACACATACATAATATTATATATATATATACATACACATATATACATACATATATACATACATACATATCTATATATATCTATATATGTATATATATGTATTTATATATATATATAAATAATATTATATATATATATATATAAATAATATATATAAATAATATATATATATATATATATATAAATAATATATTATTTTTATTATTTATATATATACATATATATATATATATATTAGGGCTGCACGATATTGGAAAAAACTCACATTGCGATATTTTGTTTTTCTGCGATATATATTGCGATATGAAAAAAAAAAAAAAAAAAAAAAAAAAAAAAAAAATCACCAAATGACTTGAATAGCTCTATTTGGAGAGAAAAAAAAATATTGATTTTGTAGGTGAGTAAATCAGCATAGGAAATAAACAATTTACAAGCATAGATAAATATAATAGAACAAAGATACAAATGAAATAAACAGTGCTTTGTATTTTTAAGGCAAGTCCAACAGTATTCAGGTGCAGAAATTGAATAATAAAATGTAAAATAACACTGCATAATACAGTCTTCATTGTATAAATTAAATCTAATAAATCTGTGTTAAAGCTACAAAAGTGATTTTTCTCTGTTTTGTTGTTTGATTATGACACAGAAAGCAACAGAGACATTAAACTGCTGTTATTGTTATCCTCTTTCTTTCTCAATTGTTTACCTAAGACATAAGCAACTGTTTTTTTTTTTTTACAAGGATACTTGGAGACATGCATTTTGACACGGTTTCGCGCATATGTGTCGTACTACACTGGATGCGGCGCGACACGACGAATCCCCGCCAGTAAACTGATATGCCTCGCTCTATTTATGACGTACTGACACAAAGTTGACACGATTGGCAATGGTCGCTTTGTCGCATCCAGTGTAGAAAGACTTTGGAGGCGTTCACATGGTGCATCTGCAAACGCGTGGAAAACTCCCGCCGCGCCACTTCCTCCTCCTTTCCAAAGCGCTCGGGAGCTTGCGCTTTCCTGGCGCCTGCCGTTGCTAAACATCCGTGATGTGCTCTCCTCGACGACGCGGAAGTTTCAACAAAGGATAAATGGATTTCCAGCACTGAAAATCGCTTGCAGTAGCTCTGCTACTAAATTTATTTAAAAATGGGTATCTCTGTGCAGCTGTCGCGCCCGGAGTAGACACGGTGTCTGTGTGTGAGCAAAGAAAACGATCAGTATAAATATAATGATCAGGCCTACTAAACATCGCACATCCTGCGATGTGACTATCGCGGATGCGCACATCGCGATATCGATGCTGAAACGATATATCGTGCAGCCCTAATATATATATATATATATATATATTATTTATACATACATATATTATTTATACATACATATATTATTTATATATATATATGTATATAAATAATATAAATAATATATATATAAATAATAATATATATATAAATAATATATATATATATAAATTATATAAATAATATATATATACATATATATATACACATATCCATATACACACACACACACACACATATACACACACCACAGAAAAGAAAAGAGATTAAAAGAACGTCATATGCACCGAGTACAACATGACAGTGAACTGATTCATATCTGAGAGTTTTAGAAAAGTTCATTTTTAGATGGAGTTAACACTATTTTTAGTTACTACATTTGATTAGAAACAGAAAAAGTAAGAAAGGAAAAGCCAAAGAGAACGGAATCACCACATCCATCGTTATATAAACCATTATAATGGAAAAAACAAAACCATTATCCATAATAACTCATAGCAAAAACAAAAGCATCAACTCCTTGTATTAGAGCAGATTCGAATAGAGGGTCAGTACAAGGAAGGAAATCAAGGTCTGGGGGAGTCGAGCCGCTTGATTCCAGTAAGAGGGGTGAGGCAGAGGATAAACGACTCAAAAAAGCCCCAAAACACCATAAACTATCACACTCTCATTTCTGCTGAGCAGGACTTTGTGTGGTTGGCACAGCTCTAAATCCAAATAACAACATCTCAGTGCTGGCCATGAAAGCAGATGGAGTCGATTTTCTCTCGCCCCACAAATAAAGACTTTGTTTCTGGCTTATTCTGCAGAGTATTTAATGAGGCTGCAGTGCCTCTGGTCACTAAGAGTAATTCCCCACAGGCCTGCAATGACACTGGGGTTAGTGGAGCACAGACTTCCTTTGAGGGCCGATGACGCTGCTCCTCGGAGTCACCGTATAAACTGGACATTTCTGTCTGAGGTCAGGCCAATTTTTTTTTCTTCCTTCTTTTTTATAACACCCTCTTTCTTTGCTTCTTCCTCCTGGGCTAGAGGCATTCTCAGGATGTTTGTAAAGAATGCAGAGATTATTCCTGGGCGAGAGAGGGAGGAAGGAAATAAAGGAAGTGCAGCGTTTCCAGAGAGCTGTGTGTCATCAGACGGGGAGGCGTGCCTCTGATTTAAGCAACAAAAGCTGACACAGAGAGAAGTTTCCACATACACTCTGGGTGAGAGACATCAGGGAAGGCCGCTCAATAATCCTGCTCTATCCACAGGAATCAGATTCAATCAATGGGGTCTATTTGTAAGGGCAGCGGAGTGAAGCGGCTCTCATTGGCCGTGGGGGAGGACAGGGGAAGCTAGACTGTGACAGCAGCGCTTGTGAGCACATCAATTTTGTTACACGCACACAAGTACAGCATTTCCCCTCCATAATAAAACGTTTACAGTCATTTCCAAATCTTTGGAAATTTTTTAATGAGAGTTTATATCTAAGTTCAAATTTTAATAATGTTGAGACAGGAAAAGAAGAGAGAAAGTTCTATTTGACATTATAAATTTTCAGGACTTAATACGGTTAACTTTGTCACTTCCAGCTCTTCCCAAGTTCCCTTTACCGCAGAGACATCCTTCAACTCCACCCTCGCCAACAAACCACCCACAATCTACAGGATTCAGAACCCTGACTACATTGTTACAGCTTTAGCATGAACTTCAGCAGTCACCCAGCCAGCGAAGAGAGATTACGGCACATGACAAGCAGTTACACCACCTTTCTCCTTTCAGCTGCGTAGAGGTAAAGCCCTGTAAACGCTACGACAGCTGGCTTGAGTGGAACTAAACCTAAGCTTGAGAAATTTTCGAAGTAAAATTCCCTATCATTTCTTTCATTCAGTTAGTTGACAGAACAGAGGGTTTATTTTTTGGTGTGAAGCACAGATATGTCCCTGGTTTGTGATAGTAATTCAGTGGACTTCAGTGGGAACCTTCACTGAAAAGTAGCCTGCAAGCAGAGTCATCACTATCCTCAATGTATCATCAGCGACATGAAATAAAATTAAAATACTGTAATGCATTTTTTATTAAATAATCAGTAATACCTTATTTGAAAATTATCACACCATAAAAAGGTCATGAACATGGATTCACATAGTAATGGATGGCGTTTAAAATGAGGGGATAAAACACATCTATAGCAAGTATTCTCACAGTATTCCTAATTTCAATAAATCCAGCAGTTACGTCTCTGGGCTGAAAATGCAAAAGGTTGCAGGTTTGATCTCTGAGCAGTTTTCCCCTAGGGTAAGACGCACAATGTGTGTCATGTGCATCGCTCCGGATAAAAAGGTCTGCAAAATGACAACCATATAATATGTAGGCCAGGTCTGAGCCTGATAGCTGTATTTAAAATGTCGCACAGATGCTTACATGCACTGGACAAAGGCATCCATACGGGATTACGCCGGATTTCGCCAGAGCAGGATGTGAGGACAGAGATCAGAGTGAGCGAACAAACAAAATAAAGCACAACAGAACATGAGGAGGGAGGGGTGCAAAAAAAAAAAACAAAAACAAAAAAAAAACAGAGGGAACATTAATGTGATCCATGATTTCCACTGGTGCAACACATTGTAAAACCTTCAGTTGACTCGCACTCCTCTCTCTCGCTTTCTAATTTCCCCTCCCCTCTTCCTCTTTCTCTCTCGCTGCCAGACGATGTTTTGTTCAGCTCCTATGATCCTTTAATGCCACCCAATCGAGCCGAGAATATCTTGAAAGGATTTGGAAAGGCTGATCTGGAGGTTTAAATACTGCCGGATTTGCATCAGATTCCGAGATTTGAGAGTCAAAGCTGATCCGCGTGCTCCCTGTGCCGCCTGGGCTGTCAGATCTGGACTGTGACCCAACCTCGCACGCTTTACAACCCCCTTAACCTTGTGTTCAGTGTCGGGAGGAATGAATCAGCTGAGGAAAAAAGGCCTGAATAAATAAATCTGCAAATCCCAATAAAAGAAGCACTCTTATGACTGGCCCTTGAACATGCAGTGGGGATTGATGGACCATATTGAGGCTAATTTGAAAACAGAGCTTCCCCAACGGCCTAGCAGAGGTTACTTCACAGTCAAGGTTAGCAGCTGCAAAGCAAATGCATGAAATGAAAAGTGTTGGCCAGTGCAGTCAAGGTCTCTACTATGATAGCCAAACTGCTCTGTGGGTCAGGGCCAATATATTAGCAAGCAGAAGCCACAGAGCCTGATAAATCAATGCATGCTGCGTGAAAAGATGTTTTGCTTGAACAAAATTGGAAAACATAATGCATGTGAAAGAGTCCACACACAAACTTGATGACGTGTTCAGTTTTGCTGACTTCAGGACACACTGTGTACTGCCAACGGGAGATGAAGAGTAATGGAGACGTATTGGGCCAAATTGCAACAAAAAAAGCTCCTAGAGAAGGTCAGGATAAACTAATCTAAATTAAATGGGAGAAAATTCTCAGACCGGACCGGCTACTTGCACATTTCTTGCCTATGGACTTGGCTAACTGTGGCCTAAGATAGAAGTTATAAAATGCTCTACAAGCAAACAAATTTAGATATCGCCTACAACCGCAAACGTATGTCCTAACACAATCCTGTTCCGCCCTCGAAAACAGTGCGAGAAGATGAAAGGAATCCATTCCTGGCTCTCTCCGCGAGATTGGTTTCGAGAGCATTCTCTAAATGCTAGGGCTGATCCTAGTGGTCCCTGTCCCTATCTGACTCTGAATGAGCGGATAATTAGCCCAGACACCATGTAACAGGGGTGGGAGTGCAGAGAGCCGAAGGGGGGCAAAGAAACATCCCCGTAACTAGGCTAGTGCACAAACACTGGCGTTTCAGTCTGCAGCTATTCTCCCCAAAGTAAAAGGATTAGTGGCCTGTTCAAAGGAAATGCAGTTGGACTGATGTCCGCAGGGGGTCTTTTATGGGAACCAGAAGAGATTACAGCCAACTGTTTTCAGAAGAGTCAGGGGCTGGACTAACCTCTAGAGGTGGGCTGCAAACTAAGAGGTTTATGTTATTTATCCTGATAGCTTGTAACAGGAAGGAGAGCTTGGGGATGGACTCTTTAACTTTTCAAAGACGCTAGTTGACTTTGTGCCTCTTTCCAGAACAAGTTATGATTATAACCAATACCCATTCAGAGTCTTTATTCGGGCCGTCTTGAATTATCATTTCAGCATCCAGCTCAATAAGAGTAAAAGATGTCACACATAGAGACTATGTTGTTTCTGAAAGCTCATCCTTCACTCTATGTGACTAAAAGAAGTTGAAGAAAAAAGGTTTAGTGAAAGGTTTGGGTTGATTAGGGATGCATTGATATTAATATTAAAATTAGATTTTAATTCTGACACCGAGCTGATAATTGTCACATTATTGCTGATAACCGATAAATGACTGATAATAAAATTCTATACTCTTTCTCTCTCCTTCGGCTGCTCCCGTTAGGGGTCGCCACAGTGGAATTATCCACACTGCCATTTCGCACAGGCTTTATGACGGATGCCCTTCCTGATGCAACCTAGCACTAAGAGTAATAAAATTCTGTGTCTAAAAAAATATCAAATACTTTGCCTAAATAAAATAAAGACCCACACAAAAAATAAATCAATAGTGAATTTAGGCATCAAAACATTATAGTGTACAGTAGGGTTGTCACGATACCATAAAAATGTCTTGCGATACTATACCAGCTGAAGTATCACGATACCAAGTAGTATCACGATACCATGCAGTATTGTGTTAATTTAAAATTCAATTTTACAAAACGAATCAAAATTTCATTAATAAATAGATGTAAATTTAAATTAAAACAGACAATATTTTTCTCTGAATACTTAATGTGAATGAATGACTGGCTATTGTTATCAATGAAATGATCTAAACAAATGCAAATGCAATGGCACCGTGGGTATTTTTAAGCTTTAGTATCGCGATACTACCGTAGTACCGATGTATCGTGCAACCCTAGTGTACAGTATGCAAACGTGTATATTCACTCAGATTTGCTTTTAAAAAAAAAAATAAAAAATAAAAAAAATAAAAAATAAATTAACCCTTTGAATTTGAATTCATTGAAAAACATTACAGATTTACTTTACACTGTTTTATCTAGCAGAAGCATTACCAGATTTACAATAAAGGTTGTAAGATTGGAGGGGAGTTGAAATTAAAGCAGCTCCATCTCTTATTATAAAAAAAATTATCCGTTAGTTTCTGCACAGTTGAGTAAATATAAAAAAAAAAAAGCAAACTGCTCGACAAAATCCTTGTCACACTTTCAAGGACAATCATTTGACTGAACTTCAGGCTCTTGTGCCTCATCTGAAGTGAGCAGATTAAACCGAAACCCGCAGAGAGAGTGAGAGCGAGCAGGTCTGAAGGGAGGTGGCATGCCTGAACTGAGCTCTACCCAACAGGAGAGCACCTACCCTGGGTCAAGGCCACCTGTTCTTCCCCTGCAGTAGCACTGCTAGAATACAGCTAATTTGGCTAAGTGCAGGCTAAAAGATGAGGTCACGCTAGCTTAAAAAATTGTGAGTTGTTTCGTTTAGCTTGTTTAGTTTGTTGCAAATAGACTGATCATTTCTTTTGGAAATACATTACCCGCTTAACTAGACCTGGGAGAACACTGAGAACTGTAGCACCACTTCTACACCAGCTAAATGGCGCAGTTGCACACTGCTATACAGCTCAGCGTACTCTGAAATGTGTAGTTAGCCGATAACTGGGAGGCCCTCAGGGTCACTGTTGGAGCACTTTACAGGGCCATAGCAGTCTGTGAAGAGTGGGCAATTGAAATCCCAGAGAGAACAACAACTTAACGAGACCGCATGTTCGCTAGACGAGATAAGTGGCATTAACCCAAAAGCACAAAATGATGCCTGTCTTTGTAAATTATGCATCAGTATCATAAAAAGACATTCTAATAGAACAGTCAAAAAACAGAACAGTTAAATAAAACGCTCCCTACAGCATCAGTTTATCATTTCCACTTCAGAAAGGCGATTAACATTAGCAGGCCTATTTTTCAACCAAAAAAAAAAAAAAAAACAGCTTAGCAGACGAGAGCATCTAAAGTAATGTGATGTGAAATGTGATTTTTAGACAGTAAATAAATGCCGGTCTCCTTTAGTATGAAACTACTGTCTCATTTGTAGTGACACTTGTTATGCCAGGAAAATCACTTTAAAGCTGAAAATGAAAAGATAAATCCCATTGCACTGTGTGAAGTGGTTCACTTCACACATCGCCGCTTGAATTTGTGCCTTTAAAATGGCAGGTGCTCAGGTGAAAATAGGCACACAGTAAATCCCAGTCTATTCTGGGTCTGCTCTTTCCATTCTGTTCAGTGAGTCTGACGAACTGCCAGTCCAACGGAGCGTTTGAAGCTACTGCCAGCAAAGGCCGGATTAGCATACAGACCCCAAGAGAAGCCTTTTCCTGTTGCGGTTCTGGTGGTCAGTAAACCTGGGGTGCAAACCATAGCTCCAATCAAGAAGACCACGGAAAGTAAAGGAGGACAGCTGCTTTAGGGAAGAAGATAGTGAGGGTGAGCTTACTATAAAAGCAGGACAGAACAGAAGGATAACAGTCTTCACCTCTTGGGCCTCTAGTACTAAAACTGCCAGAACTGCCAGGACCAGCTACCATATTGACACCATCAGATGTTTGGGGAAAGGAAAAAATAAATAAATAAATAAAAAGTTTGCCAATGCTTCAAGGAAAAAAGCTCTGGACTGCTACAGGCCAATATATATTTAATACTGACCAATACCTGATATGGGCCAATAAATTATATGGTACCAATTTACAGTGAAAAATATGCAGAATACAACATTATGCTTTAAGTACGTCTACAGTATCAAGTCTCCTGACCCTTTGTTCTGTTTGTTCCAACACTTATGCAAGGAGCAGCAATGAGCGCTGATGGCTCTCCAGCTATCTACGAGCCATATCACTGAGGCAGTTACAAGCTCACGGCTGAGGATGTTCCCATTACCCATGATCCTACGCTCTAGACCCTGCAGCTGGGGCTTGAGTCTGATCGGATGCGACACATACTCTGAAAACAGGGACACAAGAGCACTCTCGGACGGGTTGCACTGACCTGCAGGGCAACTTGTACGCATTTCAGGAGGCTGACGTCATTTTTTTTCCTGTCTTTTGTCCTCCAAGATCTCCAATGATCTCAGCCCAATGAAACTCAAGCCACATTGAAGTAGTCAACTACAATACAGTTAAATTCCAGCCACTCCAAGGATAAATGCAGCTGCATGCTTTAAGGGATAGTTCATTTACATGTCTTTCCAAACACAATGTGTGTTTCTTTTATCTGTGGGACACAAAGGATGGTATTTTGAAGAATTTTATAACCATTTTGCCCATACAATAAACCAAAACATTGGACCTCACTGACTTTCAACATTTTACAAAATATACTCGTGTTCCACAGAATACAAAAAAATCATACAGGTTTGGTGCAACATGTAAATAGGGGCAGAATTTTCTTTTTTAGGAAGAACTATCCTTTAAATTAAGAGGTGCTCAATAAAATAGAGCAAGAAAATAATGAATTTATTTTAAACACAGAATGATTAGCAATTGGATTGGTGGCATTCTCATCACTCATGCCGAAACAACAGCAAGCAGCCAGATAGCATTTTGTTCTGGTTTGTCACATGGGCATGATAGGAGGTGAGAGTGATTATGTGTGTTGAAGAAAAGGTGTTTATTGATCACGATGAGTTGGCCGCCCAGAACAGTCCTAGTTTCCGGCAGCATTCCACAAGTTACGCGGCCCGCGAGCTGACGGCGAGAGTTTGGCTGACGAGGACGTTACGCCCCACAGACCACGACGCTTGTCATATATTATACACCATCTGTCTCTCTCTCACCTTTCCTCTGAGCCTAAGAGTGAGTGAGAAGTCTATAACCAGGTGTATGGTGTGAAATTAACTGCGTTCCTGAATTGGGAAAAGATTACAAATGCAAAGCACCCATGACAACTCAGAGAGGCTTGAAACCTCTCCAGATCAGGGACTCATTGTGCTCGGCAGAGGCGCTGAATGTGATGGTTATTGGAGTACACTGGGTAAAAGATGTGCCAAGAGAGACTGTGTGAGAGAGTGGGTGTGTGTGTGTGTGAGAGAGAAAGGAAGAGAGACAAGAGAAGGGAACAGGGCTTCAGGCTACAGTGCAAACACTGCTAACCCAGTCACTTTGTTACAGGCAAGGACGAGCCCATTCACGGAGAGATGCTGGAAGCGTTGTGTGAGCGAAGCTCTCTATTTCTCTTCTTCTCTTTCACCTCCCTCCCCCTTCCTTTGTGGCCTTTTAAGATATTGGAAGCATCATGGAGGACACGGGGAGCAGCAAGTTGGTTCTCTAGTCGATTTCTGCCTACAAGCGCAAGCGGAGTTAAAACGAAATGCTGGAAAAAGGAAAGCAATAAGAAAGGAAGGAATAAAGGAAAGGGCCAGACTGCTGGGCTACAGCTACTATACGCACCCACGTAAAGCTCCAAAGCCACTGAGCTCTGGAGGCAAAACTGTTACTACAGATATGCCACAATCTAGCAGGAAGTGCCTCCCTGACAAAAACCGAACACAAAGAGAGACTGAAATGCTACATGTTCCTTACATCCAGGGGCATCCACAAAAGAAACTATTAGCAGTACTGTACAGAATTTAAATAACGTCTTCATCCACTGTTACGATTTCAAACCTTTGCTCTCTCCTGTCGATGGCCGACCCAGTGCGCTGACACTAAAATAACCAAGAAAAATATTTTGACACGCCACTTTAATTAGCCGAGGTAAAGGGAATGGACACATAGTGGCCTAGATTCTTAATGAGATGTCATAGGTGTGAGCTTCTATTTCCCATCATTCCCTAGTGTGCTGATGCCAACTGGGAGCAGACATGCTGAAGTACGGTTTTGTGGATATAACGTACCATTCGCAGCGAGGGGGTATTTAGGGTGAATATCTAGCATTTTCCCAGAAGGCCTTTCAGCACTGACCTCACATACCAACAGAGCTACTGTCAATCATTAGAAATGACTTACTGCTGTCTGTTAGATGGATTCTCTCTCGCTCAAATACACACCTCTAGGAGAAATGAGGAATGTCACCTTGTAGCACAGAATCTCTCTTGGCAATTTTGACACACTGCATCTTCTAAACATCTAAATCCACAACACCCATCACGGGCGTCAGCTCTCCTGGGTTTAGCACCCCTAATGAGAAAACCAATTTGTCAGGTTTAACACATTTGAGAGGCTAATTGCTTCGTCGGAAGGAATCACACTGTTTTATTCTCTCTGATCATCTCCAAATGTGCTGGTGTATAAACCAGTAAATTAAATTAACAGGGATCTGATATGTAGACGTGTCCCCGGACTACAACGCATCTCTGTTTGCAGCATCGGAGCTTGTCACGAAATCTCCTGGAGATTAGAGCAGCCTCGTAAGCACAGTTGCTATAATCCTGCAGCTTTCTCTGTATTCAAAAACTGGGCCTTATCGTTGAGATACTGGGAAAGTAAGCAAATTCAGTCTGCAAATTCAGAGACAAATGATTAGAAGACAAATTGTCATTACATGGAATGGGTGACGCTGCCTAATAATGTTGGCAATAATAAAGTGCATTAAAAGTACACACATGGCTTGATCTACTCATACATTCAGCACATATTAAAATGGAAATTAGCAAATGCAATTTTAGAGATAAGAGCGCTGATTAGTTTTTAAGCAATACCATTTTCACTGGTGGATTTAGCAAAAACAAGGAGTCTGCACGTTCTAACATTAAGTAATTATTTTTAGCACTTCATAACACACAGACTTAAAACACTTTTAATACATGACCATAACAGGGATGTGTGTTCTATATTAAAATAGACTGTAAATGATCTTAAGGAAACTTTGAATAGCTAGAACAGACGTGTTTGTTAGGGGCGTTCACACAGGACATGATCTTGTGTTCAGAAATAGCTGGACAGAGCACAACGGAAAGGAGCTATTTTAAACTTGACAATCTTAAACTCAGTGCTCATGGAGCAAGATACTACAAAACACACACAAAATGTGATTTTAAAGACATAACTTATTTGAGAAGATTTTACCTCACAAACTACAATTAGTGCTTTGTCAGTGTCCATAACCCACACCTGCATTTGTCTCCACCTTCCTCTATGCGTTTAGCAGTAGGGTACTAGCGTCACAGCTTACAGAGAGCGATTTGTTTCACACTTCTCGAAACATAATCAGTTTTAACTGTCATCTCAGAAAGATTCATCAGCCCTCCTGTGCCTTCTGCTCCCACTGAGTGAACCGCTTGACTTCTAAAGTTACTGATCATTTGCTGAGCTGTAAATGTACCAAACTGGATAAAATTGAATTTGACGGTGGGCTATGGTGTAAAGCTCTAAATCTGAACTTTATGCTATAAGTCAAACTCAAAAAGATATGGATTTGTAGATACACATTGCTCTCTGCGTGTTTTATAGGTTGCAGTTTTATACATCATGTGCATGTCAGCACTTTTATGAACAAAGACAGGGTGTCCTTCCAGTGAAGTGGTACACAGAGGGCAGGGGCCTGAGAGAGAAACTGTTTGACCAGTATTTGGTATGCCTTTTCTACCAAAATTATCCTGTGCTCTTGCCGGGACAGTTTTACACTTAGATGCGCAAGTATGAAAAAAAAAAAATAAAAAAACTTAATTCTATCAAAAGCTGCTTTTGATGTAACTTTTGATGTGCTTTTGATGATGTGATTGCACAGATACTATTTAAACTGAACTGAGCTGGATGATGACATTTAACTGGCCTTTAACTGAAAATTGAGTGTTTACTATTGTCCTTTTGCATTATTGACACTATTTTCCTATTTAATACTGTAAAGCTGCTTTGACACAACCTGTATTGTTAAAAGTGCTATATAAATAAAGGTGACTTGACTTGACATGTAACAGTCATAATTATTTAAATATGCAAAGAATGCTATTTAACAAACATGCTATTCATAAAATAATGAGGGATGCATCAATATTAAAATTATGACCAATAAGCAATAAATGACATTAATTATCAAAAGCAGCACTTAAATGAATAACATAATAAAATAAATAAATAATAAAATAAAAACACAAGATATTAATACATTTTAAAAATCTGCAAGACAGCAGAAAGGCTGCCATGGGTAAGGGAGAAGACGACAGACTGGAGCAGAAGAACTGTGGGAAGCGATCCGCATGTAAAAGTGTGGCTCGATTCTTATCTTTTTCCTTCCATTACATTCCTGCCTTAATCCTCTCACTCCCTACTACCTTCATTACTAGCCCACCTTCAACTCAAATCTCTCTCTTGATGTCTCTTCCTTCCTCTGTCTCTCGATGGGAGTTGAAAAGTTCACAGGGCTTTTGAGCCGAATCTCTCAATCACCCCCTTCTAACCCTGGCCTCTGAGGCTGTGCGCACGCACATACCCGCCGTTCACGCACTCTCTCCAAGTCTGACGATCATTCAAATGCTGTGTGGAACTGATTCCTTGAGCAAGGCTGAAAATTTCAATTTGGTCTCTGCGAGCGGGAACCGTTCGGCTGTGGCAACTCTTCAGGGCCTGAGCCAGGATTACAGATTCATGCGGTAATGTGCTAGCTGCCTCTCAAGGTAGGTAAAAAAAATCAATATCGCAGATGTTTATAAAACAGAGAGCCTCTCTCGGAGAGCTCTGAGACGCTACTGCCCCCCTTTTCTCTGCCCTAACCAATCAAATCCTTTCCACAATGACAAAATGAAGAGAGCCGAGGGGAAACAGACTGTGACCTCGTCTGTTTTATGATGTATTTAATAAGACAATTTCATGCCTCTAAATGAGCCAAAGATATCCTTCATTAAGACTGCATGGGCTGAGATGGACGGTTTGTCATTTAATCCAGTTTAGCATGGCATGACAAAGGGCATTAGAGTCGATCTGCCACACACAAAACCAGCATGTTTAAGAGGGGCTTCATCTGTACAACAAAACTTAAATGGATACGTCAGCTAAGATGAAAATTCTGTCATCATTCACCCACCCCTATGCCTTGATCACATGGACGTTACTATTGCAAGTCACGGTCACAACACCACAAACTTGCAGCAGGCAGTGTGTCACTTAAAAATCATCCTCTTATATTAAAGCAAATCGATTCAAACTTGTCAAGACACGGCTAAAAGCATCTTATTTTACAAAGAAAGTCATGATGAAGGTGTAATGATAGTTTTCACTTTTGGGTAGACTATCCCTTTAAGTAAATGAAAAGATTAGATACAAATATGTACAGTATGTTACATTTACACTACAAAAACAATCTGTTCTGGGAAAGATTTCAGTTTTGTATAAAAGACCAAGAGCGCTGTGTAACTGAATGAAACGTGAGTAGAGCAAACACAGGCCTCCTGAGAGCCTGAGTATGGATTGTGTGTGTGTTTATGGCAAAGGAGGATATACACGGTGAGGATGACTTTGATCTCAGGGGTGCATAAGGTCGGAGCGAAAATTTGGAGAGAGCATGTAGCCATTTACTCATCTCCCACCCACACATACTGTACAGAATGAGTCACACACACTCAGCCGGCCGTGTATGTTTGTTTTCTTTGACGAGCGTGTGTGTGTACTCGTATGTGTGTGGAGGGTTTAAAGCCTCCCTGCTCAAACGGAACAAAAGAGATATGAGCATAAAGAAGGGAAAAAAAAATCCCCAAACAAGAGGCGAAATGTGGGGTTTCTGGCCTAGAGAGAGAGTTGAAAATAAAAAATAAAAAAAACCCTGCACGAAGAAACAGGAGAAAGCGAGTGCCTGAGAGCAGTCAGAGAACGCCAAGGACTCCGTGTCCCACTCTGAAATGAAGCGAGAGGCACATGGCTGGGCGGAACGGCTGCTTCTGGCCAGGTTTCAGCGGGTCGAAGCCTTTCCACCATGTCGCCTGATAGGGAACAGGCTCTTGCAGCTGTCCAGCCATTCTGTTCACTGCAGGCAAAACAGCCTGGAGCCAGAGACCCTGACTTAAGCGCCCCCACCCCCTGCGGCAACCGACAGAGAATAGAAAGGTGGAATGGGGCGGAAATATGTGGGAAGCAGGTTGCAGAGCGCCATTTGTTCTCTGTTGGGAGCCTGAGATAAAAATATCAAATTTTAGCAGAAGACTGAAGCCAGGGGTCAGGAGTGGGATTAAAATCCGGTCCATATGCACAAAGGTGTCACACACCTAGAACAGGAAGCAGCATAAAGCATTTTACTAAATCCAACACTGCTGCCTTACAAAACACAAGCCTCGGGCAGGTCTGCAGAGAAGATCTCAGAGGTCAAAACATTTGTAGAAAATTACTTTCCACTAGCACAAATACGTTCGGTAAGTATAAATGTGTGTTTGCAACTTACTGCAGGCACCAGTAGCTTCTTGACCTCTTCGACAGCTCTTCTCATCTTGATCTCGCCACGTGTCTGTGTGTCCTCCACTGTGATCAGCACATGCAGGTCTTCATTTAGGTGCTCCCAGTTTGGCTTCCCTCTGTTCTGCTCCTCCTGAGAAATGGAGACAACAAAAGAGAGAGAGAGAAAGAGAGAATATGTTAGTAGTGGTGACAGGATTTTTTTTTTACAGGACATCAAACTTTGAATCAGTGAGAGAGAGTGTGACATTTTCTTGGCATAGATGACAGCCGGCACTCTGATGCAGCCTCACAGTGAGTTAAAGACGGCTGTTCTTCAAACAGCAGCTATTACCCCAGAGCACATTAACATGCGTTGGGAGTAGAATATTTACCACCACATTTACAAATCCGTCAGTTGCTGCATGCAGGAAAATTACTGTAAAAACTAATTATGGTAACTAGTAGGTTTGCCACTAATATTAGGTATGGGCATATGCTGTTTAGCACTCACTAAACAATGGATTGTCATGAGCAAGAAAAAAACCCCATTAAAAATAAAAACCTCTACATACCAGCCTGCAATTACAGACTTTATTTGTTCAGTATAAGTTCAATGAAGTCTAACACACTGATCCAAGTGGAGGCCAAAAATATATTAATTTTAATCAGAACAGGAAAAGCAGTGAAGCTCTTTGAGCACAATTCTCCCAGCGATCATTTAAAATGGCCTGCAGTTGGTGTGCATGACCGTTTGATTGGCTTGGGTTAACAGCGGCCTCAAAAGAAAGCCTGTTGGTGTGTTCGCGCCGCAGGAACAAGGAACGGTTTTAGGGAGAAATTGGTTCTCTAGGAACTACCCTGCTGGCTAGTTCCTAGAACTACGCGGTGCGAAAGCCCCTATTATGCTACAGTAGAGCCACCTGAACAGTCGGAGGTGCTAAACTGAATAAAGAAGAAGCTTCACACTCTTAAGGGTGGGTCTTTTTCAAATCCAACAATTACCCATCACCCAAGCTTTCAACACCTCTCAAGAGCCTGACAGTTCACCCAGCTCAGAGTAGAAGCAACACTACAAACCTGATGGATAAAAGGTAAAAAATAAATAAATAAATAAAATAAAATAAAATAAAGAGACAAGCTTGTGTCCATTTCTTTATACAGTAACATAGCAAAGTAGCAAATATATCTCCACTAACCATCCTTCAAGTTCTAGATTGAGCAATTAATGCTAAAAGCATTTATTAAGCCTATCCACTTCCAATCTCACACCCTTTATGCCTGAAACCATTAGTAATACAAAGACAGGATTCCAAGGTAAAGTAGTTTAAAGACCACTTGACTGGCCCTAACCGCCTCGTTCACATTGATTACAAGTATAATGTCGGCATCTGTCCCTCCCCCCATGTTTCCCATGATGCTTTCAGATCATTGCTCAGTCAGACACCTCAATTAGCATGCCTGCTTCACATACGAGCACAGAGTGGTGGATCTCAGCGGGGAGGAGAAGGGTCCACCTGACATGCTTACTAATACACCGAATGAGACCCAGTCGAGTGCCTATGATACTGCTTTCCACGGCACTGCCATGGATACTGTTACTATAGCAATGATCACATACACAAGCGAACAATACACGGGCTGTTTCAATACTTTCACAACACTAAGGTGTAATTTTGCCTCCTACTATGCTGGAGTGTCAAGCAGGTATCTACTGATGCTAGCTGATTTACCACATGTGTGTAGTACCCGGACACCCGGATTTAGATTGCCAAATGCACCAATTAGCTTTACCCATTAAAAATCCTAAATAATGATCCTAACCAAGCATGGCCTGTAACTGTACAAAGTACTCTTAAAAGCAAAAGCTACTGGATTATTTTCAAGGTGAGCACATGCTGTGCCATCCATGTATGGAGCGAGACCTTCAGCTCAGAGCAGAGCAAAGGCATGGACTGTAAACACATACCCACCCGCCCCTGCCCATCAAGGAGCAAGGTCATTCTATGTCCTCTGAGGGTGGGTGAGGGGCGGGTAGAAAGAACAACCCTGAAGAGCTCCGAAGAGGGCAAAGATTCTGTTTACCGACATACGAAACCACCGGCGAGGCGACACGCATGTGATGGGAGACACGTGTGACGACGGACCCATAAAAGTACAAGAATGAATCCAAAAGCAGCTCGTCAGCAAATGTGAGAGGATTTGTGGAACTTTGGCATGTGTATATGGACCGAAATGTCAATCTTAACTGTATGCACACCAAAAGCAACAAAGCAAAATAAACCATGCAAAGTTTTCACCATGCAAAGGCACTGCTTCGTTTCCACTGGCAGACGTCCTGGCTGGAAATAATCCCACCACCCTATAAATACTGCTCATATCAACCAGAGGAGACTGAACTCAAGCTACAGTCTTGAACAGCTGTCCCATGTGGAGTAGTTTACAGGCACCTGTTCAACAGGAGTGGAAAATTGACTGGGGGGAAAAAAAAAAAAAAAAAAAACCTCAAACTACCAACATTGGCAAAAAACATCAGAATGTTTACTGATACAGCTGCTGGGAATGTTAGTTGTCATTGTAGTTTAACTAGTGTTGACAATCTTTTGTTCATTTAAATTTAATGCATGAATGTCAATGTCCCAAATTTGCAACAAAGTAGTCTGGAAACATAAACATAACTCGATTTTCCATTGAGACTTTTCTCTGGTGACGTATGCCAGATTTCTCCAATCATTTGGTCCTCATAATTCCTTCCTCTATCCAATCAACAACCAAGAGATAGGACCAGGTTCCTGCCTTATGTTTTTTTTTCTTTTCCTTTGGATGAATGTCACAATATGGAAGAAAAGATCTGTCACTTCTGTTACATAGTGACTTTAAGGAACTTGTTTCCTATTATAAATGTGTGCTGTGATACAGGTGTAAAGAAAAAAGAAAGAAAGGGAACTCAATTTAACCAAGAACAAAGACTTGAAAATAAAAAGAGAGGAGGGACAGAGGGGAAAAAAAGCTTCAGAGAGCCTACTGTGTGGCTCTGGAGAGGTTCTGTGATGCTCCGGTGAGGGTGGCCGTCTGTTATATTTGATCTGTGCTGTGGTCTCTGAGAGCCCTCAATTTGAACAGTGTTTGATCAGAGGACGAGGCTACACAGTGGGACAGGTTATTATCCCGAGTTTGTCTGTCCTGTCCTCTCCCATTACATCGGCCTGAGCTCGGCTTCAGTACACACACACACACAACAAGCGTGAGGACGTAGAGTCTCTTGAGGCTGTGCGAACTGGTGTATACGCAGCTCTTGAGAGGGTAAATGGGGTTAAACCACCTTTGGGGAGCAGTTAAATAAAATGTCTGTCTGATTTAGGGCTAACAAAGCATTTTCTCCTGAGACTTCAGGTGATCCATGAATTTACCTTTCAGAGTAAATATTAAACACAACTAACAAACAACTCATCGCATTCCCACGAATGACCTATAACCAAACGCTCTATGATGAGAAAGACTCCCACTCCACTTCTCTGAATGAAAGTCACTCCTTTTTCTTTCCTCTATTTTTCTACAACTTCATTGCCCTCTCAGTCCCCAGAGGCAGCAGCAAACTAAATTATTGAGAGCACAAAAATGGCTTGGCTAATGGACGCTAAATAAACAACCCCCTCAGCCCAGACCTGACTCTGCTCATAACTCTTCAGTCTCTTTAGATGGCTCTAACTATATGCACAACTGTCAGTTTCAGTGTGCGTATCTCACTATTTGCAGACTATCTCACTATCAACATTGAGACATGAAAACATACACAAGACAATGGACAAAAAAAAAAATTATGTTAGATCGTTTGTTGTCTTTCATGAAGACCTGGGGTATTTCTCTTTACAATTATCATGTTTATTCTAAAACACAAAAACAGTCTGTTCTAACTCTCTGGCCTCGAATAGAGCATAAGGTAGCTGAATTAAATTACTGTTAAAGATGTAACAACAGTAGCGGCAGATCTTTTCTCTGGTATTATGATGTATATTCAAGTAAAACAGATTAACAAAAAATAAAAACATAAGATCTGAACGCGAACTTGCAGTCAGTAACACCGTAATGATTGGAGAAGTCCAGCATACAAAGATATTTTGATTAACAATTAAGAGGTCAAACAAAATTAAAAATAAAACGCATGCATGGATGATTCATTCACAATAAGATCAATAGCATGCATTTAAAAAAATATGGTACATTTTCATTTCATACCCACTTTAAAATGTTTTTCTTAAAACTACGAGCATGAATTAGGAGTAAGAAAAGACCAAGCTCAATGTTGGACTGCAGACAGTAACATCAGTGGAACATAATGTGCTCCCTAATGTAGTAACGGTCAGTTATGTCAGCTTTTGGCTCCACTAAAAATCGTTGGAAACGCGAGAGATTAGCAGGTACCCCAGCCAAGAAGAAGCAACATTTCAGTGGAAAGACAGAATCAGTCAGGAGACTATTCTGAGAAACTCCGTTAGGAACCTCATTCTCTGTGTTGGAGAGCATTCTAGCAAGCTTTACATTAGTCATTCAGACACGAGTGTGTGTTTTACATTCAGCAGGGCAATAGAAGACAAACACTATAGAAATGCTATATAAAGGAAGAGAGACGAGAGAGAACTTCTTTCTAGGATTAATCAATTTCTGCATCAAGCCCTTGAGTTCACACATATGGTTTCTCCAGAGGGGAGCACAGCTGGGGCCCAGGTGTGTGTGTGTGTGTGGTAATGCTAATGCACAGTGATGGGGATTTCCTGATAAAACAGCTCCACTGGGACGCTGACAGAGATACGAAGAGAAAGAAAGACTACACTGGCCAAATAATGCTGATTCCTGGCAAAAAGGTCTCTGTGGATTGTTCAACACTTTAGAATTAAAAATCAGCACAGTAGCTTACTACAGAATCAGCCATTTCTTCTGATTTTTCAGCATGTAGTGCTGAGCAGTTACATGTACAAATGTCATTTCGCCCAACCCTCGAGAAAGTCTCTGCTAGAGCTGACGGGGCAGTACTGTTATGTCTCTGTGCTACATAACTCCCACCTGAAGCCATAATTTCCCATCATTCAGGGTTTAGCTCTTCCTCTGCTGACCACACAGTGGGTCTCTTCTGAGGCTGTAAAAGAAAGAACTGGGTCCTACTTTCCAGTATGTCTACCATGTGCTTTTGTTCTCTCTGACACCCACACCACCACAGCCAGTCCTGAAATAGAACTGGGCCTCAGCCGGAGCCGTGCGAGCTAACCGTGAGTGTGCAGGAGATAGGAAAAGAAAGTCATTGGAGAGAAGAAATGAGTGAATTGGCTCATTAGGGACAAACTGGATCCAAATGGCAAACGTCAGCAGAACACTGTCTGTGAAGGAGGAAGAGGGGTTGAGAAAGCTCCAAATTGTGACTAAGTGGTCACATTTGTCCAAGCTGGTTGGAGATGTCCTGCTGGTGCAACAATTTTGTCACAAGTTGTGCTGGTGCCCCACTTTTTTTTTTTATTATGTGCTACCATTTTTACACAAAAATCTAATCAAATCTCAAACTGAAACGCACAGCATGGACAAATCATCTGCCCATATGGACAGTGCAGATCAGGACAACATTGCTGTGAGAACCAGTTTGAAACATGGCTCAAGTATGAATTAGGGCACAATACTCAATTTAAATTTAAATTGACCCTGTATAAATTAGGTGTTAGTTAATTTTTTTACAGATGTTATTTTTGTTAATATCAGTAAATGTACATCTATATCTTCTATCAAAAACTAATGTTTCGTTGCATGTCTCACCTTCTTTCTGTCTCTCATGGAGCTCCTCCCTCTAACCATGATCTTGCAGCCAGTCTCTGCCTCCAGCTGCTTTGCTGTGAGTCCACGAGGGCCAAGAATTCTCCCAACAAAATTATACTGGAAAAACAAAACGTAAAGAGAGGGAGATTAGAAAGTATTCAGAAACTCAGAGGATCTTTTATTGAAAACGGGATGTTGTGTATACACACAATGCTGATAAAGTCACTAAGAAGCGGGTCACACTTAAATTTAAATAAATACTTCATCCATTAATAAATGTGTCACCACTGAAATCACCTTCCCATGTTCCAAATATTACTCTGTATATCATTTGTGAAAATAGAAGAACGTGACAATTCACAGAAAGTTCACGGGGGGGGGGGGGGGGGGGGTAGGGGGGAGGAATCCTCAGAATTCTCTGTCTGATATTGTGAGCATGGTGTGTAATTGTTTATTTCAAGCAACAGACACAAAAAAAACCTCTCTCCCACACTAATAATTCAATTAGCCCCAGTGTAGCTTCTGACAAGCAAGCGTCAAAGCACTTTTTCAAATTAAATAAAAAAAAAAAAAAATCAACGACTGACGTAAATACCTCAGCTGACCACGCGGCTAATCACTCTTCCTCCTCTGACAGCCGTTTATAAGCTACGGCTACAACGAATCAAGAAGTCGGATAGAAAAACGAGAGCTCAAAAACATTGTCAAGCTCATGTTTGCCAAACAGAATGCTAAGCAGCTCTGCAAAGCCTCTTTCTTGCTTTTCTTCCTTCCTGCTCTTCATTTTTTATGTCCTTCATAATTCTTTCTTTCTGTTATCATGGGGGGGGGGGGGATTAAAGAAGGGGAGGGGTCTTATCGTGGCCCTTGTCCCTGACGCTGTGCTCTGGGGCTTTGTCTGAGAACACGCTTTATTTACCTCCGTAATAAAAAAAAAAAAAAAAATACTAAAATAAAATCCACTCTTTTTCACTCTCTATCAGTTCACTTCTGACTCGGGGTAAAGACAGAGAGAGTCAGTCTTCTTGTAAGAGCTTAATCCTGTCCTGTATGAATAGATGCCACATACACACTGCAGCTTAATACGGTTGTCACTCCTCTTCCAAGTGCTTAATCCAGTTCTGCACATACAGAGTTTGGTTATTTATGAGTGTTAAAACCACATTCTATCACTCACAAAAAGTTCAGGTACTGATTGCCAAATAAATATACATATAAATATAAATACGCAATGTATGTTTAGAACTGAAATTACTTTTACACATTTAAAATTTTTGATGTATTGGATGCATTTAGATTAAAAATTTTAAATGTAGCAATACTTTGATAACATGAGTCCTATTAAAAAAAACTGCAGATTTTGTTTACATAGTTAAAAACAGTTTATGAATAAATCAACAACAGACCCACAAAATTAAAAAAAATATACACAAAATGTGGTAGATCTACACTACCGTTCAAAAGTCAGTTTTTTTTTTTTTTGGTAATGTTTGTGAAAGACTTATGCTCACCTAGACCATTTATTTAATCAAAAATACAGTAAAAACAGTAACACTATGAAAATACAAATTATAATATGCTTCTAATATTTTTTTCTGGATTCTTTGAATAAAAAGTTAAAAACAGAATTCTTTGAAATATATATTTTTAACATTACAAATATTTTTACTATCAATTTTGATCAATTGAATGCATCCTTGCAGTATAAAAAAATATTTTTCAAAATCAATAAATATAAAATTGTATCGAACCCAAACTTACAACAATGCATTTGCATTATATCAGGAATATATACTTGTTTTGGGATCTTTAACATAGAAAGGGGCAAACAAGAATTTACCTAAGCATTTGAACATTTTTAAATGGCTAATGTACATAGACACATAAAATCAATTTACAACTGACAACTTTACCAACTAATAAACACATATTTCTTTCTCAAAGTAGACCATGGGATTAAATGGGTTTAAAAAAAACAAACAAATCTTTGGACAATTTGTTTCCGGTCGCTACTATTAGCTTGGTTATCTAACAGCTTTAACTCTTGCCATGTTTCTTGTTAAAAGCCCTATGCTACTGCGTCAAGAACCAACACTCCGTACAGGATTCAATAGCCAAAATTAAGGGCAGTCGTCACTTCTAAGACTTTACAGTGGGCAATAAGATCATCAGAAAGGAACTCAAAAGACTGACTCACGATTAGTCAAACCCAAGGAACAGGCGGCATGACCTGCCTGGATAAACAGGAAAACAATGCTGTTTCTCTCTAACGGCTTATTGTTTCAACACAGATGACGCAGCGTAATCCGACAGCTCTGACTGTGTAGGTGGATCAGAACCGCTGGAGTTCTACACACACATTCCAAATGCTCTCGTGAGACGCCGAGCAGGAGACACATGTAAAACTGTGTACTGAAGCAGCAGCGCCGCACGCCACATCATGTGTCACCATCATCATAAAACAGCCAGAAATGACAATGCCTTAAGTGAACATGTGCGCTGACTGTCCCTGTCGTCACCATCACGCACACTGTAAACAAATCAGACGGTGATAAAACAGCAGCAAAAATACATATGCAACAACACGATGTGTCAGGATGATCAGTTAGCATCAGAACTTCCATCACTCCCTCTCTTCCACAGGAGCACACCTGCACGATCTCGCCCTCCATGCAGATGAGAGCGGATTCTCCTTTGTGCGTATGTGTGTGTTGATGTTGATTGGACATGGCAGAGAGCAGCGGCCTGATGCGGTGGGGGAAATTGCTCACTTTGAATACTGGAACCAGACAGTAATTACAGCCTGGAGGAGATGCCACCATTTTACTTCCTGTAGAGGGAGGAAGGGAGGCACGAGGGGAATGATACAGGAGAAGGAGAGAAATACTAGCGTTTTTAGACGACAACATGAGAGAATGTTTTGACTATATGGTGGCACTCGTGTTTGCGAGAGAGTCTGAGAAGAGCAGAGATCAACCGCAAAAAGCCTGGAAAATTCCACCCTGTTGCCACACAAACGTCTGCCACTAAAAAACAGGGCTCTATGTGTGTGTGAGGCACACATCAGCTCATTTAGTCATTTCACCAACAAGGAAAATCTAATAAAATCCAGACACACCAGACAGACAGAAAAACACAGCTTGACCGCTGCATTTACACAAGTTAAATGAAGTTGTACTCACAGCGTCCTATTCACACATATATGATCACTCAATTCAAACAATTTTTATTTTTTTTTCCAGACAGACGCGGGAAAGAAATTGACTAGAATAGCACTGCCACCCACGAAAAATATGCACAGGGAGTTCACATGTCACATCACAGATTCAGATGCTTCTAGTGTAGACAGCTTTGTTGAGCATAATGGGAGCAATGTACTTTTGCTGTGTCATTCTAGTCAGACTGTTGTTTTCAAAACTTTTTGTAATGAGGAAACTACTACAATTCTGCCAAGGTTCTAAAAGACACAGATTAGTCAAAAATATAATACACACACACACACAAACACACACCATTCAGAGTTATTCAGAATCATTCAAATTAGTTATGTTTGATTTGATGAACAGGGGTCCTAATAGAGGGCAAAGAGAGAATCAATGTCCTTCAGCTGCTATTTCGTTACGTCACCGTGAACCTTGGTAACATGCCCACATAACTGAAAAATCTATATGCTGTGCACGGGAGTGTGTGTGCGAGGGTGTCAGTGTTAAGCTGTAGGGATGTATAACAGAACAGCCTAAATGTGAGAGCAAGCGGAGAGTTGAGCAGTTCAGGGACGTAGCCGAGGGACCTGACAGAGACAAATGAGCAGCTACGCTAACGCAACATTATACCTCCAACCCACCCGCTCCCTCCTCTCTCCTTCTACCTCGCTCTCCTCCATCACAATCACTCCACCCTGCTTGTAAGGTCACGACCCTTTATTACAGAAAGTTTAACACTTACTGGTAACGGCATCACCAAGAACACACATCTGTGCTGAGAAAAGATGACGAGCAGAGAGGAAAATGGGTTTACAAAAAATTCTGTCACTTCTCATCTGGGATGGAAAAGGATTGAAGGGCAGTCGAAACTCCAACCGTAATTTCAAGATGTGTGAAGGTCAAAGTTTAAAAGCTCAAGTGCTGAAGATCACAGAATAGAACGTGTAATTGTGATCAGTTTGCTTGGTTTAACCATAGGCTGTGTCTGTCTGGGGTCTGTGATTCTAAATAAGGTCGTGTCTTGATAGGGTGTATTCAGGCAGTCTCTTAGCTTCTCCATGACCACTGAAAACGCAGGCAGTGAGCATTCACACCAATCAGACTGCACCCGTCAGCGTTTATTCAAATCAACCTGTAGGTGTTGACAGATAACAAATCAACACAAGGTCAAAAGGTCAAAAACCACATACCAAATAAGCTTGTATAGTTCCATGCTGACAGCTTAAACATTGATCTTAAAAGTTCAGAAAAGCCCAACATTACTATAAAAGTCCTGAACATATTGACTCTATACATAAATACCTCAAGCTGATTCTCTCCACATACACAAACTGAGGCACTACAGAAACACTATTTTCAAAATGCATGTTGTAGATCCTATTGTGAACAATTGATTCATGCATGTTTCATAAAAAAAAAAAAAAAAAAAAAAAAACTTTGTAATTTTTAACAAAAATGTTTTAAATAGATCTGGTGACAGACTTCTCTTTGGTAACACTGTCAGATTTCCAACTATTTTGTGGCATTGACCTGGCCCTTTTTCTTGGATCTCTTGGATGATTTGAATTTCAATTCAATTCTATGTCATTATGGGTATACTTCAGTTCTAACGCCCATTTAGCTAACTTATGAAAGAAACGGTCTCTCAGTGAATGCTGTAAATTACACAGGGATCTTCTAACTTGGTGCGTTGCAAAAATATTGATATAAAAATGAACAACAGGGACCAAACAAAGCAACTGAGTAAGTTAATTTAGCAGAACTTGAAAATCAGCCCTATTTGTTTACATTCTGTTATCAGCTGAGGGCAGATGGAAAAAAGCGAGGAAAGAACAATACTGCATTAAAACGCTGTACTAGTCGAGGTTCCATTCAGTTCTGGACAACACCAAGAAAACAGGGAGAGGGCTCAAGTGGAGAGAGGAGGAAGAGTGCTGAAAACAGCTAACCCAGCGAGTTGGAAAAGAAAATCTGAGGTAATGCATCCAACTGTGGCCTCCCAGTGGAGTGATACAAGACACGCTCTTCACACACATACACTGAAATAACAATCTGCTCGCCACAGTGTAAGCACATCTGTCACCAGAGTTGTAAAACCAACAAAAAAAAAAAAAAAAAAAACATTAAAAAAATACCCCGTCAGAAAACAGTCTTCTCTCTCACCACATCACTATTCTGCTCTGTCCTCTATTTTTCAGTTGGTTCTGTAAACAGGTGTCAGCACACAGCATCACCTCTGCCTCACCTCCCTCTTCCTCTGCAGCTTTACACATCCTCTATATTCAGCACTTCATTTCTTACCTTAGTCATCCCTGTACACCTCCTCGCTCTCTCTCTGCCCCATATTTGCATTTTGTCTCGCTCTCTGCTTCACATTTAGTTCAATCCTCCAGAGGGAAGGAGTAAAACATTACAATCCATGATCATTCTGCTGCTGTCTCTGCAGTGTCTGCTTGGTTTTCTGTATTATTTCATCATAAAAAATAAAATCTCAAACGTTTCAGCATATCATTCAATTAATCTATATGCCATATATCTAGAGAGAAACAGTGATAGAGAAACTGAGTGTGGGAGAGTGAGCAAGAGAGAGGGAGAAGCAGAGATAACCTATCGGATGCCCTTGCTAATTACTAATTAACCTGTGTTAAGCAAGCGTGTGGTGTGGCAGAGCTGAGAAACAGCTTCATCTCCATGGCCGGCTGAGTCAGGTTGGGAATGGAATCTGGTTTTTGTTTAGAACTGGTTTTATTATTATTTTTTATTAAAGGTCAAAGCCAATAGATTATTTACTATTAACAATTCAAGGATGTCTCTCTCAATTCTATTGATGCAAAGGAACAATCTATTAAAACACTCTGAAAGGTTTACCTGTGTTGCTACTGAATCTACAGCACCAAGGTAAAATAAAATACTTTTAGCCAAGTAGTGAACTTGCAGTCTAAATTGAATGTGATAAGAGAAAGACTTGGATGCCACATAATATAATAATAATACAAGATGTTCTGAACACAAGAAACTCAAGCAGAAACCTGTGCCTCATTGCTAGGAGACGCATGGCAAATTAAAATAATGTGTATTCTAAAATCGGCTCAAAATATCAAATACATTTGATAGCTTCAGATTGGATGTAAGCATTGGAAAATTCTAGCCTTTAGCAGTTTTAAAAAGTTTAAACAACTCTAACTACGGACTTGCAGCTCATATGACCAAAAAAAAAAAAAAAAAAAAAAACTAGAATGGAAACAATTTATGCCAAATTATTTGTAGTCCAACACTATTTCTGCCAGACACACAATAATACCAGCACATGGATTGTTTGATCATATGATCATATTGTTAGTGTGACAGATCAAGGGTTTTCTCAGAGATTTATGATGAGGCCAACAAACAAATGCACATGCAAATCACACTCAAGACAATTCCAAACGTAGTCATCCAAACTGAAGTCGCAACACAGCATTCCAACAGTCCAAACCTTATAGCCAGTCCAAATTAGACTTCTATATCCCTCACTCTCCTTCTCTCTGTGTGTGTGTGTGTGTGCAATAATTTGGAGGGCAGAAAATCCAATCTGAAACATTATGACACGAGTCCTTTGAGAGCAAAGTAATTACTCTCTCTAAAGAGAATGAGAGATGGATGGATGAGAGTGAGAGAGTGTGTGTGTGTGTGTGTGTGTTAGACGCAGCCTGTTATCCCTAATATAAATCATCTTTTCCATCTAGTTACCTCTCTTTCTCTCTTGTTTAATCCTCTCTAAACACCAGGAGCAAAATCAATCTTTGTAAGCTCCCAGCATTTAGTACTGACACGCAAAAACAAAATATAAGCAAACATAAGCCACATGAGCACAGTGGTGGTGCGGTAAACAGGTGGTTTAACAGATGACTAGTGTTACTAAAAGCTACAGTTCCATTTACATTTAATCATTTAACAGACGCTTTTATCCAAAGCGACTTACAAATGAGGAAAAGCATAAGCCATTTATCATTCGAGAGTCAGCAATATTAACAGTGCCGCAATATCAAGAGCAAACAAGTACAAAAGTTAGCAGAAGTGTAATTGTAGAAAAGTACTTTATTTTTTTTTTTTATTGAATGCTAAAAACACCACAAGCAATTAATATATATAAAATGACATCCAGATAAGGAACAACATATTATACAGAGATGATTGGTATGGTTACTATTAATAGGAAGTGCCTTTACTTATGGACTCGAAAAGAATCCGTGGATGAAACCTGCATCACTTTGCTTTGACTGTCAGTCCTGCCCTCTTTCTTTCGGAGCCAAATGTAATTTGTGTCTGAATTAACACGAGCATGCTGAACAGGGCAGAGGAGGCAGCGAGGATGTAATCTCTCCCTCCCTCTCTCTCTCTGAGTCAGCCCACTGCACTGGACACACACACAATTTCATATGCATCCCTGAAGATGTTGTTGGCTTCTAGTCCACCTGCCAAGACTGTCTGCGGAGGCCCCCAATTACAGTCTCTGAAATTCATCAGCCACACACACACACACACACACACACACACACACACACAAACAGGCTTAGTTTCAAAACCTAGTGGGCTGCTTTCATAGAAAATGTTTTTGGCCATCACAGGCATGTCGGAACACACCCATGATGGCCAAATCTGCCATCTTGGTACAAGAGAAACCAACATGTTGGTAGACTGAATACTAATGATTCTTTCTGTAGCTTGTTTTAGTTTGTTTCATTACATCTCTACACTGAAAAACACAATAAGTAAGATTTACTTAATTTTTATTTTGCAAGTTTTTGCACGCATAAATTGTAAGTAAAATTTAAGTATTGAATTAAACAAAATCTACTTAACTAAGTTAGGTAAAATTACCAAAGAAAATTAAGTAAATTTAACATGGCCAGTTAGAGTTTGATGAGTAATTTCTACTTAATTATTTTAAGTTAAATTGGCAATTCTCAAGTACATTTCACTCACGGTTTATAAAAACTTTACTCCAACAGTGTAGCACTGGAGAAAAACAAAAAAAAAACAAAAAAAAAACATGCTATTAAAACATGTGGTTCACTTACACACATAAATAAACAAGTAGACAGCTTGTTATCCTTTTTAAGATAATATGTCCACTCAATGTATTACCCAAATGAACACAGAGACCTCAATACTTGGTACACCATACACAATGACGGTAACCATCAGTGGTTATTGTTTGAGTATGAATGGGTCATTTTGAGTAGAAAATGAACTCCAGATGTCACAAAATAGTAAGTCACTAAACCTAACCTCAAAAGCTACCATAAAACAGTGAAAAATTTAACCTTTTTAATTATTCATGCCCCAGTGCATGATGGGAAAAACGGGATCATAACTTAAAGAATCCTTGTAAATATTTACTTAAAGAATCCTTGTAAAGAAACAATTCTAATTAAAATATACTTATAAGTTCAAATTTTAATTTCCACAAGCTTAAATTGAGTACTAATATAGAATTTACTCTTTTTTTTAAATTCTTACTTGAACTAAATTAATGTAGAAATTACATTTGTTTTTATGTAGTAAAATTTACTTCACCACAAAATCATTTTTATCAGTGTATCATTAGGTTTGAAACACAGCCTTTGAGGCCTAAATTGCGACAACACCATGGTGCTTTTCCAACAACTCCAGAACGTTCTGCAGGACTGCTGACGTTAAAAATGTTGCGAATGAGCAGTGGTGCTATAATTTTTAAACTACACTTCTGAGAGCATGCAGAAAATTTGAAATATCTGCATGTACAAATAGCAATTAAGAACAAACGTCAGGGAAAAGAAAAGGCGCGCATCTACAGAAAAGCGGTGACGAGGGGGTCCTTGTGTGTGGGTGGGCCTCCCTCTGATGAATCAGTGAGCTTTTCAGAAATGGCTCGGTGTCATTTGCGAGGCTCGATTGGAGTCCTTTGGCTTCAAAAGCCCCAGTAATAACCTGCAAATTAAAACTGGAGGCTTTAGTCTGATCTCCAAGCTACCAAACCTCAATATTGCCTCACATAAAAAAAAAAAAAAAAAAAAAAAAAAAGTTTTACACCCCGCCCCCAACGGGCCCACCACCCTTCTTCCATCAGGCAGGGAAGAAAATCACGATGAAAAAACTTCAATAACAATCCCAGCATTAGACAGGAGACCCATCCGTCCTCAACTCAAGAATGACTCTATTAATAGCTGTTGCTTCGGAGGGCTGATTGCAACTGAAAATTCATGTCGCTGACATTAAGTGAGCCAGAATCCAGAGATGCCCACTTCCTGAATCTCAGAGAAAAGATCAGATGTTTCAACTGCACACATATGGCCTGAATAATGCCGTTGTGAGAGAGAGAATTTAGCTGAAACTGTGCAAACAACATGTGCTGATGCAGATGTGTCTGTGTGTACTGATACAGGTGTTTGTGCAACGTGTGAACGAAATTACAATATGTTACCAGATAAATGAATCGGAATTATTTATACAACCCTGTGGCCACAGACACTAAACCACAGACATACATCTTCATAACCGTGTGCAGCCTGCAACACACACCGCAACATTACAGCAGAAAGCAGTTCGTAGACGACAGGTGATGTAATAGGATTTTGTCCAAGGAGAGAGGGAGCTAAACGTCTCGCTGAAACTCACTGGCAGCACTACAGGAAAGACAAAGATAGAGCAAGAGAGAGGGGGAGGAAAACGGTCACTTCCAGATAGACCTGGTCTGTCAGCCATCTTTTTTTTTCCCAGTCAGTCTATTCCATCTGAAAAGCTCTGGAGAGAAAGGAGAAAGACTGTTACTGTATATAGACTAGGGCTGCAACAACTAATCGATAAAATCGATTATTATCGATTACGAAAATCATCGATAACGATTCTCATTATCGATTAGTCGGGTCCGCCCACAGTGAACGTCCAACTTCAGCCGGTCGCGTCAAATTAACGTTACAGCACTGAATAACGCATTTCTATGGCCTAAATGTATCTGAAAATAGTGGAGGAAACAGAATGAGATGCTGCGGGAGAAGTACGTGATCCAAGCTGCACAAAACATGAGACTTCTTTATTTTAAGCTTTAAGTTAATGCATTAGCGTAATGGCTTGTCTTGTCAGGCGCTTTGACAGATGCGTGTGCGTCCCCAGCGCAAAAACGTTCAGTTTACGGTCATATCCTTATCTTTAAATGTCACAAATTCACGCGAGCATTTCCATTTTTGCATAAAGTTGTGTCCTGACAGTCTGCGTTAAGCTTAAATCTTTATTGAATGAGTGCCAGCGCGGCGGGCGCGTGAACGCACGTCAGAGAGGGATTAATATTCAGCGGAAAAACATTCATTGTGCTGAAATATCTGTTGGTGAACGTTAAATTAAGGTTTAAAAGTCAACAATCAGTGCACGTATTTTATGAGAGTAGGAACTGTAAAGGGATAACCGCGTATAGTTTTCTGAATATAAATATCAGATGTTTCATAGATGCCTTTTACAAGATAAAGAAATTACAGTAAACGTGACTGTGATCAAAAAGTTGGTTAACACTGAGTTTGTATTTTTATTCGTCTTTATTATCTTTATTATTATCTTAATTTTTTATGAATAGATTTAAACTATAGGCCTATATACAGTGCTTAAATTTATTCAAACAAATGTATATAAGGTTTATAGCAAATAATGTAAGCTTTGTGCCACTGCTGCTCTATACTAACAGTATTGGTGTTTACTAAAATCATTTTTTAGCTATCTGTATTGGTTAGTCCTCCAATATGCGTAAGGTCTTCAGTAACAGTAGGCTATTTTTAATGCTATAATATAATTTTTTTCTGTTATCTATGAAAGAATGAAAGATTTTTTCAGATACCCAATTACAGTCAAAAAGTAGCTAAACAATGCCAGCAAGAATGCATGCTGTTATGAAAGGCAGGAGGCTATTTTTTTATGTGAATAAATATTTAGTTGTTTCAGTTTATTTGCCCAATAAATGACAATAAAATTTTTAGGTTTAAACAATTCTTTGGCAGATTCCTAAAATATTTGTGTTTTCTCTTTATGACAGGTGGTCTAATAAATTAAGCACTGTATGTTTTCATAGCATTCAGTTGGCACGTTTGTTTGAAAGACATTGGGCAGAATGTGGAAGTGTTTTTGTCAATAAAAAAAAAAAAAAAAAAAAAAAAAAAAAAAAGGGAAAATTTAGCTTTTTTATCTGATTAATCGAAAAAATAATCGGCCAACTAATTGATTATCAAAATAATCATTAGTTGCAGCCCTAATATAGACAGAGGTTTATAAACAGGGCAGCTACTGGAGTGCATTCAAAGATGTTTTGAAGGTTGCGGGTCGACCCCGATGTTTGATCTAAGGTTAGATTCTTTTGATTGGTCGCACAAGTGTTCACAAGCTCACAGATACAAACACTTGTAAACTAACAGGTTATGTTCGCAGGAAAAGCTATTTTTATGAAATGGACGTTCTGTGCTGAAGACAGAGGAACCAAGACCTAATTACCCAGGAGTATGTGTTAGATTCAGGCTCAAAATACTTATAGAATATAGGTTTCTTTTTTCTACATTGTGTTCCTGTTATACATATTTTTTCTTGCATTTCCTATTCATTGTTTGTTTCATGTTGATACACTATTTTCATTCCTATGTCCTTTCTATTCCCATGTTAATTAAATTCCCTTGTTAATTTTATTCTATATATGGACAGTCATAAAAATCATGTTGCACTGCATATGGTTGTGCACATTACAAATAAAATTTAATACAAAACTCACAATGGATTCACAATCACACACATATGGAAAAGCCCAGGACTGGGTCTGTTTATTTTAAAACCAGTGACTTTTCCATTTATTCTCAAAGCAACAGCATGCAATCGGACGTTTAGTCTGGAACGAGGGGCCTGACCTTGGTGGATGAGCCAACATGAGGTTCTTCTCGCATGCTTTTACCTTCTCACTCAACACTTTAAACGAGACCTCTCTCCTCCATTAGACTTCACTTTAAAATAACCTTTTACAGTATAAGTGCAAGAATTGTGAATTGAGCTCAAAATGTAAAGCAAAGCTGAACTGTACCTAGATCAGGTGTCAAACCGCAGTGTTTAATATACAGCGAATTTACGTTATAAAACACCAATGAAATATCTTCCATCTAACTGAAAGGCAACCAAGAAATCATTACTTAAATATCAACACCTCTGAATCACCAATCATGAACACTTTATTCTCAATCAAGATGCTGGTTGGATGACCAAGCCGAATCTCCTGCCTGAAAGAGCAAATCAGAGAGACCGCAACTGAGGAGAACGCTAGCGTTTCCCTGCTCAATTATTCTTCCTTTCCCTGCATGTTTAGAACATTAGGGTGGAAACGTCTGTGTGAGAGAGAGTGTGTGTGTGTGTGTGTTGTGAAACAGTGACTCATGCTAACCACCAGGGGGAAGAATAATGAGGCGAGACTTGCAGGGAACACAGTGAGAGAGAAACAGATTTGAGGGGGTCAGCTGGGGATTCTATGTACACTGGTGTGTGAGGGTGTGTGTGTATGTGTGCACGTGCATGTGACCTCCTACTTGCATTTGCTCAAACACACAAACAGTCACTCTATATTTTCCATGGCATGACAGAGCTGTGGTGTTCATTCTATACAGCTGTGGTGTTCATTCAGCCATATTTTCCAGTAGCTGTTCCTGCTATTCTGAGACTGAGTCACATGAACACACTCTTAAACAGCTATTATACATTAAACAGACCATTTGCCCTCAGCTTTGCAATCAAAGGAATAAACTACTTTGACAACATATTAAAATAGAAAAACTAACTATTAGGGGTGGGACAATAAATCGATATGGCGATATATCGTGATCCTTCTCCATGCGATACGATAATCGATATCTGGCGCCAAATATCGATATTTTAATTAATACAATAAGGTGCTCTTAATACATTTTCCTGCTCCCAGCGTCTAAAAATGCGTGGAAATCGCGGCCGCGCCATTTCCACATTCTTTCCAAGAGCGCTCTGAGCAACTATGAAGCGCGTTCTCTATGAAGATGGGGAAGCACGAGGAACCGAATGATAAACAGATTTTCAGACACCGTATTAGCTCTACTGCTATATATACGTTTATGGAGATGAAAACTAAAAAACTGCCCGGAACAGTTATCAGCGTGGACCATAGGCACTGATCACGTTATTATTGCAGAGCACACATTCAGTTCATGAGTAGCCTAACCTCTCCGCTCGGATCGCAGGTGGATTTCCCTCACTATATGAGAGAGAGAGAGCGCCGCCGGTGCGTCCAGTTTTATGTGAACAACACTGGATGCTCTCCCTCTCTGTCAGATATTACAAGTGCGCGTTATGCAGTGTGAACAGTGGGCACCGACCAGCAGAAACATAAATCTGCACCTATGGCATGGAGGACGAGACAAAACACTGTCAGACCCGTAATGCGGTGCAGAAGTGTGCAGTGTGTGTGTGCTTGCCGCGCGTCTACATTTGAAATAACCAACCTGAGCGCGCAAAAGACGCGATGTGATTGTGAACGGCTATTTTTCCGTGCGGGGCTCCGTTTTTATGATGAGAGGAGTAGAAAGGTTGAGAAAGCACTCCAGGTAAATTTTGAAATGTACCAGGTTTATTTATTACATGGAGAGAGGTTATATAAGTTAAGCAGTTAAATGTGTTTGTTTACAAAGAAAAGTGTAAGCTTTTAATAAGTCCAAGAATAAAATTATTAATTTGCTCAACATGTTAAAATTGATTTACAGAACTTTTTTTTGCTGTTTTCTAACAGTTTGGACTTGAATAAAGAAAGAACTTGCACTTAACCTTTTCACAGGCATTTTGTTTAGACAGATATCGCGATGTATCATTATAGGATTTTCTAGAAATATATCGATTATCGCAGAATCGCTGTATCATGATAGTATCGTTATCGTGAGCCATATATCGTGATTATATCGTATCGTGAGGTACCCTGCGATTCCCACCCCTACTAACTATAATAATGTTTCACAATTTTTCTGTTTTACTGTATTTTTGATAAAATGGTCTTGGTGAGAATAAAACACCAAAACTTTAAGTTTCCCCCTGCTCAAATTTGCATCATTCCTAACAACACCCCCTTATCCATAGTAAAATTAACTTAATGTACAGCTTTCCGGGTCATACAAAGGTGAATATTTTTCTCAAGTAAAGCAGTAATCATTACAGGAAGTGCTTAAAGTAAAGCCCAATTTAAAAAAGAAACGTTCCGCAAAAAAATAAAGATAAGCAGAGCAGCAGCCTCCATCATAATTAACTGTGCTTCAAACTGAGAGAAACCTGGGGTTATCTGTGTGTGGTGGTCCGCTGGGACAGATGGGGTGGCCTTTATCAGGGCCGTCAGAGGGAAAACACATTTCATGCTCTGCTGACCCCCTTTTTCTCTCTCTTCCCCTCTCCCTTGTCCACCTAGCAGAAGAATTAGGCAGCAAAATTGCTCCCTATGTGACATGGGCCACCAGTGTGTGTGTTTCTGTCTGCGAATATGAGAGAAATGTCAAACATGATCATCTAAACGTCAAGCTATATCATGTGTTCGCTGGTGGAAACAGTTCTCTTCAATGCAGAACACACTCAAAAAAGATCCCACTCGACTACTAGAACATGGCCTGTGGCATTCCGGCACCATTCCTAGTTCCCTGCAGGGGACTGATAAAAACTACTACTGCTGAACTAGCTTACGACAGAGAGTCCTCATTTACTCCCAAATGACATGTTTCCCCTGCTAGAGAACCAGGAGTAAACCTTCTCACCTCTAGATTTCATCAGACACTATAACTGTCAGTCATCTGTCACTATAGTAACAGTCAATCACTGTGCTTGATTCTAGCAGCAGCACAAGACAGAAAAATGTTCAAAGTGCTTGTGTGAGACTTACATCTGGATACTCTTTGACCGGTACGAAGAGTTTCTCCTGTAGATGTACAATAGGTCCCACTGGCTCTGGCAACTCCAGGGGGTGTTTTTCCACCAGACCGTTCACTGTGTCGTTATACATGTCTTTCCTCACTCTGGTTATCTCTGCAGGTAGACAAAAGAGACAAACAGATCAGAAACGTGCATTCCAGTGCATTTCTCCCTAAATTCAGTTGCCAAATATCATGAGAAAAATCAACAAACAAATATTTTTAAGTTTCACAGTAACAGGAACTCACATAAACACAGTGAGATCTTTTAAAACAGAGACTCTTTCATAGCTGGCAGCTCCAGATGAGGTTAAACTCCTGCTGCCAAAACATGATTAACTCAGGATGTCCATTCCTGTCATGCTTACACACACACAGTTTACCCTCACGCTCATTCCCTCCCTCACACATAGCTGCTGTGCTTTAAAACCTAGTGAGCTAAATGAGCTGATAGTTAGGGTTTGAAACAACCAGATGGCGCAGCAAACACACACCTGTTGTGGAATATAGGAGTGCATTAGACAAAAAGAACTATCTACATTAAGAGTAATTACTTGGGACACACCAATCTGATACCTGGAAAAGTGACAGAACGTTGGTGGCGTTTTGAAATGGTATGAGCACCAGGCATGCAAATCCAATACTAGGTTTAGTCATGGTTGTCCAAAACCATGCAATAAATCGTGCATTATGTACCAAATGTTCTGGAGTTACATGATAGCCTTAACTGACAAACGAGCTGGAATTCAAGTCTGCTGCTCTCAAAATCATTCTCCACTGTGCAAACACTACTGTTCAAAAGTTTGAGGCCAGTAAGATTTTTTTCATGTTTTTAAAAGAAGCCTCACTAAGAATACATGGATCTAAAATACAGCAACACTGTAAAATATTACAATTTAGAATTTCTATTTTATTATATTTTAAAATGTAATTTATTCATGAAAACTTTAAAACAGTAAACAAATCTCAAAAGAACAGCATTTTTAAAAAAAAAAAAAAAAAAAGAATTTCTTGAATTTTTGTAACAATTTCCACATTAAAATAGTCTACATGAATTGTACTCTGTACTAGACATAACTGAGCACTGACATGTTGTCAGCTGTCTCAGAGCATTATCAACAAAAAAAAAAAGTGGGATCACAGCATTACTAGTGCTTACACACTAGAACTCTGACAGAGCGTTTGGTGACTATGAAAGTGTAAGATCCAGGTCAGTCTGAAAACAAGTGGGAATAGAGCAAAATTGGATTCCCTAAAAGATAACTGGACCAATCCCACTGAAATTCTCATTGGCTGTTGGATGCATACGTAGGAGTAATTTTTGGTTACATGGAAATGTCACTTTTACAAACCCTTGGATTTTTCTCTACACACCAATCCATATAGAAGTCAATGGATTTGCAGCATTCTCTGATGAAGTGCAACTAATGTCCTACAATACTGATACTGAGAGAGAGTGTGTGTGTGTGTGTGTGTGTGTGTGTGTGTGTGTGTGTGTGTGTGTGTGCGCGCATTTCATGGGGCCCCAAAATCCTGGGAGGGGTTGAAGAGTGACGCAACACCCAGATCAAAACAACAGCAGCTCATGGGCCATGTAAGGATGAAACCTTTAACACAACGTATTTTCTCTCACACATGCAATGAGTCCCAGAAGAGGTGACACAACTGCTGAAAGTATATTAGCCACATTTACAGAACTCAATCTATCTTCTCTCTGATTCCTCCACCCTTCTCTTTTTCCATCCCCGCTTTCACCCAGTGTCTCTCCTTCCACCTTTCAACACACTACAGCAGGAAGGATTTCTCTCTGGCTCTCTGGAGTAAAAGGGCTGTGTTTCTGCATGTTTAATATTCTTGGACAGCAAGAGAGTAGTTTAAAGTAAAAGCAGGAATTAAAAAATTTAAGTATCCTCGACTCAACCAGAAATGGGTCATGAACAAGAACGCCGTTCATTTAAATCTTTTCCGAGGCTCACACAGTATACATCCCTCGCCATATGACCTTTCAATATACATCAGAAATAAACTTCAGTGTAAATGATAATCTGCATTATACATGATTGTTTTATTTTTGCCTGTCTTTCACACACATACACACTCTCAACCCTCGCACCTAAAAGCACTCTTTTAGTGTGCACTTAAAAAAGAGCCAATGAAAAATAGAAACTAAAGTGTTTCTGTCCTTTGGCTGAACAAGAAAGCCACAGTGAAATGCCACATTACCATAAAGTAGCAGCGAGAGAGAGAGAGTGAGCGAGCGATATCGAGCACATGCCATTAGCAGGCACAAACTCTGAGGTGAGTCCTAATTTCAATGCCCAGGCCGCTGGTAGCCTAATGGTTAAGTACCTTGTTTGCCAGCACAAAGGTCGCAGTTTAAACTCTACTAACGGGTGAGGCAAGAATTTGGAGAAGTGGTGACAACAAATCCTGGTCCATTACGCAAGACACTGAGCCCCACAATCGCTCAGGGGTCAGGCTGCTCGTCTGGAGTTGGTTTTTGTGACAGAGGGGGGGTAAAAATGGTTGTGCAAGTTGTGACCGCTCTGGGTTCAGTTTGATAGGTATGCTGATGATGTGCTGCCTGTTCCACTACCCATAAATAAACTACAGGTCGCTGTGTAGTTATGAAAACGCAACCTACACATTAGGGGTGGGGGAAAAGATTTACAGACATAACACTTTAAAAAAAAAAATATATATATATTTTTATATATTTATAATTATTTTATAATTATATACATTATGTAATTTATTCCTGTTATTTTTTTAGCTGCCATTACTTCAGTTTTCAGTGTCATGTGATCCTTCAGAAATCATTCTAATATGCTGATTTGATGCTCAAGAAACATTTCTGCTTAATTTTGAAAACACTTGTTCTCCTTAAAATTGTGGAAACAGAGCTACATGGTTTTCAATAACATGATAAATAGAAATTAAAAACCATGTAAAAACCGAAAAGTTTTAAACTCAGTTTTTTAACAATGTAAAAGTCTTTACTGTCACTGTTGATCAATTTAAATAAAAAAAATAAAAAAACTCCAAAGCAACTCTGAACCTTTGAACGGTAGTATATGGAGGGAGACACAGGGTGATAGTCATAAAAATGCAAAGGAGGAGGAACTCTATGTGTTAAGAACGAAAGAGAACTTTTGCTGATTTAATATTGCACCATATTAGAAAGCAAGACGGACAGTGCACACTTTAAAACCAAAACAATCCTCCACAAAACCGGTGAGCAGGTAAACAAGGTTAAACATCCTGAGACCCTGAATTCGAGGCTGTCTGAACAGACTATTCTCTTTCTCTCTCCAGTCCTTTCACTGCCAACCCATCCATCAAAAGAACCATCCTGTCCTTATGCTTGCTAACATAAGCAACATTACTACCTCAGTAAATATGAGCTATAAGTATATAAAAAGGTTTATATAAATATATATAAATGTTATCCATGGCATCGGCAGTCAAGGAATAAAGAGGTCTGGCTCTCATATTAGAATAAAAAGTAACTAGGAAAAAGGCTGATGCAAAGACAGAACTCTTACGGTGAAACCTGCTGCTTTTAGCACTTCAGCAAACATCGGCATCCATCTGTTTGAGCACTAGTTACTTAGGAGCTATTAAACAGACATTTATAGTAATGAAGCTGGAGTGAAAAGATGCAAGTCACAACTTGTTATCAGTTAAAGGCATAATTCATCCATAAATGAAAATTGTTATTAGTTACTCATTTTTATGTAATTCCAAATAACTTCATTCAAAGGAAGATGATATTTAGGGGGGAAAAAGTTGTTTTGGACCTGACTGACTTTATTGTATGGACAAAAATAATTACCAAAAAAAAAAAATAATAATCTTGTGTTCTTCTGTCATTTGGATTCCTGCATTATGTCAGAAGGGAATAACGGCTGTGATATTTGAATATACCAGTATTATTACAGTCAAGCACATCTGCTTTTCAAATATCGGAACAAAAGTGTACAAAAAACTCAGCACAGTGAACAAGCCTTGGTTTCAAAGGTCTGAATTTACCATTTCTCTTAAAAAACCCTTAATTGATAAGGGAGGGAGGATGAAGCGGAGCGAACAGCGAGAGTTTAAAGAAACGGTGATTCCGCTGGTACTTTAATAGATGTTACACAAAAGGATGGAGAGTGCTCAAAGCTCTTTAAGATTAAAATAAAAGAGAAAGGTGCTTGAGATGAAAGTCTGCTGGTGTACAAGTTTTTCCACTTTGAAGCAATGCACTTCAGCTATCATAAAGTACAGCTAGCCTCTGCAGCCACAAGATTCCTGCTTAATGCATTCTCCGCTTTATTCAAGCTGCAAACGACTATCTCAACAGACAATTCAATTCTGCACTTAACTTCCAAACTGAGAAAAGAGGGGATTCTTTTGGGGGAAAAGAAAACAGTATGCTCGAGATAGGGCCTTTGGAAAGTGTGTACATTTCTTATCAAATGTCCACACCTTTTTTTGAAAGTGTAAAATCCTTTGCCTCCAAAACCAGAATTCAGTATATTACACTGCTGACGGCCTGCAAGTAAAAATCCTTTCAGAAATGTTTGCTTCATGCATGAATTCTGTGAACTCAGCACTGCATTTCATGTTTTGCCAGGGAGAATATTTTCCTGCAACATTAATATGGCTCTTCCAGAGAAATATACTGCCGAGTTTAAAGAGATGCAACAGCTTAGGGCTGGGCGATTTAGCAAAAAAATAGAATCTCGATTTTTTTTGAGAACGTTTGACCGATTCTCGATTTTTTTTACGATTTTTAACTAGGGCTGGGCGATAATTCGATAACGATAATTATCGCGATATAATTTTCCTCGATAAAACGATATAAAGAGTTCGATAAATGTTCGATATAATGTTTATGCGCCAAAAGCGGAACGAAACAGCGCGACTCATTTGAATCGCGCCACACGGACCGTTTATCACGTGTGTCGAGATGCGGTTGGATCGTTCATTTCTCTTTACTATATTATCATTGGCATATTGTCAAAGTGTCTAATTCTAACACCTGGTAATATTTCTATTCAAAATCGCGATTCCTCGATTTATAAAAAATTAAATCGTGGCAAAACATTAAATTCGAATTAATCGATAAAATCGGAAAAATCACCCAGCCCTACAACAGCTCGTCAAAAATCAGGTGATGGGAGCTTGTTTATGCAGGTACAACATGCAAAAGATTCTCAATTTCCTTGAAGCAGTCCAAATTTTCCATGTCATAAATAAAGAATTAAACAGTAAATACTTGATACTGCAAAAACATTATTACGGAAATATGCTATACAAAACAATTCAGACTGTGAATAAGAAATAAAGTTCTGCATGTGTGTGTCCATCCCCACAAGGAAGTAACTTGAAAAACTGTACAATAAAGAGTAATAGCATTCTAATTTTAACAGGGGTGAGAAAAGTAGTAAATGTAAGACAAACTCAAGTATTATCAGTGGGCATTGACTGGTCTCAAGGTAATGAACTGATTTTTTTTGTTTGTTTATTGCAGTTTCTCTACTTTAACTGACGAGAGGCCCAAAGTAAAAACTGCTCAGAGAACCAGATTTTCACAGAGACTGTCTTCTGTAAATATTAGAGCTGAATTTCATAAATAAACATTCATTATTTTGGGCAGCGCCTCGGCTCCCTGTCAGGAGGGGAAAAAAAAGAAAAGAAAAAAGACCTCTGCTTCTGAGAAAGAGGAAGAGAGAGGTGAAAAAGTCAAACACAGAAGAAGAAAAATCTCTGTCTCTCTCATTCAGAGCTTACATGGTTGGTGCCGCCACGCACCAACTCAAATGTAATCAGTTACAAGAGACCGAACTACAACACTCCCACTGAATCCTACAACCTACAGAAAAGAATTTACTGAAAGGAATTTAACAACTCTGGTTCAAGTTTCCACTGAGTTTAAACATGATTATTGCAATACATCTTAAAAGGTTCACCCAACACTGATTACTTAACCTCATTTTGTACTTTGTATTTTTTTTTGTTTTCTGTTTGACTGATGTTTTGAAGAATGTTTTGGTTGCTTTTTTCTTCCATTGTATGGACCAAAAAAAAAAAAAAAAAAATACTGAGCCATTTCTCAGTATCTACTTTTGTGTTACACAGAAAATTAGTCAGAGGTTTGGAACATCTTGAAAGTGAATAATCACAACAGCATTTTCATTTTTGATTGAGCTATTCCATTATGTTTTTATATTAGATGTTTAAGTGAACAATTAATGCAGTGTATCATCATAATCTGTCAGCTTGTGTTTTTTTATTTTTTATTTTTTTTATTTTTTTTTTTTATAAATACTGAACAAGATCCAAGTCTGAATTCCAACACTCAAGTGCCCCTTGCACCCAATGCTCGATTTGCGGGGTTATGTCTGCAAAGTGTCACACTGTAATTGTTCGGCTCAATTCAGTGGAAGTGCTGGCCGATGCTGAAAGATTCCCTGGATGAGCACCAGCATCAGTTCAGTGGAAAAGAGGTAGTGAAGGCAGAGGTGGGGGCTCTCAAATGAGCACACAATCACTGAACACTCTAGAATGCATGAGAGGCTGGTTAGTCAAGTTTACACACACCTACACACACCACTTCACTAACTAAAAGACCATTAAACACTAAGATTTGAAAGCACGCAACGCAACACAAACAAGTCCCAGATTTGCATTTTTGATGGGAAAACGGAGCGTTTCATTTTAAGCCAGGGACTGGAGGTCTGCACCTGACCAGATTTCATGCGCCGCGGGATTAAATTCCTGAATAAAACGCGGTAGCGGTCGGTAACTCTGGTGTAATTTGAACGGGAGCGGGCGGTTTAACAATATCCTGTTCCCAACGTATATTCAGAACAGCATATCTGCGCTTTATTCTTATTGACCACTGGTACAGCCTGCACTCGGACTGTTATGCACGCGATGCACGCATGCTTTTTGCGTCACTCATTTTATTTGCGGGGTCTGTGCGCAGCATGTGCATAACGGTTCTCAGAGCAGGTTATACCCTACCGGTGGTAAATATACGGCCCTCAGACAGAACAGGCAGTGTGTCCATGAGTGACAGTGCAGAATAAGGATGGCGCAAAAAGTGGATGCGCTGTCCTTGAAGGACGTTCAACTCGGGTTTGTTTATATTTTGCTTAGAAATTTTAAATGACAGATGTCGTATTTATTTACTTATTTTTCTCTGCGACACTTTCACAGAAAAATGTCAAACAAATTTAGTATTGAATAAAGAATTTAGTATAAAGAATAATTGAATTTAGTAGATGAATAAAACGGCTAATAGGCTATTTTTGTACAACCTACATTTTTTTTCCTATTGTGTTGTAAACGTTAAACGAACTGTATCCTGACAAGACCAATTTAAAAAAAAATATATATATATATTTTTGTACATTTTTATTTTCTCTGTGACACCTTTTTTCCTAAAATGTTAAACAAATTTTGTGTCTTAAGATAGGCTAATTCACATAAATTCAAGTCAAAGTCAATAAATTCAAGACTCTTGACAAGATAAATAAATAAATAAATAAAATTTTGTGCAGACTAGGCTACACTTTTATTTGTTAGCCTCTCTCTCTTTCTTTCAGTAGCAGAAATTTAAATATGAGATACTGGAAACGAGATCTAAATTTAGCATGAACGGTCGGGTCGGGAAGAAAATTATTCAAAGCGGACAGCGGGTGAACAAAGAGTGAATATACCGCGGGAGCGGGTGGATGCAGAATATAACCTTGCAGGAGCGGGACTAAAAAAACAGTCCTGCGCAGACCTCTACCAGGGACTGAATGGAAAAAGAAATGGATCCAAGTGTCTCTGCAGTTCTCACCGGCCATGAGGAAACACATCAGCTGTATTAGAAACTTCAACACGTCATCAGATGGGCAGGAGGTAGAGGGGAAAGGCATTTTAGAGATAGAAGATCATTTCAGAGAGAACCAACATGTCTGATAACCAACAGGTCGCATAGATTAAACATGTCCCTGCCAACAACAACAGGTGTTTCTGAGTTATATGATATCAGAAAGACTGAGGATTAAAAGATTAGAAAGCTGGACATTAGTAGTGGAATGAACCTGATCCCTGACCTAACACACGCTCCGATCTCTCCATCTCGCTGCGCATTCCCAGATTGTCCTGCTGCAGTCCGGGTTTCCGCAGAGCCATTATGAGGAGCTAAATTTAGCAGGGAGGCTTGTCACACTTGATGATATGGTGCAGGGTTATAGAGTAGAGCTGTTGGGGAGGGGGTGGGTTTGGGTTATCATTCAGGACGAGAGCACAACAGTTACTGCGGTGGTTTAATGGCCGTCCAGCAGGGTGCAGGGTCTAACCACAGACTGTAGATTACTCTTACACCCAACCCATAAGCTGCACAGGGAATCCAACAGCTTCAAAGTCTATGGTCACAAGAAGAGGCTGGTCACAGCTGGTCTGTTCAGAAGCAGGTGAGTTTAGGACACTGGGGAACAAAAGAACTGACACAGCCCGGCCGATCCAGCCAAATACACATGAATGCACAAGTGTTTTTTTCTGTATCACTATTCAGCCACGGTGCTGCTGTTGAATCACTGATGCAAAAGAAATATATTTTTGAGTTGTGAGTTCGTAGTTTATACTAAATGTGACTGAAGAGACACCATGATACGATACCAAATAAATAAATAAATAAATAAATAAATAAACAACACTATCTGTCTATTGCATTATTTTTACTGGATGGATTTTACTTTTACTAAAATAATTACTTGAAATTTGGGATTTTAAAATGAAAAAAAAAATAATAATAATAAAAATCTGTGGCTTTTCACCAGGGTCAAAATAAAAGTCTTGCTTTCAACACCAATTGGTTAAACAGGAAAAATGTATTGGTCAATCAATGCAAAATCTTTTTTCTCTTTTTTTTTTCTCTCTTGTAGTTGAGAAAATATGGGGTAAGAGGCACAAAAACAGTTACACAGTTAGATATTACAGATCTTAAAATTGGCAACAACTACAGCTAACCTACTAAATCACAACTAAACTCCCCAAGAACTGCAAGTAAACCCGGACGAGTAGGCAGACCAAGATGTTTCAAGGACTTTGTTATCTCACTTTCTCACACACACTGGCAGAACAGATGTTTCTGGAATTAAACAGGTTGTAGTAGAGATAAGAGAAACTGATTATACTATTTACAAATTTACAGATAATTCACTTCATTTGCCGTATGACTTGTTGACTGTACTCCATCTGTGCAAGCGCACACACATACTCTAACAAAGGAGATTCAGCAGGATGTGGATTGGAGGAATAACAGGAAGCAAACGGAGGATGCTGAACTGGTGCAGAAAGGAAAAGCCATCGATGTTTTAACAGACCATTAACTGAGTGCTCAAGACTTCCTGAGAGCATGTGACTGTTCAGAAAAGAGGATCCTGTGAGATCAGTATGACATGAACCGCATCAGCTCAGTAACAAGTTACATAGAAAAAAGATACACTCAAATCATGACTTTCATTAAAGACTAGTATGAAGATCAAGTTGGGCATTAATTATCTATTACTTCCTCAGGAATGCCTTCATTGCAAACATATGCAAACACACAGAAAAGACAGTAAACTTGCTAAACAATGACAGGAAGAACTGAATGCTCAAGCAGGAAGGAAGGAACCAGTCAGTAAATGTGCTAAGAGTAGATAACCAAACACCTCCTTCCTCCTGGACAGGACACCTCCCATATCCTCCTGAAACATGGTAACAAACTTGCTTAGTATGACAAACCAAAAACAAACAAGAACAAAATGAGCTTCTTTGTTCTCTTTTCCATTTAAAACTGAACTCATTCAAAGTTTTCTTTAAATAACTCACTGTGGTGTTTAAAACACCAATATTAGCATTAATCACCAGCGGTGCAAAGGAGAGCAGAACGGATCTGATTCTGTGGTTTGTGCTCTGATGTGGTGGTGGTCAAAAACTAGCCATGGCAAAAACCGCCAGCTTGTGCGTCTGCATTGAACTACTCTTCCTTTTCATCTTCCCTTCTTTTTTCCTGTCCTCTAACAGTGTGAGATGGAGTGGCAGGGCTGCATTCCTCTGCTTTTAATTAGCAGGAAATGAGGGCAGCCAATGACAAGGACCATTTACACCAGTGAACAAGAGAGAAGTGAGAGAGAGTGAGATCTCAAGGTGCTAGTTTCACTATGTAAGTGATCTCATAAGAGATGCCTGGGGACACAGGATGGCAGACAACACGAAGTGCCATCCTTCACAGGAGTAGTAATAACAGCAAAGCACTCTGGGTAACAGCACCACAACAACAGAAGCTCCTAGACAAGCCTGAGCATGACTGTGTGCGAGAGGAAGGAGACTGTCTGCCAGTCTTGAAGACAGGTTAAACCAATTTCTTTAAATTAAAGAGCGAGACAGGAGTATATTATAGAACATTTCTCACTCCGGCACTTTGATGGTTCAATCTAATATTTAGGTATCCTGTGCCGCCTATTTCACAAGACGAAACCTGTACCAAGAACGATAAGGTAGATATTTATCAAGGAACTTTCCAGTCATGCAGTGCAGATCAGCAGATGTGCAAAACCAGTTCAATGGCATTCTAAACTGAAACTCTGCTTCAAAACCAAGGACCAATCAGAGAGCAGCGCTACCCGGAGGTTCTGTAATTAAAATGAGGGTGCCTACGGCAACTAAGATAAAAACAAATGTTTACAGAAATGCTGTGCATGTGTGTGAGAGAGAGTGAGAAAGAAATGTAAACTGATTGAAACTCCAGCATTAGATGGACACCATTAAGGTGCTCTTCACACACATTCATACACACAGCGAAAAAAAGCACAGAGAAAAAACAAAACAAAAAAAAAAAAAACATTCACAATGTTTTGACTCAGCATCTGTCACAATGTGTTCAGTCCACCACAAGCTTTCAGCTGATGGTCTGAAGGACAGAAACAGAAAGATGCAGAGAGAATGGAAAGAAAGTATAACATACTAAAAGCAGCAGGCGCGTGAGACTCTTGACTAATGCAAACAGACAGACCCTGTTATAGACTTTAAATGTGAGCAACAGTCTTTAGTTAAAGAGAGGAGCTGCAGCCCTGTGGCACAGAAAGAAAGAGGGAAAGTGATAAAACGGGGAGACAGAAAGAGAAAGGAAATGGAAGCTAGAGACACCTGGTAGGGATTTGCCCGTGAAACTGTGGAAATACACTGACTTTAGTTCAAAACATTCTCTGCAAGTCTTTATCATAAAGTTAATCGAGATCAAAGATCATGCATCCAACCAAACTGGCATACTGGATCAAATTCATCTGTCTACTATTAAGATGGGCAAATTACATGGACATGCCAATCATCCTCAAACCATGAGCAAAACTACACACCAGAAAAAAAGCACACCAGACTACATCAAACTGACATTATTTACAATTGTCTGTTTTGCATAGTGAGGCTCTATGTATATTACAGATCAAAAAATATTCTGAAATATTTCAGTTAAAACAACTTTTCTAATTAATTTTTTTTTTAATTTGTTATTTGTGTGATGGTAAAGCTGAATTTTCAGCAGTCATTACTCCAGTGTTAAGTGACACACGATCCTTCAGAAATCTCTAATATGCTGGTCGTCAATGGTGCAAACAGCTGTGATATTAAGTTCTGCTCAATATTTTTGTGAAAACATGATACATTTTGTTCAGGATTCTTTGATGGATAGAGCGTTCAAACTAGGGCTGAACGATTAATTGCATTTGCGATAATATCGCGATGTAAAAAAACACAATTTTTCAACTGCAGAGGCTGCGATTAAACTGTCACATGACACGCGAGAGTAAAGAGGTGTGTTTGACTTGAAGATCCATTGGTGTATGACATCAATGCACAGCGAGAGAAAGCATAAAGGCCCGGGTATACTTCACTTTCCGCGTTCCGTTCCATCTCGCGCACAGCCGCATCGGCGCAGCTTTCAAAGTATACTCAACCGTGGATGAGTGCTCGACACATGCGCAGTACCACCTACTTGACTTGCACTCTCTCAACATTCACCTCGCGCATGCGCTGTTGTACGTGCACCGTCCGCACGGTCTCAAAAAATTGCCTGCACGCGGACGGGGTGCGCGGCTGTCAGCGAGCCCTCCTGATGACGAAAATGACGTAATGCGGACGGTGCGCGGACGCGGACGGCCGAAGTATACTTTGGCCTTTAGGAGACGTCTGCTCTCTTGTAGCTCTTGCGGTCCTTTGATGACACACACCAATCAGAGGAAGCATCAAGTTGGCACGCTACGGTGTTGTCAAGTCCGCAGTTTGCCTCCAAAAACGTGATATTTAGCCCCTAAAATGCGAATCTTATCAGGGGAACCCCTCCAAAAAACGTTTATTTTACCCCCCGGAATGCGATTTGTACCGGTGGACCCCCCCTCGAAATGCAACTGGACTCGTTTTGGGCTAGTTTTGAGTAGCAATTGGGCGGGTTGTGTTGTGAGAACCTGGCAACCCTGGCACGCGGAAATGTTTGAAATGTTTTCTTATTTATTTAAAGTCTGTCTAAAGTTTACAGACAGTGTTTAAAAAGAGCAATCCACATGTTTACATAGGCCTATATGTTTATTACAGTGACTTTGAATTACCTAAATACTGAGTGTGGGAAAACAGATGTTTTTTTTTATATTTCTGCAGTCTACTTTAGTTTGTGTGATTTGTTACTGACTTTCGTATTAATGTTTACACCAGGCTTATGTGTCAGTGCTGTATGTTGCCATAATTATTACATGCTTACAAGGCTGAAAGTTCAACAAATCAGTCAATATACTACTGTGATTGTAGTTGTTAAATAAAAATGTCATTCATATCAATTCATGCATCACCTAATTGCACTGTAACATATAAGCCTGGCCTACAGAAAAGAACATTTATATTTAATCTAATATTGTGTTGGTCATACTATACAAAGATTTATTGCTTGTCTTTGTTGAATAATACAGAACATAAAGAGCTTTAAAAAATAATTGCATATTAAAATCGCAATCGCAATATTGGTAAAATAAATAAATCGCAATTAGATTATTTTCCAAAATCGTTAAACGATCATTTAAAATTGAAAAAGTCTTTACTGTCACTTTTATTCAAAATAATGTATCCTTGCTGAATAATAGTAGTTTTAAATTAAAAAAAATACATCTCATATTGACCCCAAGCTCTTTAACAGTAGTTCAAAATCCCTTAATAAACAAAGGCATATTTTTATATTCACAAACCCATTCATACGTTATATGTATATACTGTATGTTGTTTACATTCTCAAATCTGTTGTGCTCTTCATAATAAATATCAATCCACTGAATCATTCCAATGAGTTTTACATTAAATTTTCCACCAATGCCATCACAACGTCAAGACCTGTGTCTGAAAACCCCAACAATAACAACAACAGTTTAAAGAGAATCTTGCCGAGCTACCTGAATAAAATCTATTTATTAGCACAGTCATCTGAAGGTCTGTGGTTTGTTGCCACCATGTTAAAATAAAAACACAGGTTATCTATATACAACAGGATGGCAACAGCATGCATCTGCATACGTGTGTAGAATGTGTTTATGGCTTCCTTTAACTGAAAGAGAACGCTTACACAGTCTTCATATATCAGTCTTATCTAAATTACTTCAGTCATAAAGCCAAATTCATTTATGGTCACTATCAATTCTCTGTGTGGCTACTGTTGTGAGGATTGCTGAACATTTAAAGAGTGAAAGAATGTAAAGCCTCACAATCAGCTTTGTGCTGGTCACACCGGTGGTGCAAAAAGTCTCAAACAGGAAGCTGTAACCGAGGTCACATCCCGTATGCTGGAGCAGTGATGTCATGTGTGTGTGAGAGGGTAATGTTGAACACACAATGCTTCATTGTCCAAGAGCAGACACCCTGTGAAACCACATACACACTCACCCACCCCCTCCATGCAGGCTGACCTCATTCACAACACATACTATTTGTCTTTCTATGTGTCTTTCCCTCTCTTTTCTGCCACCCGGTTCTGTTCGACCCTGCCATCGCTCTCTCTGTGCACACAATCAATCTGTTGACCCCACTAGCGCACCAAGCCTTCTCACAAAGCACAGTCGGGACATGGTCTTCCTCTCCCATGATGCGCTTTTGTTTTTGACACATTTAAGAGCTAATTGAGCACAAATGCAGCAGAATAACAAGGAGCTAGCAGACAAAGACAAATCTTTGTGTAGCACGAAATGGCGATGGCTTCTCTGTTGTGTTTGACAGCGGGATTGATGAAGGCCGATATAACATCCACAGCGAAACAAATCTCTCTCTCGCTCTCCCTCTCTCACACACAGTTGGCTGTAGAGGAATGTTAAAATTACAACAGGTGACTAAGCTTCAGTTAATAGTCTTTCAGTTTAGCCTTTAGAACACACAAAATTACAAAAGCTTACACACACACAGTCAAAGCCCAGAATGAAACAACTGTTCCTATCTGCTGTTAAGTGCTCTAGAAATAATCAATGGTTGTTCTAGATAATTGGTCTTGGTTTCACAATGCTGACGTGTTTTTTGAACATGCAGAAACTGAAGAATGTGTTCTGGAATGCTACTGTGCGTTTAGAGGAATTACAGTGTCCTAACGACAAGCAGTTTGTCTGTTGACAACGAACATGAATATGCTGTATAATAGGGGTGAGAATCTTCAGGCACTTCACAATCCGATCTGATTCTGGGAATCACGATCCGATTCCAAAACGATTCTCGATCTATATTTTTTCCCCAATTAATTCTTCTGCTGTGCAAATACATATTTACAACTTTATATTTTAACCAAACTTGCAGTTTCTATGCTTTTTGTTTATAGTTGGAATCTCTGTATGTCAGTACTGCCATCTTAAAAATATGGGTGTGAATCTTCACTGGTTTCACGATTCAATTCAATTACGATTATCATTATCAACTCAATAATCACGATGCGTCACATTCTCAGTTTTCAATTTTACTGCACACAGCTACATTTTCATATAAATCTTATATCAAATTTATTTTGTGCAAAATTTACTTTATTTTTTTAATTATATAAGCAGGCTACTTTTTAAAAAAATACTCATTTCAATACTCAAATAAGTGTTCTTTAAGTGTCCGAAAGTTTACAGACAATAGTTATGGGTTTTTCTTTTTTTCCTCAGCATTATTGCCGTTTGATTATTACTGATGAGATCACAGACAGTGGCAGCTTTAACAGGCTGCATTCACACTAATCCACAGATCTATTTCGACATATCAGATGTTTTATCCTACTCTGAAAACATAACTGACTGTGTGTAGTCTACATCAATTTCATATAAAAGTATTCAAAAATGCAAGTGCATTTAACCGCAGCCACAATCGAGCTTCAGGACAAACAAATACAAAGCGCACGTGAAAGTCTGTCAGTGTGCGAGTTTCGTGCATCTAATAGTACTGCATTACAAATGGCATAAATGAAAGCATATCTAAAGAAAACACAGCGGGTGGAAGCACACACTGTCAAACAATGCGCACGTGTCTCACAGCGCAAATTCTGTGCAATAAAGCCCACCGCGTCTCTAGCGCGCACCCGTGCCAAATGCGGGGGGAAAAAACAAGCTCAGAATCGATTCAGAATCGTTGAAGAGAGAATCGCGATGCATCGGAGAATCGATTTTTTCTCCCACCCTACTGTATAATGACACATATTCGCAATGCACTTTGTAAAACACATACTTGATTTTTATGCCTGCTGACATGATGCATACACTACCATTGAAATGTGTGGTCCAGATTTTTTTTCCCCAAAGAAATGAATAGTATATTTATGAAAAGTGACAGTAAAGACTTTGTTACAAAAAAATCCATTCCAAATAAATGCTGTTCTTCTGAACTTCACATTCATTATAGGGCTGGGCGATATGGGCAAAAATTCATATCTCGGTATTTTTTGGCCGATTTGCGATATACGGTATATATCTCTGTATTTTTGTTTTTGTAATTGGAAAAAAAATCTGTATTTAACATATATATTTCACTTACCACCCAATGTTGTCCAACAAAACAATACATATTAAAGGCTATGAAAACAAATAAAGTGAATGTAACCATGTAAGCCTTTATATTATGTGCAAAAAAGGGTTAAAATCACATTTCAGTCTAACACTGTAACATTGCAATCTAAAAACAAAAATAAGGCTTTTAAAGCAGAAGTTAAATTCACTAAACTAAAAATGAAAATAAATAAGAACAAAAGCACAGAGTTATGTTAGACTATTCTGATTACCCCATTACAGTCATTTTATATACAGTTAGTGCTATCATAAAAATAGACTTACTTGCAGAATTTTAAACCTACATGTCACATTTATTGGCCAACTACAAATATTTCAGCTAAATGTATATTTTAGTCAGAATTATTGCGCTAATATTTAACTGAGCTTCGTCTGTTCGGCGCGCTCGTTATAAATGAAGTCTGTGAAGTTTAGCGGAGAATCGTACAGCAGAAGGCTCATGCACTTCTGACAACAAAATGGAAATATTTCCCTGACTTTCCAACATTTACAGATGGAGAATATACCTGTGAAATGTAAGTTATGCATTAGGGAAACAGCACATCTCAAACACACTAAACAGCTTGAGTAGAGTCTCTGTCAGCGGCACACGCAGCCTTTCTGTCAGAGCATCTGACGGGCCGAGCCGCTTAAACTATGCGAAACTATACTATGTCTTACCAGTTTTTAAAGGCCTTAATATAAAGCTTGTCGCATGTTTAGAACAAATTGGATTATGCACTTTCTCCGCAGCAGCTCAGTCTGTGTCCTCCGCTATATTTTCAGATGCGCTCATATCAAACTACTGTATATCAATATAAACGGTATTGCCTCATATTGTAACGCTTATAAAGAAAATATTGATATTGTACAAACTCGATATACCGCCCAGCCCTAATTCATTATACTGAAAAAAAATACTAATTAAATATTAATTAAACAATATAAAATTAGATATTAAAATATTTAGAAGAACTGGAATAAATTACATTTTAAAATGTTTTGTTCACAGAAATGATCATCCACAATTAAACATTTAATACTGATAATTTTAAAATTCACTAATATTGGTCATTCATGATATGGCACAGATATATTGTGCATCCCTAATGTGTACATAACCATAAATAAATAAATAAAAATGTAGCCTGAGTGAACTGCAAGAATACTTCCTCTGTGTGTGTGAGAGAGAGAAAGAGAGCAAGAGAGAGAAATATTTTATTAACAAATAAGAATTATAACAAAACAGGAACTACTGATGATATTTTGAACGGAATCAGTCTGACAACATTTGCTGTAGAAAAGACAGACAAATAACCCACTTATATCACAATGACATCTGCGTTCTCCCATGAGGTCTAGTGCATGGTTCACTCTGATTGGTTCTCTATGAGGCAACACTCAAAACAGACAGGGAGGGGGGAAAAAAAAAAAATAATAAAAAAATAAAAATCAACACATTGGTTTGGAGACTCCAATTTCTACAGTGAAATAAAGCCTGCGGTGTTGCCTATCTGCTGCTGAGAGCAAACTGGAGGTGAATAGTTGAAATCACAGGGTGAGACAATCAAACAGAACCACCTCTGGCCGAGGCCACGGTCCACATAGATCAATTCAAGGACCATTTTCTAGCCAGTAAGAAATAAGCGTGATCACAATTACGCCTAATTAAAGCATTTAAAGAGACAGAACAAACATTAGACGGATTCAATTGCTTAATGAATGTGTAGATGAGCGCTGAGGAATACTGCTGTCTGATTTAACCAAACAATTCCTCTGTTGCTCAATTAGAGAGTGCAAGAACTCAAGGAAAATGCAAAGGCAAACACAGTGTCTCCAAGCTGCTGTTTGTAAAATGGAGAAAAACAGTGCAGAAATGGCATGAAAGAGAAGTGTGAAGGGGTGTGGAGATATTTCAGGCAGTTGTGGAATGTGAAAGGGTGAGGCCCTTCCCCTGCTCCGGAACGAGAGAGAAAGAGAGAGAGGATAAACACCAACCGCTCCTGGACTGATTTTCTTAACCACAGTAAAACTACAGACACACATGCTATAAAGCATGACTTTTTGCTTTTTGGTTCTTATGAAAAGGACTCCTCCTCTTCCAAAAACACTGAATCAGCCTGTTCCTGTGCGAGCTGGCCCATGAAAGCCCTGCTGTTCTCCTACGGGAAGCACATGAGAGTGTGTGTAGTTAAGAAGTTAGTGACTGTGTCTGAGTCATTGCATCAGCCTATCATGCTCTCAGCTACATTAGCCGAAAGACAACTTGTGATCTGGTTCAACAAGAGCCAAAACTGTTCCAACTAAATAAATTCTTCACTGTACGTGGATGGAAAAGTTGTTGAAGAGTGTGTGCTGGTGTCTGTGTGGTGTCAGGCGGACAGCGGTGCTGGCAGGGCAGAGTCTGATAAGAAAACCCTTCGCTCTTGAGAGAGACCACAGACATGACTTTATCAGGGGCCACACAAGGGCCAAGTCAGGGGCCAATCCACAAACACACGCCACCATTGGGGGGGGTGGGGAGAGAAAATGAGCGAGGCTCCTCTGTTCCCTGCGCTAACCCTGTCAACCTCTTCCTGCTATCCAATTTATCACCGCCCAGCAGGACACAGAAAAAGAGAGAAACAAAGATAGAGAGAATAAAATTATCTGCACACTCACTCCACTGCACCCGGGCTCGAGCTGAGTACCTGAGCTAATGGATCTAGCTAGCTAATTAAAGTAGATGCTGTAAGGGGTCCCACGGGTCCTAGCCTGTAAGAATCACTTCCTGTTAGCACCTGGAATGATCTCAAATACGAATGCTGCATCTAAATATACTGAATATAATAAAAAATAAATCACTTCTTGATCATCGATGAAGTGGGAAATTGGTGCTAGTACAGCTTATACACTGACCGATCAGAATCAAGATTTATATTTATTCTAGAGGACTGTATATTCACCTACACTAATGAAAAAAATAAATCAGGTTAGTAAGATATTTTTTTGTTGTTGAAAAATGAATATTCATTTATTCAAGGATGCATTAAATTTACTAAAGTAACAGTAAAGACATCTATAATGTTACAAAAGATATTTATTTTAAATAAATGCTGTTCTTTTAAACTTTAAAAGAAAATTCATTCAGAAAAAAAAAAGCACAAAAACTATTAAGCAGCACAACCGTTTAAAACATTAAGAAATGTTTCTTAAGCACCAAATCAGCATATCTGAATAATTTCTGAAGGATCATGTGACACTGAAGACTGGAGTAACGGCTGCTGAAAATTCAGCACATTTTTCAGAGCCACAGAAAACACAAACCATTTCAAGACAGAATAATTTCCTAACAACCTGTATGACCGTGAGAAATCAAGATCTTTAACCTTGACTCATTCCTTCCATCGTTGTGTCCATTTCTGAACACCGCCTGCATTGAGCTCTGGCACTGGACTCAGCTGCCACTGACTTATCAAAGACAGCTCTAAAAACACCCGCAGGGTCACCTCTGAAGATCAAGCACGCAGCAAACCTGTCTTTCTCTCGTCAGCCTGACACACACTCGAACGGTGCGGGGAGAGGGAGGGAGAGCAGTTGTCTTGTGCAGGGAACAGAAAGGGACACAAGGGAGACGAAAGGGTGTTGGTTTTCCTTTGCCATGACAACAGCTGCAAACACACACGATCCATTCGAGTTATGAGCGTTTGTGCACAGCTGTCATGAGAACTCTTACAAGACGACAACTGAGAGAGCGTTCCCACATTTCACCTCCAAACCTCCACACGCTGTCTCTCTTTCATCCAGCAGAAAAGTGTGAAGCTGCATTGAAACGCTTTCAAGTCTTTATTTACACATTGAACACTCCACAATAATAAGAGTCATGCTTAATGAAATACCTAAAATACTATCATTTGTCTAAACTTCTCAGCTCAATCTCTGCTAATGTCTTTTTCAACTGATCTGAATTCGCTCTCTCTCTCTGATCTTAGATCAGTGCAATACACAGAAAAGGTGGAGCACACGTCCTTTCAAAAACTCGTGACAGACCAACACATGAGCCAATTTGTCCATTTTGTGATTATTCACATCAATAACCTTGTCCGATTAACAGAAAAAATTGTTCAGTTCCACAATCTACCACCAGCTTTGCAAATTATTATTGCACACTGTTTGGATTTTCATAAATAATATTCATTAAATATAGGCCTACATGTTTAAAATGGCATTATATCACCCTGCTGTCTAGACATCAGGATCAGGCATTTAAAAACCCATATCAATCTGATGTAAAGCAGAGGTCAGGAGAGATAGCAGACGCTGTGTGTAGCTGTACAAATTTCCCTCCCTACGCATTAAGTCTGAGTATTTACCGTTACAAATACACAACTGGCTCACATCACCCTGAGCTGCTCATTTGCATTGCCAAATCAGTATGCAAATTCAGCTGAGCGCAGCAGAGATTTTACACCTAGTCCAATCCATGTGTGTGTTCAAAGAAATGTGTGTCAGAAGGAAAAAAAGGAAGGATGAAGTTGTCCTCTGCGGTTTCAGCTCATTTTTGAGTGGATTGAGAAGAACAGATTACAGCAAGAGAAGAGCAAAGTTCAGGTAAACAGAGCAGAATGAGTTCAGATACACAAACATGAGGCGGTATCACTGCAGGAGGAACTAACACCTCACTGTTTGGTGTCAGAGCACACAGCTTCATGAGAATTCTCTCATGGAGACACTAAAGGACCAAGAAGAAGACTTCTTAAAGAAACACATCTGTGTCATTTACGTACATAGAGAGAGGAAAAAGTCCTATTGTAGATGTAAGAACTCCAATAGTTTGGTAGCTCAGTGTCTACATACTAAAACTGTAAGATATTAAAAAAATAGTTCTTGCAAAAATTTAAATTCTAACATTTTCTTACCATCATGCCATTCCAAACTATTCTAGACTTGCTTTTGTGAAACACAAAAGAGCATAATTTGAAAAATGTGTTTTATTTTCATTAGTCTTTCTTGAACAAATGGCAGAATTTGTTTTTGCAACAACTATCCCTTTAAAACGCGTTTTCTCCAATAATAATAATAATAATAATATTATATATATATATATATATATATATATATATATATATATATATATATAAAATCTATATTGAACATAATAAAGAAAAAAAATAACAACGTTAAGTCGTGAACTTGGCAGAAGTTCAGTTGTGCGTCTGGATAAAGTCAAAACCAAACCCAAAAAACCTAATCTAAAGTGTGGTTTCTGTGGTTGTGTGTCGGAATGTGGAGTTGTGATCAGTCAAACCAAACTAGTTTATCCGGTGACGCACAGGGTGATTTAGCAACACGTTGAGAGAATACGAGCGCAAACAAAGCTGATATTGGATCACATTGCGGCAGATTTTAGGGCTGCTCGTCCCTCTTTGTTACAAGACAAACAGAGCCGCGTGTTTGCATGTCAATAGCACGAGCTTTCGTGCACTTCATGAAATTAATACAGACGGATACTGTGTATTTGTGTGTGAAGGGGAATTCAAAACCTCTCCAGAGGTTAGAACCTGACTATAAACTACATGCATTTCAGACACAAACAGTGCGTTTAAATAAACGCACAACATGTGTGAAGAGAAATCAGTGACGGTGCAAATACACAAGCTGCATTGAGAGAAACCTGCTGCATATCACAGCCACGGACACTCCTTCTCCTTCACATGTTGTATGGTAAAAATGAAGCTTTATACGTTAAAGATATGTGAAATAAAATGTCGTACTATTGACACAGAGGTGTATAGGCACTTGTGCGTCTCTCTCTCACTCTCTCTCCATAGGACGCATTCATGCAAAACTCAACTGAGTGCCTCAGGGGGGGAAATCTTAATCTGCAAACAAACAGCTAATTGTTCTGATTAAATCCTTTGTGTTGAGTACAGATATGACTTTTTTGTACACCCAAGTAAATAAACATATAATAAAGCGATTTCAATCGAAAATCAAACGCGAAGTTTCTTGTGTGCAGCTAACGTTACTAACTTCGGCTAACGTCCCTCACACCCAAAAACAAGTTAGGAATCGTTGAAACGCCTAGTAATATGTCATTTACAGCTCAAAATAAACATTTAGGGGAAAAGTAGACTCTTAAAAGGTCTACATTTGACAGTAAAGCAGTGAAAGTTTGTAAATATGACGACGGGTAAAAGTTGTTGATTTAGCAGACTGCTAACAGCGCTAGCGACCCTCAGACACCAACTGACGGCGGAAAAAAAAAAGACTTGAAATTTTGAAAATCGGTTAAACACCGTCCAAAACGGTGTAACCGTTTAGAACCAGACCCAAAAACGCAAGTCGACCTTAAAACAGAAACCATAACCATTGTTTTGAGTCTCTTTCTCTGAAGACTGATAGTTTGTGAAGTTGCGAAACACCACATACACACTCGCGGGTCGGGTTTACACACACGTACCTTCGTCCAAGAGTCTCTCCAGGTGTGTGAAGATACCGCACAGGTTCGGTAAACTCGTCATGAGCTTCTTCTCGTTCAGTAACTGCATGAGATAGTCGGGACTCGGCCTCGGTCTCTCCTTCACCTCCATCTCCCCGACCATCATCTTTGCACGCAAACGCTCACAATCCTTCCCCCAGAAAAGAAATAAAGAAAACACAAAACAAAAAATAACGGTGCTGCTCAAATCCCTCGTTCCCCCTCCAGGCTGCGGCGACCCTCTCCAAATATAAGGGCTGATTTTAAGGTGCAGGCTCTCTCTTTCTTTCTCTTTCTCTCCCTTCGCTAGAGTCGCGCGATGTGGACTCACTGTGTTCTCTTCGTTGTACTGAGCTCGCGCTGCCGCTCCGGACTGAGGAACCTCAGAGAGCGCCAGACCCGCCTCGCGCGCATTGGCTGCTTGCGCGACGCGGACGCGCCGGGTGACCAATCAGCGCACAGCTCTGGAGAGGCGGGGCTAGTGTTTTAACCGCATGAATCAGCGCCTGAGATGATGGACAGAGATCAGAGCCAATAGAATGCAGGCTCGTGACCGCTAAGAATCACCGGCGGGGATGATTTATTGTGAAACGCTGTGAAAACATGTCTGTGACAACAAGTGTATGCCTTGTGTGTTTTGATAGGGCTTGGCATTTCATGGTGTGTTGCTTTTTATAATTAAATCGTTTTGTGTGTGTTTTTGATTTGCACAGTCGGTTTTGCCGTGTAATGTGATTCACTGTTTGAGACAAGAATATACTTCACGCAAGTACGCGAACGTACGCTGCGTTCCAAAATGCGTCGGCGCGCAACTCTGCCGTATGTTTCTGGCCGTAGAATATAAATGAAATTTTTTAAAATATAAAAATCTTGTTATTCAGTATACAGCGATCCTATAAAAACAGACCAGTGGTTCTCAGTCTTTGTGACTGGGAGATATTTCTCCTGTATTTTTGACAAAGCTGCTTCATTTCAAACTTTTTTTTTTCATTAACAAAAATGAAGCGTATTGGTAGGCTATATTAAATTAATTAAACATGATTAAATTTGTGAGTACAGAACTTTCAAGAACGGCATGTTCTTTAATTAAAAAAAAAAAAAAAACACTAAGTTAAAGGATTATTTCTCCCAAAAATGAAGATTTGTCAGTTTACTCACCTTTATGCTATTTTAACACCACAGCTTCATGGTTTCTTCACTAGTTATGGATTTATTTTAGTATACTTTTATGTGGTTAATTTTATTTCACTAAGTAGATCAATCCAGTAGGAATGTCATGTGGTATGAAAATGAACACTGACATTTTTTTAGATATAGCTTTTGTTTTTTGACCAATCTTGAGAATTCAAGCTGCTCACAATGAAGAGAGAGAGAGAGATAAAAAAATGAATATAAAATCTCCAATCACAGTTTCACATTCATCAGTGTTGAAGACACAAATTTGAACAGACGCTATATCAGCTTGGGACTTCATGCTCAGCTGACCTTCTCCAGATCCTATCCACATGGAAGATAACAGGACACAGGACACACTCCTTCAACTAGATACATCACACAATAATTCCAAATATTTACAATCCAGAAGAGGAGATATGTTATGATACACTCTCAGAAGAAAGGTATAAGCTGTCACTGGGACAGAGCCCTGTAAAAAGGTACCAAATTGGTACTACCAATATGCCAATATGTAGCATTTAGGTCCTAAATGTACCTGTTAGTGGCAAATAAGGTACAAATGTGTACCTTTTGAAAAGGTACCACTCCAGTGACTTTTTTTTCCGAGAATGTATTTTATGGCTCCAGAGAGATTGGCTCCAAATAATGTCCAGATGCACATGAGCAAAAATGCTGAATGCAAGTTGCATTTTTACATGTATGGGAATGATCCAAGTGTTGCAGACCTCCTCATTTGTTCCATACAAATATATCCATATGATTCACCATGCATCCTCCTATTCACATGACTCATCATCCTTTCTTTCTTTAATCTCATTTTTCAGCTGCATCACCTTCTTAGTATAACAGACTGAAAACATCACCAATTTATGAAGGCAGCACAAAAAATTCAGCATTTATCTCGGTCTCAGATAAGAATCCTTTGCTCTTATCAACACTGCCACATACATTTTAATTTTAATAGGCACTGCGTCTGAGACAGGCCACACGTGTCTGCGTGCCGCTAGTGTGCGTGTGTTTTGTAATGTGAGATATTAATCCCCGCCCAAACCCTGTATTTTCCTCCTCTATTAATAACACGGGTTTCATTCTACAATTAATCCAATTAACGACACTTTAGATAAAAAGTGAATATGAAATCAGGTGGTTGTGAAGCAGCAGGGAGCAGAGACGGGAGGGAGATGGGGCTTCAGAGAGGGCATCAGTCATGATCCCGTGGTCAGTGCCGGCAGCTGATTAGAAAAGCAGTAGGTGGCATAACTGTGTCTGGAATATAACGTGAGCTCCCTCAAAGCACAGACACTCCTTAGTTATTTTGTCTGAAGAAAGCTTGAAGGCTTTGAGTGTGAAAATAATACAAAAGCATAAAACAAAAGCAATTATGCGTGGGTGCAGGAACACCAGAGAGTGAAATCTGGGTCAATTGTGAGATAAAGAGAGAGAGAAAAATCGTACATTGTTAAGGTGAGGTGAAGAGTGGGACATTCTCAGAGTGTGTGCGTGAGTGCCATTGAGTATTTATGGGAGTGAGAGTAAAAGCATGTATAAACCTTACACATGCTGATGACTGTTAAATACACAAATTATTGTATGTGCCGGTCACATGTTGGGTGTTGTTTGTTGGACTGGGGCGCTGACAGCACTGATGGATCCTGTTCTCTCCATCCAGTCCAGCGCAGTGCAGTATAATCTCACCGTGGGCTGCCACGTCATTCATGGCTCCCCAGGGGTCTGCAGTGAAGATTACAGCAAACACACAGTCCTTCATCACTCACTCGGGGTTCAAGGCCTTTATGCCACATGTGCCGACACACAGTTTCTCCAAGACATTCTTGAGTCAATGACACGTAAGACAAAAAGACGATAAAGACAAAAAAACAAAAAAAACAAATCTAGTATAAAGTATATTGTACAGATCTTCAAAATACACAGTCAAACCAAAATTTATTCAGACACCTTCAACATTTCTCACATTATCACAGTTTATTCGCTATAGTTTAGAAAACTGTAATAAAATATGACAAGAACTCGAGAGTTAAACTGTGTCAGAACAAATTCATCTGTCAGATAACTCTGATAGAAAGGTATGTAGTGAATTAGGTTGAATAGCTGTTAGCTGTTAAATTAAGTACACAATTAGATAATACCAGTTTAGGTCAACCATTACCAAGCAATGCTTAATTTTGTTGAGTCTGCGGTGTAAAAATGTTGCATTAGCAATTAAAGAAAAAACACTTAAGCAAAACATGGTCCGGTCAAAGTGTCTGAATAATTCTTGGTCCCAAATTTTTACCAATTTTGCTGGTAGTCCTCTGTATGAAGAATTTTTGGGTGTAATATGTCACAGTTTACTTTATTTTGCTATCCTCACTTACATAAATGAACTATCCTGCACCCACTAGTAAAAAAATATGTTTAATTTTTGTTTTTTACTGTACACTTCCTAATCATGTTTGTTGCATTTAATTTTGAAAAACGTTTCAATTTAATAGCTCTCAAAGAATTTTTAACAAAAGGTTTAAAATATGTATTTTCCAAGGTAAATTGTTTCGTTTTACACTTCACCACGTTTTACATTTAAAGTTAATTTGGTGTAATTTTGACCATTTAATATATTATTAATTCATAAATAATGTTTAAACATTTTTGAAAAAAAAAAAAAAATCAACACTCTGAGGGAAATTCACAACTATTTTACATTTTGGCAAACTGGTTATGAATTTGCAAGAATTTGTCAAATTTTATTAATACGTGCTTATGCTCCACTGAGGGCTAGGTTTAGGGGTGGACATTCACGCTCGCTTTTTTAAAAAAATCTTTAAACTTTAATTTTTTTCATTATATTGTTTAAATTATTTGACTTTATTATTACATGAAATAATATTTTATCCTTTTTAGTGCTGTTAAATGATTAATCACAATTAATCACATCCAAAATAAAAGTTTTTTGTTTACATATATGTATGTGCATTGTGTATATTTATTATGTATATATAAATACACACACGTGCTGTATATTTTTTGAAAATATTTTCATACATTTATATATTTAAATTCTTATATTTTATATTATACATAAATATATTTCATTTATAAACAACATATTTTTCTTAAATATATACATGCATGTGTTTGTATTTTTATATACTGTACATAATAAATATGCACAGTATACACATGTAAACAAAAACTTTTATTTTGGATGTGATTAATCATTTGACAGCAGTAATCCTTTTACTGAGGCTTTTTTTTTAAAGATTATATCAGTATAGCACTTATTTATTTAAGCACTAGAAAATGATACATCAACATTTTGATGCAGAATTGATATTTGTGATTAATCAAAGTAATTAAAATAGAATGCAATTCAAAGGACTGCTGTACATGCAGGTTTTAAAAATACATTTTAAATTTCCAGGTGAATGTGTGTGTTTATGTGCGTGTGATTGGTTCTCATGGTGGTCCAAAGGATAAGGACGGTGCTTGTTTGTGTGTGTGCAGAGCAACGGCAGATGTGTTTGCGTCTGATAAGAGCGTCTGGCTGAGGTAGAGGAGGAGCAAGGATCAGACAGCTGAACCCCGTCGATCCGGAGCTGGTGAGAGAGGAAGATCTCTCCAGTCTCCTGCCGAAAAACCATCGGCCTCCTGTGAGCCTTCTTCAAAACACACCACGCGCTCACACACTACACACCAGCACCACTTTAAAGAAACTCACTTTTCAAACAGTCAAACAGTCCGATATTAGAAAAGACTGCTCAACGAAACAGCTCAATTCTGCTGCTTGGAGAAAGACAAAATGTTACAGAAGTTCAGAATTGCAAAAATGCACTGATGCCAAGTTCAAAAAGCATCCACAACCCATTTTACTTCAGTAATCTGATGTATTTATTAGAGAATTTGGATTTTAAAAGATAAAATGGGTTGTGAATGCTGGGAAATGCACTGATGCCAAGTTCAAAAAGCATTCACAACCCATTTTACTTCAGTAATCTGATTTATTTATTAGAGAATTTGGATTTTAAAAGATAAAATGGGTTGTGAATACTGGGGAAGTCGTGGCCTAATGGTTAGAGTGTCGGACTCGTAACCCAAACCCTGCCGCTCTCTACAGCGCTCTCTTCCACCTTCAATACCATGACTGAGGTGCCCTTGAGCAAGGCACAGAACCCCTAACTGATCCCCGGGCGCCGCAGCAAAAATGGCTGCCCACTGCTCCGGGTGTGTGTGTGTGTGTGTGTGTGTGTGTGTGTGTGTTCACTGCTGTGTGTGCGCGCACCTAGGATGGGTTAAATGCAGAGCACTAATTCCAAGTATGGGTTACCATACTTGGCCACGTCACGTCACTTTTTTTAACTTTTTTAAAAATAGGGTGGGACTTGATTTGGTCCACAGGTGAATTGATTGGATGGTGAAAAGTGGCAGGGGTGGAGCAACTTGATTACATTTTGTAATATGTTTTTGTTTTCTTCACCACATCTCTGAGGCCTATAGGAGTCCAAATCAATGACGTTTTTGAGTCAAATTTTGGAATAACATCAGAGCTCCAGTCTATTCTGTGGAGTGGTGGTCTGGGGTTGAGAGGTGCGGGGGACACCTAAGCATGAAGTCACTCCAAAATAAATCTCCATTGAGCTCAGGGATTTGCACATGCTCACTGGCTGGCGTTGGGTTTCGTGTGGCCCCTGGCAGATGCGCCGAACAAGAAGAATAGATCCCAGAGGGCTATTTATTCCTGCTGCTCCCTTCGCTTTCCCTCCCTCCCCTCTGCACTGTTGCTCCTAACAATCTGGCATTCTTACACTCCAATGTTTTTCCTTCCCTCTGCTCTCGCATCAACGTCTCCATCTCTGTTTTATACCGATTTCATTCATCGATTCACCTGAGAGGCAATTAGATCCGAGCCAAATCAGGCAAATGAGAGGAACAGTTGATCCAAAAAATTTTCCCTCATGCTGTTCCAAACCTTTCTTCTTTAAAACAAATGTCTCAGTGTATTCTGTCCGTTCAAGGAAAGTTGTTTTGAACCTTGTTGACTTTCATTGTGTGGGCCAAAAAGTACTAAAAATATCTTCTTTTATGTTCCACAGAAGATAGAAAGTCTTACAGGTTTGAAAGAATAAGAGTGAGTAAATGATGACTGAAACTATTCCTCTCACCATCTTGGTTTCTAGGACTCGAGCTGGGACTCCAGGTCTCTTTATTGACCCGATTGTTGCAGTAAAACTGATTTGAGGGCAAGTCCCGCCTCAGTTCCCCCTTGTGTCTGTTCAGAGCTGTAATTTACAGGCGTGTGATCAAATCCAGATTGAACTGAGTTCAAATGTTTCAGAAATCTCAGCTCACTGTAAACATCAGCTCATGGGACTCACTTTTAAAAACACACCAACACGGATTTTTTTTTTCCCTAGCAGCTGCTGAAATGAAATACTTTGGCAAAACACTACACATCCTTCATGTTACGGTATGTTCTTATGACGGCATGATACACTAGCGTCAGAAAGTAATTTATATGGGGTGATTATGGGGGCCTGGTGTCCAAAGAACAGCTCAGAGCCCTTCTAATAATCCCAGAAAGAAGGAGATCTCCAGATGGCTGCTTAATCTGATTGTAAAAGCATTAAGTGAAAAGACTTTATATGCTATAAAATCAATATTCGGTGAAATAAATAAACCAACACACACTTGAGGCGTCTGATTTCACAGGTAGGAAAAGATAGAGGTTGTTAAGCATGAGGGAAGCCCCCGACTGAGTGCGTGCGTGTGTATGCGCTCTGATAAATGAGCGTTTCATTCAGACATTGTGTTCTGGCACATAGCCTGCAGCTCATACAGGTTCATGGATTTCAAAAGCACATAATGTTGCTATCTAAATACTTGCTATCTGTCATGTGTTATTTTGTGCACTCTCTATGTCCCTTTAGGTCTCTTCCAGTGTGCTTCCTGTCTGAGTGTAGATTTGTGTGTATATGTAAGTGTATTTCCTTAGGAATCACCTTTAGAGCTAAGACCAGAGACTTTTAGTTCATCTGGGTTACATTTTGGTAGGTTTGTTTCACCACTGCTGAAAAAAAGACAAAACATTTAAATATAAAATAGAAATATCCAACAAAGAGCTGACCTGAATAGACAGAGATAAAGAAAGCGAGAAGGAGATAAAGAAAGCAGGAGGCAGGGGTGTTGAAATCATCTGAAAAGTGGGGAGGTATATTAAAAATCTCAAAGCCTATAAAATGCCTAGTTGCCACATATACACTCATATGAGATATTTTGAAAGCATAATAACTAAACTTCCTACTAATGTCAGTCATTAGTGTTTGCCAATAAGGTTCATTAATTATACAGAAAGTATTGTTGGTTATGAATATAAAACTGCATATTTTGGCAAACGTGACTTTTCTTCTGTTCTGTAGTTCTCATATAAATTGGTTTACTTTCTGTCAGAGGTTCAGCACACAAACCATGGCTTATGAATATTAATTAAGCGATGATCACTCTGATTTGAAGAAAGATGAATGTTGGTAGGTGAACTCAAGCCAAAGTGGAAATATGCATTGTTGTTATTATGGGAGCAAATTTATATTCAGTTACAATAGGTGCTACACCCCTGGTAGAAGAGATAACAGGAAAAACAAGTAAAAAGAAGAGAAATTTCAGGTGGTGGATGTTGGAAGGTGAGTGAACAGCCAGAGGAGTCTCAATATTTCTTTTTTTTTTTTTTTTTTTTTTCCAGAAACCACTGAGAAAATTGGAAGAAAAAAAGCAAGAAAATGTTCATTATATCAGGAAAGAGAGCTACATTAGATCAGTGACCTTCTGAAAATTATCTGTGTGATTGGAAGAGATTTTGTGGCAAGATGAAGCTTTTGGACACAAGTTTTGTATGTGGTTGAAATTATGTGATGAGATATACAGTATATATACACACATACACACAGGTGCATCTCAGTAAATTAGAATGTCGTGGAAAAGTTCATTTATTTCAGTAATTCAACTCAAATTGTGAAACTCGTATTAAATAAATTCAATGCACACAGACTGAAGTAGTTTAAGTCTTTGGTTCTTTTAATTAGGATTATTTTGGCTCACATTTAACAAAAACCCACCAATTCACAACAAATTAGAATACTTCATAAGACCAATAAAAAAAAAAAAATTAAAAAAAAAACAATTTTAGCGAATTGTTGGCCTTCTGGAAAGTATGTTCATTTACTGTATATGTACTCAATACTTGGTAGGGGCTCCTTTTGCTTTAATTACTGCCTCAATTTGGCGTGGCATGGAGGTGATCAGTTTGTGGCACTGCTGAGGTGGTATGGAAGCCCAGGTTTCTTTGACAGTGGCCTTCAGCTCATCTGCATTTTTTTGGTCTCTTGTTTCTCATTTTCCTCTTGACAATACCCCATAGATTCTCTATGGGGTTCAGGTCTGGTGAGTTTGTTGGCCAGTCAAGCACACCAACACCATGGTCATTTAACCAACTTTTGGTGCTTTTGGCAGTGTGGGCAGGTGCCAAATCCTGCTGGAAAATGAAATCAGCATCTTTAAAAAGCTGGTCAGCAGAAGGAAGCATGAAGTGCTCCAGAATTTCTTGGTAAACGGGTGCAGTGACTTTGGTTTTCAAAAAACACAATGGACCAACACCAGCAGATGACATTGCACCCCAAATCATCACAGACTGTGGAAACTTAACACTGGACTTCAAGCAACTTGGGCTATGAGCTTCTCCACCCTTCCTCCAGACTCTAGGACCTTGGTTTCCAAATGAAATACAAAACTTGCTCTCATCTGAAAAGAGGACTTTGGACCACTGGGCAACAGTCCAGTTCTTCTTCTCCTTAGCCCAGGTAAGACGCCTCTGACGTTGTCTGTGGTTCAGGAGTGGCTTAACAAGAGGAATACGACAACTGTAGCCAAATTCCTTGACACGTCTGTGTGTGGTGGCTCTTGATGCCTTGACCCCAGCCTCAGTCCATTCCTTGTGAAGTTCACCCAAATTCTTGAATCGATTTTGCTTGACAATCCTCATAAGGCTGTGGTTCTCTTGGTTGGTTGTGCATCTTTTTCTTCCACACTTTTTCCTTCCACTCAACTTTCTGTTAACATGCTTGGATACAGCACTCTGTGAACAGCCAGCTTCTTTGGCAATGAATGTTTGTGGCTTACCCTCCTTGTGAAAGGTGTCAATGATTGTCTTCTGGACAACTGTCAGATCAGCAGTCTTCCCCATGATTGTGTAGCCTAGTGAACCAAACTGAGAGACCATTTTGAAGGCTCAGGAAACCTTTGCAGGTGTTTTGAGTTGATTAGCTGATTGGCATGACACCATATTCTAATTTGTTGAGTGAATTGGTGGGTTTTTGTTAAATGTGAGCCAAAATCATCACAATTAAAAGAACCAAAGACGTAAACTACTTCAGTCTGTGTGCATTGAGTTTCACAATTTGAGTTGAATTACTGAAATAAATTAACTTTTCCACGATATTCTAATTTATTGAGATGCACCTGTATATTATACTCAAAATATAGATATGTATTCTCACTGATATTAATGCTTCAAAATCTAGATCATCATGATATAAAAATAACCATTCAATTTTGTTACATTCAAAACATTGTTTTCTGTACCTGTGGCCAGCTTGGATTGGATGTGTGCGCATTTTCTGCCTTGCTCTTTAGATAATTCCTTACAGAATGAAAATTAAATGCAGGTTAGTTGCAACCGAGAGATTTATTGACCCCTGAGTTACCTGTGTCTGTTTATCTTCACAGGAAGCTGTGTGTGTGTCTTCTCTGAAACAGACAGCCGTTGTGCACAGACTCATAACATCTGCATTATGACTTTAATAAAGTCCAAAATTAGGTTTGCAACATAAGGTGGGAGTGTTTACATGTTTGTATAAGACTGTGTTTGTGTGTGAGTTCTCCATTCCATTTAGTTGAGAAGGCAGGACTCGTAGGTGGGCACCATGTATTTGATGTTGATGAAGGCGTCCTCGCCCCCGTAGCGTTCAAACACCTCCAGCGTCTCCTGAATCAGGTCTCCGATGTTCTCCCTCTTCTGCTGACTGTAGTCAATACCATCACCTGAGTTTTCTGCACACAACACACACAACATTGCATCACATTAGCATACTTTGTGATGTTTAAAAGTTTAAAATCCCTAATAAAGTGTGTACACACACACACGCAGATCTTCTGAAAGAAGCAGATCTAATGACTGTTAAAGATATTCAGCAGGAGTGTGTGAATAAATCTCGAATAATTCATCTGGAGGAGGAATGTGTGTGTTTACCGGATGTTCTTGTGCATATCTCTGCCGTTCTCTGACATGACATTAGAGAAACCCATCAATCACTGGGTAAGCTACAGCACACACACACAAATCAATATGTTCACACTTCTCCAGCATCACACATACACACAAGCTCACCCGCTACCTACCAAATAAACTTCCTTCTGAGGTCACAGGCCCAATTACACCAGAAGTCTGAACACACACATGCACCTCTCTGTCTCTACTGCCTGCTCATTAAAGGAAAGGATGACAGGCAGATGAAAAGAGAGCAGGTAAGTAGGGAGTCTCTCTCTTCTAGCATGTGTGAGTGTGTGTTGTCTGTCTAGAGTCTGCTTAACTGTATGTCTTCATCTGCCTGACTTGTGGATCGTTTCCATGTTCTCCGTACACAACTTCCTCACACAGGTCTCAAAACGCACAGCTAGTCAATAAAATATTAGTACAAAGGTCTTGTGGTGTGCTAATATGCTCATCTGTACACAAACAGGCCTTTTTAAGCAGCTCGGTGGCCATCTTAGTTATGCCTCCAGGCAGCTGTTTACTAGTTAAGCTAGTGCAGCTTCTGTCGACTTGAATGTGAAACCTATAAATTCTGACTGCAATAACATAATATTTTTGTCTTTTATAATTAGATTCTTAGCTAAAATCAAATCTTTATCAGTTACAAAATGGCAGTTTTATTGATCCCCACTTAAGGCCTGTTCACACCATAAGGGCCAGATTTATAACAGCTTACGCCAGCGCAAACCGTCTTTTGGCATTAAAATAGTACTGTCAGGATTTACTAAAGACGCGCAGTGAAGAATTAGCACTGAAAAGGTGGTTATTTTTGTGCCTTTTGCACCTTACTGAATATGCATTTGTATGGGAGGAGAGTATTAAAATGAATCACGTAACATGATTTACTAATGTTTGCGCTCGTTAAATTACTGGTATTTGCACCATTATTTAACACCCAAAAAAGCATGTCTTAAACTATTTTGTGCCTGTGTCGTAAATAGATTACCTGCACCTGATGAGCATCAGCTCTGCTTATTTGCGACTACGCTAATTTGCGCTGCGCTTGGTATAATGCGTTGGTCGATATGTAAATGAGATGTTGCGTATGTGTTCTTTGATTTGCGCATTGTCAGTAAGTCACCCACAGAAATTTCCACACCCATCGGCGCTGTTCTGGAATTGCGCGCTCTCGCGCTAATTTGCCCTGTTTAGTAAATCTGGCCCCAAGAATAACTATAAAGATAACAATAAAGATATAGTTCTAAAAATTGTTCTCAATATTAAAGAATAGCAGAGTCCACCACTGCTACAGTGATAAAGGCACAGAGAAACAATATCATTGGAATCACTTTCAGAACGATTTTCTTCCAGCTGATGAAATGATGACAAATGTAAATGATGACAGAAATTTCAGTTTTGGGTGAACTATCCCTTTAAGGCTTCATGTGGCCCACCTGTTGACTAGACAAGTTGTATATAGTCAATTTGGATCTGAAAATAGATGCTACAGACCACACTATGTTGTCTGGACCTCAGACCCTCATTTCCAAGGTGTGACCAACTGTCTGCTGTGGATCTGTACTGTTGTATCCCATACGCCGCACATATTCTGTACTAACATGCTCAAGTGGCTTGGCTCATGGGCCACACCAGAAAAAGCTGCCAATCACACTGCAAGCACTGCTTCATATACACATCAGTACGACCCTCAAACACAGGAAAATAAAATCAACTCCGTCCGTTAATCCTGCCTTCAGGCATCCTTTGCTTTCTCTCCCTCTCACTCAGCATCTTTGTCAATCTATTTTCACCAGAGCAGGAGAATGTAGGGGGTTAGAATGAGAGTCTGAGCAGAAAAAAATCCTCACCAGAGGCTTTTAAAGACAAGAGGTATATGGAGAATGCTTTGAAGAGGTAGGAGAGCTTCATTTGCCATCTGTGCATGAACTGCAAAGAGTCCAGGCTTCGATTCTACAGAGTTCAGGGGTAGCGAGAAGTTCAAGCAGGAAGGAGGATTCAGCATCTTTCAGAAACCAAAATCATACCCATAACCCCCCAGATAGAGATTGCCTTGAAAAACCTGAGGAAAACAAACAACGACTTAAAAACACACCTATTTCTGTATCAGTGATTAAGATTGTTCTGTAAAAACTTTGTCTCAGTCTCAGATGGCACATCCATGGACTGCTTAATAACCATCTGAGAACACTGAGAACATGGCAAGAGCTTTCAGAAAAAAAATTACAATCTGGTTTATGCCATTTCTGGGAATCAAATTGCATAGATTTTTATCAATCTGCCATGAACCAAAGTTGTGTTTACAAATTCCCAGGCTGCAACAAAGAGCATTTCTGAGCAATAATTAGTGGTTGGATTTGCCAAAGTTTACAAGGTTCATGGCATCCAATCTTTGAATAAGTTTTGCTGGACTCTCCTCCAGACTTGTGCATTCTGTTTTGTTCTCGGAGTTATATCACATTTCCTTGGGACCAGTTTCCTAAAGGTCAAAAAATGTATGTACTATATAATGATAAATATATCGTTCAAAAGTCTGGGGTGAGTAAGATTTTATGTTTTGAGAGATATTATTTGTTTTTATGCTGACCAGAGCTATATTTAATTTATCAAAACACAGTAAAAACTGTAATACTGTGAAATATTAATACAATTTAAAATAAATTATATCTTCAGGGTCACAGAAATCAGAAATTATTCTGAATATGCTGATTTATTGCTCAAGAAACATTTCATATTATTATTAATGTTGAAAACAGTTGTTTATTTGAAAAAAAAAACTGTAACATTATTAATGTCCTTGTTGAAAAAAGGTTTACTGATACCATTACCTTTTGAATGGTAATGTATTGAAAAAGGTAATTGTAAGATATTACATAACTGAAGTCATATTGTGAGATAGGCCTATAAAATTGCAGATATGAGATATAAATACACAGATGTGATGAATAAAGTTGGAATTGTAAGAAAAAAAGTCATATTGAGGGATATGACTTTTTCCATATAATCTGTAATTATCTTTCAAGCTTCTATACATTTCAGATTTAAAAACATAGAAAAAAAAAATCTTGGCTTGGTCACATGAAATGGTCAGACAGTCACTTCCTGTGTAAGTGGGCGGATCTTGGCCAGATAAAGTTGCAATATGGACCAGACATTAGTCACAATCTGGCAACGCAAGTACATTCAAATTTGAATCTGTTTGTGAACTAGGGAAATGTTATTTTGTCTTGAACAAATATTTCTCTCTAAATTTCTCAATAAAATGTTAATCATGAGGAAATCCACTTCCATCTGTGAGACTATGTCTGCACTCTCCCCCTCTCTCTTTCTCTCATCTGTTCATTGTGAGTGTGAGATGAGTTTCAACAGCTGTGTCTTTTCCATCACCCCTCTTCAACTCCTTTTCCACACCTCTATTCTCACCCCTTACTCCATTCTTTCTCTCTTACTCTTTCCTCTTCACATCTAGGCAGACAGGTTGGCGTCAAGAGGGTTGTCACGCCACGGCACAGTCTATGCAACTAATCCTTCTCTCTTTCTCAGTCTCTCTCTGGACGTGTTCAGGGCTGGACGTCTGCACTGGGGCAGCAGCTGGAGAACTGATGGTTCTTGTGTTTGAGTTTAATCTGAACTGATCCACACACAGTATGTTGATATTGGATTTCACTCCTGCTAACGGCCGACAGGGTGTAAAGAGAGTACAAAAAGTACAACAATGTGAGGCAAGATATTTGCCAAAGGACCAATAGAACTCCTCTCCTTGTAAATCTGTCAAAATGAACACACAATTCAGATGACTGCTAATCACAAAAACCTAATAGAAAAAAAAAAACCTGCTTTCATTTAAAAATGTCAGTAAAATTAATGTGTGTGTGACATGATGAGAATGTGTGTGTCATACACACCCACACACACATCATCATCACTAACTCAGCACTGCATCATCTCTGTCTCTGTCATCTCTATCATTAGCACCTTATTAACAGATTATGTAGCTCACACGTACTTTACATATAAACACCTGTTGTTCTTTACATACACTTAAACACACTTAAACATACACATCACAAGCTGCTACACCCTCCTGTGCTCATACACACACACACACACACACACACACACACAAAGCAAGAAACAAAGACGTCAAATTAGAGGTCACCCTAAATAATACATAAAAATGTTCTTTTTTTTCTTTTCTTTTTTTTTCTTTAAACGTTCTCAGCGTTTCCTCTCATAGGTCCTGACCTTGTGTGAGCTCTGCTAATGGTGCTAGCATTAATATTCATGTCCAACAGCTTGATGAAATGTACCTTTGCACCGTGAACAGGTGTGCATATGTGAATAGCTCATTTACAACTCATAATGGCTGTATAGGCAATTGTTCATGCAATGACAGTACTTTAATTTGTTTGAATTATTTGTTTCTCACTGAAGAAAAAGAGAACAGTTGGGCCCTGGAAGAAAAAAAATGATTGAGTTCCTATTTTCTTTTTTTTCTGGATTATACATTGATTTTGCAAAACACTATACAGTATATCTATCTGTCTATTATACAATGATAACATTATCAAAAAAAAAAAAAAAAAAAAAAAAAATATATATATATATATATATATATATAATATTGCTGATTATAATATAATATAATGAATGTATCATTCACAGTGCTTTATGGGATGAGTACTTCAGTAATTCAATATTTTAAAAAATCAATTAAAATAAAAAATTAAAGCACATTGTCTTCTATGTTTTATTCCCCTTTAAGTTTTATTTATTTATTTATTTATATATTTGATTTTCTTTTGCTTCAAAACAAAAGTTGTGATTCATCTCAGAACTCATGGATTTGGTTCATGGCTTAGAAATATTTATTGACAATTTTTTAAAAGCCCAATAAAGAAAACGCCAAGAAAAGAAAAAAAAAGAGAAGCAGTAAAAGAAATGTTTGAATCATTATGTTGAGGTCCTGAATGTTAAGAAGTGGGTGTATCAGTATAATCCCACCAATTCATGTCCATTTCCACATCCATTTTATACATGTGAATTTTGCTAAAACCAAGGAATGTTAAATGTACAGATGGGATGTACCTTTAAACCTGTTCTTTTAATATAGTGCTACAAATAAGCAAACATGAGGGCAAAAGAGGGAATGAGGCAATGACCTGACAGCAAAGAAAGAGCCACTGTGTAAAGATGGAGTCCAAATAATCAGTGGTGTTAAGCTTCCCAGAAAAAGAGGTGTTAAGCTGAAATACACACAGACACACATCCAGACAGAAATGGGGAAATGCTCTACATGTAACATGAGTGCTGAGAGATTCTCATGAGCTGCTGTTTGTGAAAGATGAGCTGGGGGCCCGAGACAGCTGGGAATGAGAGGAATTTCTCTATGAAAATAAAGAGTTTTTAAACCCAGATTTGACCCGTCATAATGAAGTATACTGTATAACATGCTGGGAAGAAAGGGAGGTTATTTTATTTTAGTCTAGTTATTGCCCTGGCTACAACTTTAGCAGACGATACTTCAACTACAGTCCAGATCTTAGGGTATTAACAGACTCCAGGAGGTCTCAGACCAATATAACATATATGTATATGTGAACACCCCAAATGTTCTCAGACCACCATAAAAGGATGTTTTGGGGTCTGTTGTGACCTGTTGCACTCAGAAAATTACTGTGGTTGCACCACGGTATAGTGATGGTTATATGGTTACTATGCTCATATACCACAATATTTACCATGGTTATGATGACTGGCAAATTACTGTGGTATGTGTTTATTGTGGTAAAATATTGTTTTGTTGTGGATTTGATTTTCAAGGTAACTTCCATAATTGTTCAAATTGTAAATTTATTTACAGAAATAAATTAAATTGAAGCATTTGACATATGTATAACCTGATATATCCTACACATATTTAGGCCTAATAAAATTTCCATCCATTTTATTTAGTTTTAACAAAAAACAAAGCTTGTAAATCAAACAAATAAGATTTCTTTAATAGTACTACTACAATCAAACCAGGTTTATATATTCATCAACAAATCCAATTTGTTTCAGTTTCATATATTAGCTAAGTAATTATTGCTTGTTCCACAGGTAGTCGTATTATAATAACGTTCATATTGTTTAACTGAATACATTTAATTATTTTCACAGTGCACAGATTATGCTCATTCAGTAATTTTAATAAATGCTGTTTCTTACCTGTTTCTTTTATGAATGACTGACAAATATGCCTCACATTAAGTGTATTAAGTGCAGGTGTATTTTTATGTTAAAACTGTCATTCAAATTGATAGAAATTTTATAAGCAATTAAAATACTTGTATCTTAAATGTAGGCCTAAATATTTTTGAGTGTATTTGGTTAGAGAAAAAAAAAATCAATATCAAAAATGTAAAAAAAAAAAAATAAAAAAAAGCCCCAATAATCAGTTCCAGGAGTTAAAATTTTCCTTTTAAAATAATTTCTTTGTTGCCCACATTTACAGTCTATATCAGCCTCTGTTTAGTATTTAGCAACTGGCACTGTCCTAATAATGTCCTAAGCATGCAACATTCAGAGTCATTAGCCAATCACAAAAGAAGGAAGTCGCATATAAATGTTTTAAAGGTACAGCAGCAAAACCAGCTGAGAAAAGATCAGAGAGAGAGAGAGAGAGATAAAAGGTCATGTAAAACTAGATTACGACAATAAGACTAACATTACAAGTGGAGTTCTGATAAAAATAAATTGAAAGTGTAGAAAATGGACCCTTTAAGCACTTTCCAATTAAATTGTATCTTTTTGCTGAGATGTAATAAACACGAAAATGTCTCTTTGTTTGCTGCGATTGGGATTTCCTAACAGTGATCAGTTAGCTGCATGTCACGCTAATGAATTAATGGTCTGGAGCACTTCTGAGCCTCTCCTTGTGTGTCCACGAGTTAAACTGCTCTCTGCTCCCTCCATTAGTGGGATGAAGAGCCTTTAGACGGAGTATCTGATCCGTCTCTCCACTCCTCTACCTCCCTCATGGGGCCTATTAGCATTCCAATCCATTCCACTCTAGGGGTTTTCATTGGTGAAGGTTATTCATTTCTTTAATATGATTGGCTGTGGGGGAAAAGGGAGGGCGGGAAAGGAAACCATGGCCTGTCAGAGTGATTAAATGCATAGCCCAACCATGACACCAGCGCTCTGATAAGCTCTCACTTTCTCTGTCTTTCTTTCACTCCCTCTAACTAAAATCCAAAGCTATGTGACACAAAATGTTTGGAGGGTTTGTGTTCTCTCTCTCACTGTTACGAGAAAAGGTGCAGCTCTCCAGTAAATGAGTGTTTCATGGGTCTTCAGGCAGGAGCTCAGTGTGTTTATGGACAACACACCTCCTTAACCAGCAGAGTTTAAGAGCGCTATTTACATAAAGCCCAGTGTGTGTGTATATGTGTGGGGTTCGTGTATAAATGATAATTAGTGTTCTGTAAAAAGAGAAGCTTTCCAGGACCACATAGGGAATCATGGGAAATAAGGTAGCTTCTGAGAGCAAAACAACCTACTGTATGAATCCAAGTCAAATCAAACCTGTAACACTGACAGCTGCCACATCACTTGATAAATTAGAGATAAGATGTTTTTGTTCCCATTCAGGCGGAGCAGATTCCAGATTCCCAAAGCAAGAAAACTGCTAAAACATTCCATCTTTCATTCTGTGCGAGCATGTTTGAGAGTTAGTGAACTATGTCTTAAGCGTATATGTTGGTTTATTGCTAGCAGATGCCCTTTATTTAAAAGGAAGAGGAAAATGAGGTTACACTGAGGTTTTTTGTAAGCTAGAGTAGTACTAAGTCTGTCGTCCTACGTTTAGTACCAAGAAAGTTCATGTCATGTTCCAAATCGGACTTAGTTTCTTTAAACCTTGAATTCTGGTTTTTAGTTCCTGACAATGTGACAGAAAATGAAACACTATTCTCTTGAGCCCAGCAAAAACATTGTGCTGAACCAATACTATTCACTTTTCAACTCTAAACGTTGCTACATAAATACAGGCACGTTTAATAAGTTCACTTACTCAAATATTGCAAAATAAGTGTTAAAAATAAATATAGCGAGGGAGAGAGACCACTAGAAAGAAGCAAAAAGCATTACAGTAAGACAAAGAGAGCTAGAAAGACAGGAAGAGAGAGAAAGAGAGAGAGAGACCTGCACCGGGATGTGTTTTTTCACTCCGTCCCACATGACTACCCTCCTCATCAGTGGTGTAGTGGTAAAGGAATAGCCTCTCGCTGCTCACCTCATTACCGTCTGTACACATGACACAGACTCACTTCTCCCTCTCTCTCCTCCCTCAGGGTGGATGCTTAAATGACAGCTATTAGCCAAACACAGGGCTATTTGTTTTCATATTTCCTGGCCCCGTGCTATCTGACATGATTCTATTTGTGCCTGCAGTGTTACACTGCATGTGTGATGACTGATGGGGCGCCAGGCAGAGCTGGTTTTGCTTGGCTGCTAAACTGGGGCATTCGTGGAGGTGGAGGGGCACAGGACACTGATTTAACCCATTCATCATATGGAGAGATGGCGAGAAAGACAATTTATACGTTCCATTTTTAGGAAATATTGTCATTTGTACAGGCAAACTAATAAAACTCTTTGATTTGATTTGATTTGAACTCTAGTTAGAGAGAGAAAGGGATGCATCCTGGTACCAAAAAGAGGCTCATAAGCATGGTAGACCCTGACATCCTCCCGAACATTCAGATAAGTGGTCTAACAAAATGAAACTGTATTTTCATTAAAATATTATTAAATATGTATATACTACCGTTCAGAAATTTGGGGTCAGCAAGATTTTTTTTTTTTTTTAAAGAAATTCATACTTTTATTCAGTTGTAAGTGTCTTAGAAGTAAAGACATATAAAAGTAGAGTAATGTAATTATATTACAATATGATATGATAATTAAAAGATATGTATACATTATATTAAATATTACTTTATTTTTATTATCATTGGATTAATAATAATGGTTTAAGACAATGAATATATATTTATATAATTACGGAGATAAAAAACAAAAACAAAAAAAAAAACATTAAAGTTACTAACCACACTTGTCAAATGGTCATTTTTGCCCTTGCATCTAGATCTGTAGACTAGGTTCCCACTTTCCCCACATCATTTATACATGAAAGCCAGTGTTTATGAACACGTTGAGTAAAATGATCCACTGTACAGTAAACAGCAGAGCTTCCCTGAGTAACGTCTGACCTCTGTAACTCTCTCAGGGGTCACATTTTTTTTTAGTAGGTGTGCCTTATGAGTTTAATCAGAGCTGCAACATTAAACAGAAGCCTGAATAAGGAGCAGTCAAGTTTATTACATCAGTCAGAATGAGAGCGAGAGAGACAGATTGGCCACCAGTGGCTATCACACAATTCCTCACTCTGTCTCTCTCTCTTCAATTACCCACCTCTCTCTTTCATTCTGTTTATATATTTTTTCTTACATCACACTCCGCCCTTGTCATGTAAGTGTATGAGAGCAAGTAGGGGCAGGTTAATGTGTGGGGCACTTGTGTTAAACTCTACTAAAGGCACTATTAATTCCCAGGGGTTGATTTTTATGGAAACTAATATATTATTTATTTATTTATTTGGTATATGAAAGTCACATTAAAACAGTGTACAATGCTATAGTTTATACCATCTATCAAATTACAACTGTCCCACAGTTGTGGCATCATCTACACCATGACCATTAAAGTTTAAACAATGTGTTAAATATGATGTGCAAAGAAAGTGAAGAAATATTGCAGCAAATTTCACCTGTCAACCAAGAATCAAGCTGAATTATGTCATATTACAGAAAAAGTCTTTGTTTAAATGTGTATTTAAGGTATACAAAATGTTAGAAAATGAGCCTTAGCGAGTAAAAGGAATCTGACATTTTTATTATGATAATGTTTAAAATGTCATCATCGTTAGTGAATAAAATATTGAATAGAAGCACCAATGTCTTTGGAAACAGAAATGAAAAAAGTAAACAAAGGTAATAAAAAGACGAAACCTCACCGCTGTTCATAAAATGATCCTCTCCATCAACGCCACCAGACAAAAGCAGTGGAGAATGTAAGAGACACAGAATGAGAAACTGCATTGATGGAAATGAGAGGAAGAGAAGGAGGACTGAAAAAAAGCAGACAACATTCTTACGATAGCGTAAACTACACACAACATGCTCTACAAAACACACTTAAACGTGAGGTAATTAATGCGTTTAAAGAACAGCACACAGAAAATATCTCTTCCACATGATGGATGTCCAACCCAGGCTCATTGCAAAATTGCTAAATTAGGTTGCTCTTTGCAAGTTTTCCAACATTTTTAAAGTGTGTTTAGTTTAATCTGAAACAGATGAATGTGAAACTGGCAACATTTTATTTCTAAGTTGTACATATCACAGTTCAGAAATGCAATGTCCGTAGAGTGCTGCTAAAAGATTAGTGCTCTAATTGCATTTGAAAATAACTTACTACCTACACTAAAAGCAAACCGATAGTTAACAAATGCTATGATATAAAACACATTTGCTGAAGCAACAATGTTCTATCTTGCTTCTACAAGTCTTTGAGCTCTTTTATCAGGTGAGCTACTGAGCATGTTTACTATGTCAGAAAAGCCATACATATGGAGCTAGTTATGAGACGCAAACGTCAAAATGTATTAGATTACAAATCATGCAGCATGGCAAACGTGTTTTGATGACACCGCACGAAAATAAATCTTTATTAATCAGTCATTTGTAAGGATAGTTGTGGGAAAAGGAATAAAACCTGGCGTTTTACTGCCACTAGTGTACATTTAGGCTGGAAACTGCAGTGAGTTGTATGTATAGGTAAGTTTTTAGAGTTTTTTCTTAAAAAAAAAAAAAAAAATTTATATATATATATATATAAATAGAGGCATTTTTTCCAATGAGACCATGGTGCAATGTCATTGAAATTGTGAGATATGAAATGATTTTTGTGACCGCAGGATGCGCTTTCTATTGGTCAGGAATTTTGTGTTTGATTTTGAGAAAGTTTGCGAAATGGCTAAATCATCACTAAAAGCGCATTTAAACGGATAGTCCACTCAAAAATGAATATTCTTTCATCATTTACTCATTCATTTGGAACAAACTGAAGGTAAGTAAATGATGACAGAATTTTAATTTTTGGGTGAAACATGCCTTTAAGCAAGACGACAACCGATTAAAACAGCAGTATACACAAATGTAAAACACATAACAGCATGCCTCAGTTGTGTTTGTGCATGTGAGCATACGACTACATTAACATGTCCAAACTGACATAAACGGGTGTAAACCAAGACTATTTATTTATTTATTTATTGTGTATGTGTGTGTGCTCAGAGCATTAGTTACACACTAAAATGACTCGGTGTTGTGAAACAGCATTTGACTCACATGAATTATCAAACACAACTGAAATTCTGTTTCATCACCCATTAAACCTGTTTGAGAAGCTCAGGAAATCTGTGCCAGTCTACAGGTTCACACACGCACACAATTGATTGGGAATGTTGATTAAACAGCAAAGATAAATATACACTTGCTACTCACGCTTCAGAGTCATTAGTATTCAGGTCTAACCATCTACTTCCCAGTGGATGTCTCAGCAATGGCTGCAGGTAACAGTTTTATGAAAGCGAAGGACGAGAGAGGTAGAGAGAGAGGGAGGGAGAGAGCGAAATGCTTGCCTCTTTTTCTCCAAGAGAGAGAGAACAGATTAATCCTGTGATTTCAGCTGCCTGTATCTGCTCAATAGGTGAAATTACGGCTGGCACAAGGCTCCATTTTCATTAGAGTCCAGACTACATATATATTCAGGCTCTAATTGAGGCCAGGGCCCTCCTGCTCTGTAATCGGGCCCTCTATAACTGTCTGTTTAGTGCTTTCTGCTCCTTTCCCTGTGTTTTAATGATTTCTGTGTGTAGCGGCCCATGGCTGTTTAACGGATCACTTCCTGCTCGGCTTGTCTGTTCGTTCTAAACAAAGTTCGGTGGAATGGAGACGATTCATCACTTTTGGATTCGCCTTTGAGAGATTGAAAAAAGAAAAGAAAAGGAAAGTGAACGCGGATAGCTTACACATCTTCCGTATGCCAGATTTAATGAGTAATGTTTAGCGGAATGGGAGAGATGCATGCTGGGAGACTTTTCAAAAAGCCTGTTTTTGTGCTTTCAAGACCTTGTGTGGATGTCAAAATGATTAGTTCTAGTTAAGCTAAAGACTCAACATACACAAAAAGCACGTCACATGTACAAACTGTACAGAAATAACAAGGAAGAGCTAAAAAAAGACAGAAGCGGTAAACAGACGTCACAGAAACTCATGAAGCGAGTCTCCCTGACTCCCCAGTGCATTTCACTACAGCTTCAGTGGGTGTGTGTCTTTGTAAAATGTGCATGTGTGTTTAGGTCTAAATGCAGTGGTCATGGTTTAGGCTGCTGATTGCTTCAACTTGTGTTTGGAGCTTGAGGGTTTAGGGGGGCAGGAGGAGGCCGTACCACCAAAACCTCTTTGATTTTATATCACATAACTGATTGCACACTACTGTTCAAATCTGTTTATGAAAGTTTTTGAAAGAAGTCTCTTATGTTCACCAAGGCTACATTTATTTGATCAGTAAAAAAGTCATATTGTTAAATAGTATTACAATATCAAATAACTGTTTTCTATTTAAAATGTAATTTATTCCTGTGATGGTAAAGCTGAATTTTCAGCAGTCATTATCTAGTCATCGGTGTCACATGACCCTTCAGAAATCATACATGCTGATTCGGTGATCAAGAAACATTTGTTCTTATGATCAGTGTTAAAAAAACATAATAAATTTGCTTTGCATTATATTATGTTAAAAACAATATTCAAAACACTGTAACTAATATATTAAAAATTATTTATTTAATAATTTAGTAAATTAGTTTTGAATCTAAATTCTAACTGAATGACTCACATTCAAAAACACATTAAAAATGCCATTACTCTTACATAACTGAATTGGAGAAAGTTTTATAATGTCTTTCACTCAGATTAAATCAGTTTCATTGAGCCAAGATAATTTAGTTGGATTAGGTTAAATTAATGTACTGTAGGAGTAGTTTTAACTCCACATCATTAGGTTCATTTTAAAGGCTTATTTAATTATTTTATGTTCTTCCAACTTAATTTAATAAGCTATACTAGCAACAGCATACCTATACATACATACACTAGCAACAGCATACAACAACATGCTACATGTATTTATGATAAAGCAACGGACATTGTGTAACATTTACTCTCCCAAAACACGCTGGCAACAAGAAACACACTGTGGAGTTTTAGTTGTCAAGAGATTCATGTAGTGGCAACACAAAATGATTAAGTAACTGTGGGTTGAATATGATTAAATTAAGTTGTGAAATTAAGATGTAGCTTTAGTTCATTTTAATGAAGTCAACTGAACAACCAGCAGGCTAAAAATCTTTTTAAGTGCATTAAAAAATCACAGAAAACCCACAGGAGGGTTGTGGGAGATGTAGTTTTTAGGCTCAAGTGAAGCGAGAGCTGAGCTGAAACAGGAGGGAAGAGATAAGAACAGCAACGTCTGAAGAGGAAAAAAAGATGAGGAGAAATGTGTCATAAATTGTCTGTGGCCGTAACAGATGCAATCTGGCCAAAGATGCAAACCATACACCAGCCTGGGCACAGTAGGATGCAGCTTCACGCGTGTGTGCGTGTGTGTGTGTGTGTGTGTGTGTGCGCAGATGGGAGGCTGAGGGATTGGTTGCCACGGAGATTCTGACACATTGGACCCCACTCCCTGCTGCCCTCAGTTTAGCCTTGACAAGGCAGAGAAAATGCTTGGAGGCGGGCAGGCTAATTTACCATCCCTCTCTCCCTTTTTTCTCCGTCTCTCTTTTTTATCTCCGCCTTTCCCGTTTAGTTCTCTCTTTCTCTCGCTCTCGCTGTGAGGTCTCGTTACAGAGTTAGAGGGTACTTGAGTAATTAATGTGGAATTCAAATGAGCTTATCAGGTCAAAAGCAGCTTTGCTCCTTTAGGATACTCTCCACTCATGAAAAACAGCTCTGACAAGCTTACAGTACAATACCACATTGTGAATACTGATGACAGCCCCAGATTCATTACAAAACAAAACTTAAACACATTCTTTCTTCTTCTCGGGGAAAAGGGGATTAGCCAGCTTAACTTTATAGTGTAACAAAAATGCATTATTAACTGACATGGGCAGAACAACAGCTGAAAATAACACTCACACAAGCCTCTGGGACAACTTCAGGTTCACCATTTTATCTGGTTTGTTCCTTTGAAAGATTTATGGTATGACAGCGGGGATGAGCAAAATGTGCTTTCAGTTCATGAGCTGGAATTTGAATTGGCTACACTATACAGGATACTGAAATTGAATGAATGGGAGAATTTACTCAATTGCCACTTACACACATTCAACACAGTAACAAATCAGAGGAATTTTTCTAAGTTCAACACAAGGTGCAACAAAGCATTAATAAACGCATATTTTGACTGATTAGGCTATTCATTCCCTGAACATTTTTTTTTTTCTGTTGTAGTGGATATTTACACTACTGTTCAAAGGTTTGTGGTCAGTAAGAATTTTTAAATATTTTTTGAAATGTTCTCTTATGCTCACAAAGGCAAAATTCAGTAACATTGTTTTTTTGTTTTTTTTTAATAAAGTAATATTAATATAAAATGCCATTACTGTGCCATTCAGAAATCATTCTAATATGCTGATTTGGTGCTCATGAACATTTCATGTTGAAAATATTGTGCTGACTTATATGTTTGTGAAAACCATAATACATTTGTTTAAAAATTCTTTCAAGTTTATTTGAAATAAAAAAATCTTTGCAACATTACAAATGTCTTTACTGTCACTTTTGATAAATTTGTTTCCTTGCTGAATGAAGTTAATTTATTTAAAAATTCATTTTAAAAAATCTTACCAACCCCAAACTTTTGTAATGGTAGTGAATATATAAAGCGTATTTATATATATTTGAGAAATATATTTTAATTTTTAAATATGAAACAAAAACATGTCAATAATGTCACAATTAACACACATAAGACATCACTTTTAATTTTTCTGTAGAGCACCACAAAATATCCACCACATTATTTTCACATAATTTTATATTTAAAATATATAATATATACTTTCACCACAATTCTGTTAATTAATTTATATATTTGTGCATAGATTACAAATTTGTAATATAATCTAATGCTTCTGGAATGTTTGGCATCAACGATTTGAAACATTTATGGGCAATTCATGTTGGAAAATGATCATTGCAAATTACATAACCTACATTCTATTTGTTACCTCAATTCAAAACTGAATATGAATTTCTCAGAATTGGTCACACTTTATTTTAAGGTCCAATTCTCACCATTAACAAACCATTACCTACAACTTTTGCCTCAATAAACTCCTAATTTGCTGCTTATTAATAGTAAGTAAGTTTAGGTATTGGGTAGGATTAGAGATGTAGAATATGGTCATGCAGAATATGTGCTTTATATAAACAGCCAATAAGTCAATAAGGCAGAGTGTCCACCAAAGCATTTTTTGCCAGCTGAAAACAATAGGTTACTGTTCGTAACCCCGGTTCTCTGAAACATCGAGTGGAGAGATCCACCTATGGGAAGGGCATCCGTGCCTGACCTCTGCAGAAGCATCCAATTGCACCAAGTCTGGCTTGACAGACAGGAGTGCATGCCCAATGGCAGGTAAGGGGCCGTCCCTTAACCGAGCACACAAGCCCCCGCACGCGCTACCTTTCCTCAGTGAGCATATTCGCTTCTCGTGCAGCAAGCGGGGCAAACTTGGTGGATCTCTCCACTCGATGTTTCAGAGAACCGGGGTTTACGAACAGTAACCTATTGTTCTCTTTCATCATCTCGTGTTCGAGATCCACCTATGGGAGATATGGACAGCTCCCCGGTTGCCCAGTACACTCACAGCAAGGCCCTGTAAGCCAGAGGACGGTCACCTGGCAAGGCGGTTCTTGACTGGCGAGCCCTTTAAGGACCGGTTGCTTTTCCACAGGCTAGAGAGCCAATACAGAGCCAAGTCTTACGTCACTGAATACATTTCATGTTTCGTTTCACTAGCGCGGCCGTGGCAGCGCCAAACACAACAGACTTGTTCGAGGTGCATCGGTGGTATGCAGACCGATTGATTGATCGGCACACAACACACTAAAGCACCACGAGAGCGATCCAAAAGCATAAAGAGCCATCTGCTTTCCAGTCGCTCCTGCAGCACCCTGATGCCACGCACCGACCGGTCCGCGCAGCGCCGATCCATGCCGAACAAGCCTAAACAAACTATCAACAATGGCGGACGTTGTATTGCTATTGATGTTCGTGGCTTTGCGAACCCACATCGCCATCCAAACACGGCGAATCCAACATGTTTGTGTTTAGCTGTTTAGCTGCTATTTCAAATATGGTCAATGAAATGGGGATCGGTCGGCAAAATATCCTCAAAATGAGATCGCATTGATCGGCAAAGCTAAGAGAGGCTGCTCCCCGGGAGGCCCCCGGGAGTGCACCGGTGTCGCCTTAATCCCATCCGAGTCAGACAACCCCGAGTTAGACAACACAAACTTGACAATCCCTGTGTCGGCCACCTTGAGCCTCTGACACAGGAGCATGAATATTTATTTATATAATTTGATGGCTTCCTGCACATGTTGAAGACCCATGCAAACAACGCAAAAGGGATGGGGATCCCCAGCGGTGATGAAGGCGCCGCTCGTGACAGGTTGTCCACGGTGGTGACCAGACTCGGTTTGGAAGGAGCCAATAACAATGGACATTGGAAAAGGACAGGTAGGAGGCGGGCAGTCTAGTAATAGTGCGAGCATGGGCGGCTTGAAGAATAAAAACAGCTGACCTGGTAAATTGACAAGCACACCTGGCGGAGGCTGATCCAGAGATGTGTCCTGCTGTAGACGGTTAAGTGAAGTCAAAACCAACGAGCTGTGAGTAAATTTCAGAGGTTGCGAGAAGCGAATTTCAACTGAGGAAAGGTAGCGCGTGTGGGGGCTTATGCGCTCGGTTAAGGGGCGGCCCCTTACCTCCCATAGAGCATGCGCTCCTGTCTGTCAAGCCAGACTTGGTGCAATTGGATGCTTCTGCAGAGGTCAGGCGCGGATGCCCTTCCCATAGGTGGATCTCGAACACGAGATGATGAAAGAGAACGCCAAGCGCTCTGCGGAAAAGCTCAGCTGTGAGCGCTTGAGAGTGCAGCGTTTTTTTCCCGTTGAGACGCTGCAGTTGCTATGATACGGAATATCCGCTGAAGTAATGGCAAACGCATAGCGAATTAAATGTTTCTCCAAGCATTATTTTTTATAACAATATTATGGTAGTCCGGCAATTCAATCTATTAAAGACATAAATACTCGGAGACAAGCAATCAGTCGTTGTACAAGCAGGGTGGTCGGTATTAGTCCCACCCCTCCTCCACTCTGATTGGTTAGCTGACTAGAAAGTGACAGTGATGAGCACAGCGTTTTACTCAAAGTTGAACATTCTACAACTCTCGGGAGCGAGAAAAAAACGCCTGAATGCCCAACGCTCAGCGCGAAAAAGATGCTCAGCGCTTGGTGCTCCCATTGAGAACAACTGAAAAAATACGCTAGCCGTGGGGAAAAACGCTTTGGTGGACACGCGGCCTAATAGGCATGCTAATAAGCAACTGAGAATTGGTCCCTATACTAAAGTGTTACCCCAGAATTTCTCTAATCGATTCTGAAGTACACATCCGTGTAGATGCACACATAAAGTCAGTGAAAGAGATAGTAGAGGAGATGGTACACACAAGGCCTCTATACTAACTGTTTATCACACTCATGACAAAAGTATTGGTTCGTCCTTTCTGGGGAAGCTGTCCAGAAAATGCAACAGCTGCAGAAATAGGATATTTCATTATAACATGAGAATGTGTGTAATAGCGGAAACTGGCGATGGGATGAGAGAGGAAGATGGGAAAAGTGAGAAGGCAGAAAATGAGAGAATTTTCTGAAACCCCCCCACCCAAACCCTCTGCTGCATTTCATGTTTCATTGAGGCTTTCCATCTGTTTCACTGCTTCATTTGAAAAGCCGTCATACAACTTGATTTAAATCCAATCGGTTAGAGTGGCATTGGTGGATGTGTATGTTGTGCTTTCCCAGGAAAACAAAATACATTTCAGACACAACAGTCATCTACAGATAAATCTGTGAGCCAATATTTCTTATAGTCACACACACCCTTTTACTTACTTCATCTAAATAAGGACAAAATATTTGTATTATTTTAATATGCAGTTAATTGCAATCACAATAAACCTTAAAATCTAGATAAAAATCCTAAAATAAAATGTTTCAAACAGATTAATTAAATATATGAATTTATTTATAAATATTTATGATTTTTTTTTTAATAAGGACATTCCTGAATGTCCCCAAATGTCAGATTTAGTTCATTTCTGAGCACAAATTTGTCCCCAAAGAATAATTAAGTAAACACAAACACAAACACACACACACACACACACACACACACACACACAGAGAAACATTCCTCAAGGCAAACTCACACACACAGAGCACATTTCACACACACAAAAAAAACCACACAATTTACAAGCCAGGAAGTTAGGAAATGTCCATCTTGGCATGGAATTGCGGGACTTGGATACTTTCTCTTACTGACTGTATTGTGTTTTCTCATTTCAGCTCTCATTAAATGCTGATGTCGTATCAGATGAGATCTGTTTACTCTAATCAGAGCTGAGGTTCAGCCTTATTACTCACCGAAATCAAATCAGCCTGTAAACACAGCAGTACAGTACCTCATAAATGGCAGTGTTTAATTATGTTACTTTCTTTGTGAACGTACAGATGCTGTCTCAACTTTCATTCAGCCACATATGGCGTTGATTAATTAATCTCTCCTTCTCCCGTTCTCTGTAATTTCCTCATTCTTCCTGTGCTTAACACCTGTCAAGAGAATCTGAACCCTCATCTGACAACCTCAATACAAGATGGCACATGAACACGGATGGCACCCTCACCGAGCATGGGTAAAGTTGGGCAAGCGCGCAAACAAACATACTGTTTGTGTTTCCTGCCAGAAGCAGATTTTCTGGAGTATCCTTTTCAAAGTCTAAGTGCAGAAATGCAGAATAAACAAAACTAGAACAGATGTCCAGCGCAAGGAAAATATGGCCAGAACGGACCGTCTCTCTAATTGATCCATTTATCATGAAAATGATCAGTTCAGTGAAAAGCTCAGACGGAAGAACACACGGCCTGAGGCGATGCAGCCGTTTGGCTGGTTATTGAGAGTCATTAGAGTGTCTGAAACAGCAGGAGTTCCCACCGCTCCCTACGAGAGTTTCCCATCATACTGAGACTGTGAGCCAGAGGAGTTTAATCAAATCTCCGTTCAGGTCCACATCTGGAATCAGGAGTAGTTCTGCATTTCATTTTCTCAAACACATCTCTAAATAAGTCTAACCTTGTTCTCGCTCTTCATTCTTCTTCTACACCACACACAAATCTCTCTAATTACTCCATTTTTAGTATCTTTTAAACATTCATTAGATGTAGGAGTTTCATTTAGCAATAAAGATCCTATAGACTTGTAAGCAACCACCTAGGAACCTCATACCAAATTCATCACGCCAAAAACCTTAGCAATTACATAGAAACGCTCTGGCAACCGGCCATGAAAGCATCTTAGATTTGCACGAGCCAGAAACAAATCTTACTTCACCTTCAGGACTCAACAGTAAGGATTTGTGGCCAGGTCAGTAGTTTAGATTTTAATTTGCCCTGCAAATTTTTTCAATGCCCCAATAAATTTATTTATTTATTTTATATAAATGTTACATTTTTATTCATTTAAATTTGTAATTTCATATTTAGAATTTTAAACTGATAATTTTAAATAATTTTGCATATTTATAATTTAATTTATATTACCATTTAAAACTTTTTAATATTTATGAAAGAAGTCTTATGCTTGCATTTATTTGATCAAAAATACCAGTAATATTGTGAAATATTATTACAATTAAAAAATCTATTTTCATATATTTTAAAATGTAATTTTTTCATGTGATGGCAAAGCTGAATTTCCAGCAGCCATTACTTCAGTGTCACATGATCCTTCATATGATAATATGTTGATATTGTTCTATTGAATATATCGGTATTTTAAAAATGAATTTACAATCTTTATTTCTATACACTTTTTTCACACATATAAAAGTTTTTTTTTTTCAACAAATGTTGCTGAAATGTATGCAGTTATTATAATTAAACAGGAAACTCCAAGACCATTCTGGACTATTCAGTCCATTCCTACTGATGCTACTAAGTCATCCTTTCACAAGTGATTCTTGCTACTTTGAAAAAAAATCTATAATAGCCAGTTAGATCATTTTAGCTGACAAGTTTAAAAAGTCAACAAGCAGAATTGACAATAATAGCATTTGATCAGCTGAACAAAAACTTAGGTTAGATTAGCATTTAAGTATGTGATAATAGTCACCCTCTACACTGTAAACAGAGTTTGATCATTACTTGCTGACAATATTTACAGAGCCTGTACATTCCAAATAAATGCTTTCCCTCTCTCTTTCATAGTTTGCTATACTCAAGGTATGTTTAATGAGCTCACAGTAGTCTCTGATTACAAACGTCTCCTGCGTATTCAAACCTCAGCCATGCACCGTAGAGAGAATGTGTGTGTGTGTGTGTGTGTGTGTGTGTGTGTGATAGCTTCATTTTTAATGGAATCATGATTGAAGAAATAAAGTGAAAAAAAAAAAATCATTGACGATATTCTCTGAAAGATGTGAGGCGGAGTGGGAAAATGTCACAGTCGACGGCTAATGAAGGGAAATAAGTTAGATAAATTATTTAAAGGTTGTCATTAAAAAATGTCCAAAAAGAACAGAAGGTTGATACTAGAAAGGTCAGAGCGATGAAGGAGAGATTCATTAACCTCAGTCCACCTCAACCATGCAATTATCACTGCCACTGATCTCTCTCTCTTCCTCACTCTCACTCTATAAGGTGTTACAGCAGAAAAAAACACAGCTCAGATTGCTTCTCAAAGAGAAACCTTAACTACAAGGAGGACTATGTCCCGTCCTCTTCTCTTCTTCATCAAACCAGAAACAAACCAGCCTTAACCATTCCACATTAGTCTAAGCTGGTCTCTTTAGCAGGGAGGTCCTCCATCTTGAGGTTCTCCATCAACGCTGGTTGGTTTAGAAAGAAGAAAGGGAAAGAGAGAGTCTTTTATTTGCCCCTCAACCTGCTCCCTCTTTCTTTCTTAACTCTCAGGGGTTAGTCTTGCATGCATGTGAGAGTGTTTTATGTCTGGATCAAATTGGAGAGGTTTGGGGAGGTGTTCCCAGCACAGGAATGTTCTCTGGCATTCCTGCTCAGCCCAAAGATTTTGGCTCTAATTGCCAGACCGTTCTGCTAATTCTTCATTTGTGGGTCAGGGGCCAGCTGTGGAGCTCTGGGCATTGAGCTCCGGTCAGCCCTCACCAGGCCAGACGCACATTCTGAGGAAATTCTTGTTTTTATTATATTCTTTTTTTTTTGCCCAGTCTCTTTTTTACTCTCTCTCTCTCTCTCTCTCTCACACACACACAGAGGAAACAGGAAATGAAAGTGAAACACAGGATGGGTGGGCCATTCTACACATTTGAGTCATGTTTCTACTGTTTTTGTTAAAAAAGGGTCCAATCTTAACAAACAGAACAGTATCAAAAACATTTTTTCCTGCATTTTTTTGCCCTGGAAATCATTCTTTCTCTATTGTAGTGTTTTATTGGTCTAACAACATAATTGCATTTCTATTTTTTGATTTCTATGCCAAAGCACAAACAAAAGTACAAAAAAAAAAGAAAAATACTGAAGACTAAAAAAGTGTAATGTGTAAGCCTGGCCCAAATTTAGTAACAGAGATACATACATGGCAGATCTCTCTCTATACTTCCTATATGAAAGGAAGATTAATATTCAACCGCAAGAAAATTTGTCTAATTTCTCTGCTTTTATGCCATGTCAGAACGCTTGAATCAAACCACACTGCTGTGTGACAGATGAAGGATCCATGCTGATCTCAAATGAGATCTTTCACAGCTCCACCAGAGGTCTGGTCATCAAAGCACACTCTGAGACTCATGCACCAGCCTTCTGAAGACTGTCCTTATCATACACACTCAGATTAAAAACTCATCTTGATGTATTTAGGTCAGATTCCTGTGGGAGTGGCACAAAGGTGAGAGATTAATTGGCTGTAATCTGTGTGATTGAGGATACAAGATGAGAACAAGAACATTGGAGTGAAGGAGCTTAAGAACATTAAACTTCTCTAGTACAGTCTGCTCCAAAACCTAATGTACTGCATACGGAGCCAGTATTTTAAGGCATTCCTGACAAAGAGGCTGTTCCGAAATACAGACATCTTAATTTTGCTGCATCTTTAGACACCTTGTTTTGCCCAAATTTTATGGCAGCACTGCAGGAATCCCTCAGGGGGAAGCAATTCCGAAAAAAAAGTAAATAAATAAATCCTAGATGCTAGACACAGTGAGAGAAATATCAAATACAAAAGGCTATTTTTTTTTCAGTACTGAAAAGCATAAAATAAAATAAAATAAAATAAAATAAAATAAAATAAAATAAAATAAAATAAAATAGGTTTTGAAAAAGAGATAATGTTCATTTTGTAACATGTTATAGAGATAAATGGGGGAGGGGAGAATCATTCACAGAAGGAAGCAATCCCAGAATGAACTGTAATGAGCTCGCCAGGAAAGAAAAAATATGACAAAGTGACAGAAATATCAACTATAAATAAATAAATAAATAAACACGTTTCGCAACAGAGATAATGTGCATTGTGAAAAGTATTATAAAGATAAATTGAAAAAAAAAAATCAACATACACTAATGTAGTGAAGTTGTCAAAGATATACTGTACTGTACATAGTCTTAATGGATTATAACAGTATTTGCAAGGAATATTTGGAAACGTGCATTTTTCTAGTGGCAGACTAAAGCAAAAGATATGAATAACAAGGGTGCACATAAGTGGTACACAGGTCCGCATGCACGACCAAAATAAAAAAAAAATCACTATGTAAATAAGTTCAGACCACTCATTTGCATACAGGGTTGACAGCTGTTAATGCACAATTACCATTTTAGATCGACAAACTGTAATACTGTATAAAATTTCTATTCAAACTGAAAGCATAAATCTAGGCTATCCACTGCCGTTTTCAACAAGTACTCCTGGCTGCAGACTGTAGCGCGGTGACGTCAGGTACATACGCCACGTATGTGTTTACCGCGCATGCGCAAAGTGGCGTATGGTATGTCTATAAAACGCATGTGCAGTAGCGTGGCAACGTCACGTACCTACGTTATGTTTACCGTAAATACGCAGGTTCAATAATGGTTCATTCACTTCTGGATGTTCGAAAGGTATGGTGGATTTGAGATTCGGTGGCAGTAAGTCAAAGAACATTTACTTTTGTTTTCTTAAAAATGTGCGTTTGTGTTAGTGGCTTTTAATTGTAAGAATGCTTTGGTCATAATCATAGAGAGTGTCATTGCAAATGTTTGCGATTTCAAATATTTATGACATGTTTTATGATGTGTGTTCGAAGTGACTGGGATTCTGCTGGTCTTTAAAGGGTCTTTAAAAGTCTTATTTCGCCTAAAATGAGCCTTTAAAGATGTCTTAAATTAGAGCAGAAAGACTTATATTAAAAAAAGTAATGCCACTGACGGTTGCATGCATTGCAAAAAAAATAAATAAATAAATAAATAAATTAAAAATCTCATATTTGTCATCTTTTTCATTAACTAACATTATCAAAGATTAATAGATACTGTAACAAATGTATTGTTCATTGTTAGTTCATGTTAATTAATACATTAACTAGTGTTAACCAATGACACCTTATTGTAAAGTGTTACCTCTTAAATTTACCTTCATGTGACTTCATGTGACTTTTTAGGGACATTGTCAGTGAGACGGAATTCAGAGAAGAGGCCCACTTCATGTGGCTAGACAGATAGTTCTTTAACTCCTTAACATGTAGTGAGTACTGTAAAAAGTATTTGAGTGTCTGTCTCCTCTCAACTATCTGTTTTTTTTTTTGTTTATATTTCCCCTGACTGTATCGCCCTCAACTGTAAAACTTTCAAATTGAAAAACTTCAAACTTTCAGGCTATGCTTTCTCAAGCCAAGCCAACCTAAATTTTGACTTGACAAACTTTTTTAATTTAGTTGATGTTAATGCTGATTATAAATTAAATCTCTTAGGTATTTTACAGACAAAGCAAATAACACTCTTTTTCTAACACCATCCTATAATATATTTTAAAATACATTTAAAATATTTTTCTTGTATGGCTCTTTTGCCTTCAAAATGATTTAATATTGCATTAATATTGTTTGTTCTTTTATGTAAATTAGGTGTCGTGAACTGCAGTGCATTTTCTGCACAATACAGACTGGAGTTCTGGGTGCCGTGTTCACTGACCCATTGCCTGCGGTGCAGTGAGATATTTAAAGAATGCCCACCTGGGTATGTCGGGAATGGCAGGAGGGGAGTCCTGCATGGGTTTTATTCATTCAAAGAATTTGAGGGCTACTGCTCGATTGATTGTTTTATCAGTGATGGAGGTGAATTTCAGAATGAGTAGATGCAATATTTTTTTTTTTCTTTCTCATGTGTCATGTTTATGGTCTTAATCTGTATTTGTATATGCAATTATATTTTCTGTTTTGTTCTTTGAAATAAAAAAAAAAAAAGATATCAGTTTGGTTTTTTGGAGGAGCCCTAAACTGGGATGCAGACACTGAAAATATACTGTATGTAGTCATTAGAACTTAAAACTACTTTATTGGCTTAAATATTTCACATGCAGAATTGCCAAAGCAAAAGAAAAATGTCAAAAAATTATACAAAATAAATAAATAAACAAGAACCATGACAAAGGAAAGATTAAAATAAGAAAGGCAGCGGCTATTTACACTAAGTGAAAATAGCTATTCTATTTACAATATGTTAAAATAGCAGGATTTTCTACTAACTAACTATACTACTTATTGCAAACAGTGGCAATTATCTGCACTTCAGTATTGTAGTACATTATAAAACATTATGCAATAATAACTTAGAGTGTAAATTATAATTTTAATTCAAATTATTAAATGGATGCCACCTTATTGGGACAATAAAGCCCTCCATCACAACGTTTTGATTATTTCCTTCATTTTTATTGAAAATAAATGCTTTTCTGATGTGATCTGAAATTTGAAAAGAGAGAAAAAAAACTTTGCCAAAAGGCGGAACCGAAGCCGGGTCGACCGAGTCAAGATGTGAATAACACGCGTTTTACCAGCTGCGCCACTAGAGATGACGACTGATGTTTATCTTTTGTAATGTTGATTATCCTAATAAGAAATATATATATAAGGTGCAATTAAAGTGTAATATTACAATATACACAGTGAAGTAAAGTGCAACAGAATGTTAATAAATTGTAAATAAAATACTACACAGATATTACAGAATAAACTCTGTAATTCCGTATAATTTTACCTCAGATGAGACATGGTTAAAATCATGTATATGTGCTGTATTACATTTTACTGTTTTGTTTTTCCACCTTAGCGTTCTTTAATACTTTTACTAGAGTATTCTGTCAAGCATGCCCATGTGTTTTAATGACGTGTTACGTCACGCACGACGCGAAAACACCTAACGTCACCACGCAATGCAAATTACACACGTTATATTGTTATAGACATACCATACGTCACTTTGCGCATGCGCGGTAAACACATACGTGACGTAGATACCTGACGTCACCGCGCTACAGTCTGCAGCGAGGGGTGTCTCGTTTTCAAAGCACAATGCAAAACTGTTACATTTCATTCACTAACGCTCTTCAAACTCGCCAGCAACCCGCCAAAATAAAAGCTTGCTGATTTTAAGTTTGAAAATGATGAAAATTCATATTAAAAAAGAAAAAAGTAAATAGTACCATTTTATTTTAAGTCTACTATAAAATAATTCTATTTTGATGTAATACTCCCTAATTATTATCTTAAAATATAATAGTATGATAACATTTTATTTATGTATTATTTTGTTTATTATATTTTTTTAAACTAAATAAATAAAGTGCAATAATATTATCACTATTATTATTATTATTATTATTATTATTATTATTATTTATATAGTTATATTTAATGGGTCACACTATGTGCAGTGTGAGACTCAAACCAAATCTCCAGGTACTCTTATGAGAACCAGGGTGAAAAACTTATGTGAATAACCATCTTATAGCAAATGCTTCTATGAAGCAAAACAAGGTGTAAACAGCGATTTGTTTTGGCTGTCCATTTGCCATGGGATTTTAATAGCAGGTGTGAGCAGGGCCTATCTACTCCAGTCACTATTAGAGAGTCAAGCTCAGCTCTCAGCAAGGGTCGTGTTGTCAGCAGGTCTGGCGAGGGATCGGCAGTCTATTAAACCATACTCTGCTCAACTCAGAAACAGAATCCACGGCGTGAAGAAGTCAATCTACCCGATTAACAGAGTCCCTGCTGCAGAGTACAGCTAGACGGAAAACTCACAAATCTAATCTAGAGACCTCAACCCTGTGGATGAGATGCTATTTGCATTGAAATAGAACCATCTTCAGCTGCCTGGTGTCAGGAGTGTGTGTGTATGTGTGTGTCTGGGTCTCAGGTGGTAGTGAATGAGGAAGCATTGGACTGGAGGGCTAAAACTGAATTAAGGATACACACAGGTGCTGTAGAGTGGAAATGGAGTCTGGATAGTAGTCACACAGATTTAAAAGCATTGTCACATGAGACGCAGTGTGTGTGTGTGTGTGTGTGTGTGTGTGGTTTGTGCGATTGTGTACATATGATTGTACAGGCACAGATGGTGTTGTCAGTGGTGACCGATGAGTTTACTAGCTTACCACAGGAACAGCAGTCATCTATCATGAAGTATATGTGTCTCTGTCTGGTTGTGTGTATGTGTGTATGTGTGTATTACTGTATATATGTGTGTGTGTGTGTGATTTTCTAGTGTGCTCATGATTATGCTGCATCATGTGTCTCAACATTTTTAGTAAAGACACTATGGGGATATGCCATAAACCCTTGCTTTTCAAGTATAATTAAACTAATCAAATAGAGTTTTGCTTGTTTGATACCTTTGACACACTAAAATTAAATCTAATTACACTACTGTTCAAAAGTTGGGGGTGAGTGTGTTTTTTGTGGAAGAAATTAATAATATTATTCAGCAAGGTTACACTCAAAAGATCGAAAGTGGCAGTAAAGTGAGAGTAAAGACAATAAATACACAAAGATTTCTATTTAAAATAAATGCTGTTCCTTTGAACTGTATATTCATCAAATTCTGGAAAATTCTGGAAAAATGCCTTACAGTTCCCACAAAAAAATATTAAGCAGCACAACTATTTTCAACACTTACAATAATAAGAAATGTTGCTTGAGCACCAAATCAGCATTTTAGGATGATTTCTGAAGCATCATGTGACACTAAAGACTGGAGTAATGGATGCTGAATATTCAACTTTGCTATTAGGAATGGATCTCACTTAAACGTATATTAAAATAGAAAACATTTATTTTAATTTGTAATACTATTTCATGCTATTACTGTTTTTACTGTATTTTGAGCAAACAAATGTAGTCATGGTGAGCAGAAAAGACTTCTTTCAAAATTTTAAACATCTTACCGACCCCAAACTTTTGAAGAGTAGTGTAAATTCAAAGAATGTATGCACACACACATATTGAGTTGGTTCAGGTGTGGAACATTTGCCCTCTAGAACAGATGGTTTTGCTTCTCACCACATATGGAGGCAGGTCTGGTCAGGTGTCAGTGCTCTCTCTCTCTTTCTCAGTAAGAGTGTGATGGTGTGATTAGCTGCTCTTGGGTCACAGGAGATTTTTTTTTTACTGTGTCTTCATCAGCACGGCATAAACTGCTGGCATCCCATCACTCCCTCACTCATGGATTGGTTTTTCACACAAGTACACATGGTTGTATTTGTAATATTGAGGGGACTTTCTATTGATATCGTGTGTATGTGTGTGTTTGTACCTACTTTATATTACTTACAATATTTTGGGGACAAATATGTACCTAAAAGTGAGCTAAACCTGACAAAATCTCCAAAAACCTCCCTTTGGGGACGTCCTTATTTGTAAAACAGGTTTAAAAATAAACAAAGTTTTTTAAAATTGTAAAAATTGCAGTTTCCTGTAATGAGTAGGTTTAGGTGTAGGGTTGGTGTGGGGCGATAGAATATACAGTTTGTACAGTATAAAAACCATTACGCCTATGGAATATCCCCATTTAGATAACTAAGTAAACATGAGTGAGTGTGTGTGTGTGTGTGTGCGTGCGTGCGTGTGTGTGTGTGTGTGTGTGCATTAAACATTCTCTGTATTAGCAATTCTCTGTATTAGACATTCAAACACTGACTTGAATGCTGCAGTCTTTTAAAAATGGCCAATGGGCTCATTCGCTTTCTTTTGCTCTATCTATTGATCTCTCCAGTCTTTAAGACTTGTGATCTGTGTGTGTATTAATCAGTAGAATCCGTGATCTGCCGTCATCTGTTGTGCTTTTATCCTAAAGATTTCAGCTATATTAATGCAGCTCGTTTTTGAGGCTCCTTTTGAGCTGGGATTCCTGGTTCAGAACACCAACAGTGCTGCTTCTGCCTTCATCTGATCTTCTCACAGATATGAATGTGCGTCCAGTGATCCCTATAAGGGGTGCATACATATGAGCACGTACTTATAGTATTTTAGTATTTTAAATAGAGTCCATCTGTATGTCCATTGATTTTTAGCTTGAATCTGAGGCTGTGAGAAATCTTGTTTGAAAACAGGGCTGATTAATTTGCACGACAAAGAACAGTAAAAGGACTTAAAGTTCATAATGGCACATATGGAGGCACACAAAGGCATGCACTACTATAATATAAAGTCTATTATATAAATCTCTACATTCTTCTTTTTTTGAGAGCGAGAGAGAGAGAGAGAGAGAACATGGCCTCTGGAAAAATTATTTATTAATAACTATGTTTTATTATAATGCAATTTAATCATGTGTATTTTAAAAATGTTTAATAATTTATTGTTTTATTACATTTATATTTATGATATATGTAGATTTAAATATATTTAATTTTATAGCTTTTATACATTTCGTAATGCATTTTTTTTGAACAATTGTTATAATTTAGACTAAAATGTATTCTAATTCACACATACGTGCGCGCACACACACACACACACACACACACACACACACACACACACATACTTGAATTTGTGGTTTACGGGGACTCTCCATAGGCATAATGGTTTTTATACTGTACAAACCGTATTTTCTATTGCCCTACACCAACCATACACCTAAACCTACCCCTTACAGGAAACTACTGGCAATTTTTGCATTTCATAAAACACTGTTTAGTATGTTTTTTAAGCCTTTTGTTTTACGGGGACACAGGAAGTGTCCTCATAAACCATGTTTACGTTGTAGTACCCATGTCATTATACACATTTGTGTCCTCATAAACCATATATACCAGTACACACACACACACACACACACACAAACTCCATCTTGAACTAATTGCCCAGATAAAATGCCTGTCAGATCATTGGACAACTCAGAGCCCTTAAATTTGATACTCCAGGATAATTCTAGATTACTAGAATATTTCTATAATAATATCAACTAGATGAATTTAAGTTATGTCTTCTGCATGCTAACACAACCTGGTGAAAACAGCAAACACACACTTATTAAACTCACAAAACAGCTTAGCTACTCCAGCTTTGTGTGTGAGAAAGCAAAAACACTGATTTTCAGTTCAGAAAACAGAATCTCAAATTCTGAATTTAACTAACTCACTAGCTAGTGGCAGGAAAATCTGAAGAAAGGAAAACTAAAGCAGGCAAAACAGAAAATGAACACATTAAAAATGAAACCAAAATGTGCATAATTGTTACTTTAATTTTATGGCCAATATTAAAATTACACACTATTTTGTCTAAATAAATTAAAAATAAATGTCTAGCTTACTAATTTTAGGGGCTACAAGGGAATTTGAGCATCACAATATTATATTGTAAAGTGTGAAAAATTTATGTTCATTTTGAGATTTGATAAAGACTACATGTAACTGTTATTAAATCATTAGAGTTTTAAAGAAGTTTAAATGATGTTAATTCAACTTTTAGATGGCAAAGGCGATCAAAATTTAGAAACAGAAAATGTGCATGAACGATTTAATATCCAATTTCAGTCAATATATATCCAATATGATGCAATACATTTAAAAAAATAATATGGAACTGATATATTGTATATCCCTTTTTAAAATATATATTTACTAGAGCTCAATGCCAAAAACACAAACTGAAGGTTACCACGACCTCTACTTTAACCTCCAGTGAACCTTTGCTTTCCTATAAAATACTCTCTGTGAAGGCTTCCATGGACAGTGTCTTCCAAAAGAAAGATAAATAATAAAAGGAAACATAATTAACTTCACAGAGGCCAGAGACAAAAAATAGAGTAAGAGAAATAAAGGTAGAAACACAGGTGCACAGGTCATGTGTGTGTATGTGAGCAATAGACAGATGTATGCAGAGACAGGCAGGTGGGAGGATGTTTTAGGGTATTCATGAGTCTGGGCCGTTATCAGTTGACCTTTAAATTGGAGCCGCTGCTCAGCAGGAAACCCGAGGGGCCCATCTCAGGTTTGACTGGCTCGGAGCCCCCAGCCTGCTGATGATAAAAACTGCAGCAGCCGGGGGACAAATCTACACCGTATGCTTCTATGCATATATATATATATATATATATATATATATATATATATATATATATATATATATATATATATATATAAATAAAATTTATATATACAGTAGAATATATAAATCGACTGGCTGTGTTAAAGTAGCATCATTAAGGGCTATGAAGCATGCTGAGATGGGTCAGGCGGTCACAGGGAGAGCCGTACGCATGAGGGTGGGCTTGGCAGAGCTGTTCTCCTCTCTCTGGGGGCAGCAGTGGCTGAGATGATGAATTCATCACTGCTGTAAGAGTACTGCAGGAGGCCAGATTGGCTCAAATACCCCATGACAGGAAGACACGTGACAGAAAAATGACGAGCCCATAGGGAGTGGGGTATGAAACTTATATTGTATTGCATTGTGTTTGTGTGAGCGTTTTCTTATGAATATACGTTTTACAGGAGTAGAGGGTCTTGTATCAGCAGTGATAAACGAAAATGTATTAAGAAGTCTCTCAAAAACATGGACTAGCACTAGATACGGTAGCAATATATAGAGGCATACACACACAATCAAGTTGTAAACACACACACACACACACACACACACACACACACACACACACACACACACACACTACAGTCTAGCTCAGGGATTTGCAAACTGGAATATGGGGATCTCCAAGGGGTCACAAATAGGGTCCACAGTAATGTAATGTAATGCAATAATATAATATAATATAATATAATATAATATAATATAATATAATAAGATAGGCCTAATATAAACACACACACACACACACACACACACGTATACATATATATACACTCAGAAAATTCTATAAATTAATAATAATTATTATTCTAATTATTTTATTTAATAAAATTTGTTTTCCCAGTATATCAGAATGGACATTTTTAAAGACTAGTCAGAAACTGTGAGAATAATCAAATATTTTTATTTTTTAATTCACATAGATTTATTTTATTTTTTTTAATTGTCATAGATTTGTTGTCAATGTAATAGAAGGTTAAAATTTTCCAGAGAACACTTAAATATTTATAATATTTTTATTTTTCATAGTACAAATAGCTCTTGATACAAGAAAATATATGACCTTTATAATTTTGGAAAGAGGTCCCTCACAAAAGGACCACTTGTGGCAATAAAAAAAACCCTGGTCTAGCCATATAAATTTTCTGGTCCTGGTCCTGGTCCTGGTCCTGGTCCTGGTCCTGTCTATTACCGATAATTTCCCTGTGACTTCTGTGTTTGTTTATTAAATATTTGGGCTAATTTAAATACACTATTAGCTTCCAATATAAGTATTACACTCTCCGTTCCATTTAACACATTCACCATGCTTAAATCCAGTTTTAAATCCCCCAAAAGTCCACAGATTCTGTCTAGGCCTGCTAATCACTCAAAAACATGTGAATCTATGTGCATATGGAATTGCATTTGAATTATATACGGCCTGCATTACCTTGAGTGACTGTTGCCCTCCAGAGCCAGTCTCACAATGCGAGGATGTCGCTAAGAGGAGGTACAAACTACTACTGGCAATGTGTGATAAGACACACCTGAGACTAACAGCACCTCTGCCATGCACATACAAGGAACAACATAACCAGACCACCACCAAGATAATATATCACCAGCCCCCACACCTCTGAAACTACCACCTCACGAACACAAATAGTATTTTTAGTTCTAACAAAAACCTCTCAGAGTTGCATCATTGCCACCACACTATATATGTTTCTGTGTGTGTGTTTGTGCTTATCAGACTCGTCGGCATTCCCAGCAGGAAGATTCATAGGACCAAAAAGAGTGTATCACAGCAGGTCTGGTGCAGATTAATGTGGAAAGCAGACTAACAGCTCAAAGATAATGCAGGCCAATAAAAAAGACACACACACGCACACGGGGAACAGGAGTGAAGCAGAGGCTAACAGCAGAACAGCTCAGGGTCGTTAAGCATCATTAGTGGGACATTTGTTCACACACATTTGTCAGGAAGCGTCCTGCTAAGCAGAGAGTGTGTTCTCCTCAAGGAGTGTGTACTGGACAGAGGCAAGCAGGCAGGAAGTTACTGCCGTGTGTGTGTGTGTATGTTTGTCTGTGTGTGTGTGTGTGTGTGTGTGTGTGTGTGTGTGTGTGTGTGTGCGTGTGTGTGCGTGTGTGTGCGTGTGTATGTCTGTGTGTGTGTGTGTGTGTGTGTGTGTGTGTGTGTGTGTGTGTGTGTGTGTGTGTGTGTGTGTTTGTGTAATCTACTGCATGATGGAGCAGATCTGTCCCTCGTACGAGACGTCACCGTGTTTGATTAACAGCAGGAATCATCCCAGCCGGAAAACAACAGAAGCGTGTAAACTGCATCTGTGGTTCGCATGCATTTACAGTTCCCGCATATTGAGTAGTTTCAAGTACAGCAGCACACAAACACACACTCACACAAGCGAAAATGCTGCAAGCTAATCAGGAGGTAAATCAAGTTTACCTGAAGCTCAAGTGACCACAAAAGTCTTAGAAACCCACAGAAAGTGAAAAAAGACAGCAAGACGTCAGTGCTACATATTGACTGAAGGGGTTAAACTTCCAGACTCTTAATGATTTAAACAGAGTGGAAGAACATTGGGAAAACGCACACAGAAATAGTTAATTTACAACTACTCCAGGGTCAAGGAGTTCTGCCTAGAACAAATTTACCATAAATTTTATTTTTAAAGGAACAGTCTACCCAAAAATTGCAAGGTTTATGTAGCTCTGAATGCCAAGATCAGGGGTTTGATTCCTAGGGAACATAAGCTGACAAAATGTATAATTTACTGTAAGCCGCTTTGAACAAAAGCATCTAAAAATTTCCATAAAAATCATACTGGATAATTATTTATTATAAAGGTTAAAAATAAAGAATTGAGAAACATTTACATTACATACATTTATATAATATAATATAATATAATATAATATAATATAATATAATATAATATAATATAATATAATATAATATAATATAATATCATACCATATCATATATCATATCATATCATATCATATCATATAAATGCAATACTGTTCAAAAGTTAGATTTTTTTTTTTTTTTTTTACAAAAATTTAGCTTGAAAAATGAAAGAAGTTTCTTATGCTCACCAGAGTTGCATTTATTTGTTTAAAATACAGTGATATGGGGAATATTATTCCAATTTACTTTTAATATCCTAAAAAATGATTTATTCTTGTGATGGCAACACCAACGCTAAATTTTCAGCAGCCATTACTCCAGTGTCACATGATCCTTCAGAAATCATTCTAATATGCTGATTTAGGGTTCAAGAATTATTTTGTCTTATTATTTTAAAGTTCAAAAGAACAGCATTTATTATACAACTTAATTCATTACTGTCACTTTGATCAAGTTAACGCATCCCTGCTGAATACAAATATTAATATTAACAATTTATTAAATTGTCCTTACTGCAGTATATAAAATATAAAAATAATATGTAAAAATATTTAACAGCACTGGAATTACTTTACTTGTTGGCAGTGAAAAGAAAATGTACACACAAACTGGCCAAATTACACACAACTGTCATATGGTTTAATTCATGCAAAAATGCTGGACAAATGTGACCTTCAAAATTCAAGATCTGAAAACCACAAAAAGGAGGACAACACACATACATAGACACACAACACCACAGTATACCAACAGCTGCATTCTGGGGAACAAAAGACCACTATGTAGACACAATGTCCCTCTGGCCACATTGCCACAAGGCATGAAAACACACACACACACACACATACACAAAGAGGCCCGTGACTTACTCTGAGAGTGATCCAGTTTAGCACGTCCAGAATATACGTAACCACCATCTCCCCCAGAGGAATCCAATGGAGAAAAGCGGATCATTTTTAGCCCAACTTCAATTAACCGCAAGTCTCCAAACATCTCTCTTTCTCATACAATCAGACTACTTAACTACGCCACAGAACTAAAAGGTATGTTTATAAAACTGCAGACAAAAATAGCAAATGCTCATTTCCAAATTCACAAGATGCACAGTGTCTGGTAGTGCCTTACAGCCAAAGAAAACCAATCTAACCAGTCCTGATCATGACTTGTAAACCAGGCATTAAACACTTAAGAGACTTTACCTACCACTAATCCACAGAGGAGATTAGTATGGAGCCTGGAGCTAATGAGAGAAGCTTTCTCTGCTCCTCCAGTGCTCCTTCTTTTGCTCAAACAAAACATTAGCAGATAATGTAATGGAATTAAGAAGACAAAAGATTCAAATTGAATATTGATCAGAGGAGTGAGGTGGCAGCATTTCGGCTGGTTAAGCCTGTGATGAGGTGATTGATCCACAATGCTTGTCCTCACGTCTGAAGATGTCTGGCAGGCCTATAGTCTGCCTGACAAAGGCGGTGAACGGAAGCGTGAACCGGTCCAACACCAGGACACAATGAATACAGAACGCTCACATCAGTCCTCAGGACTGTGTTTAAAAGGATGAAAGACATCACATGACAAAGAGACACAAATATAACTACACAATCAATGGAAATTCAGGTGTCAGATGATGTAGATTCTTGTATTGGCATGTAGAAAGTCGGCATAAATGTTCAGTAATGATGTAGAATGTTCAATAAGACTGACTCAGAGAAGTGCCAATGCCTGCTGATCTGAGACCAGCTTTAAAGATCACAGCTGAAGGCTTGGATCCTGAAAGACAAGCACTGATCTCCAGCAAGACAAGGGCCGCAGGGATCAATGCAAAATCAATGTTAATTGTCAGTGTTTTTCTATGTGGCTGGATCAGAGATACAAAGAAAAAGTGAGACGTAAAACCATGCAGCAGAAAAAGCAATGAATGTAGTCTTAGAAAACATATTATAGAAGTAAAAATTGTTGTTTTATAAAAAAAAAAATTAAGCCATTTTTCCAAGGCACTACTCAGTGTATTGTGCATAAAATCATCCCTTGGAGAACACCATTTGTGTGTTTTTACACACAGCCTTGAGAAAATTGCTGATTAAAGGGGTGGTTGATTGCGATTTCACTTTTTTAACGTTAGTTAGTGTGTAATGTTGCTGTTTGAGCATAAACAATATCTGCAAAGTTGCGGTGCTGAAAGTTCAATGCAAACGGAGATATCGTCTTTTAAAATTCTGGCAGTTTAATGCCTACAAAAATGGCTCGTAGGGACTACAACGAGCTACCCCGCCCCCTGGGAACATGCAGCAAAGGGGGCGAGGCCATGTTGTGCTGCTTTAGAGAAGAGGAAGAGAAAACTAGGGGTGCACGTAAAAATCTATTCATACATGAATCGCAATTATATCTTCTAACGATTCTAATGGATTCACAAGTTTCAAAATCAATGTTCTAAAGCAGCGGTTCTCAATCCTGTTCCTCGCGTCGCCCTGGTCTGCACACGCTCTGCATCTCTCTCTCTCTCTCTCTCTCTCTCTCTCTCTCTCTCTCTCTCTCTCTCTCATATTCAGATCATCAGATCAGCTCCAACAATGAAATGTTCCATTTATACACTTATTTTCACATAGCTATGAGAAGCGGGTAATGCTTTAGATTACAACCTGCAACGTACTGCATAAGTAAACAGAATTTACACAGAATTTACAGTGTAACTTTTTTTGTAATTATAGTGTACCTATTCAGTATCCTACCTCTGTGTAAGTATAAGGGAATAATATGTGAAGTTTGGGGAATAAAGGTGTAATAACCTGTAAAATTACAAATTATTTCTACTGTAAGTATTTTGAAACTAAGGGGTATCTATTCTAATATTACGTGGTATGTAGGCTATACAACAATCTTATATTTGCAAGCGATTTAGCAAAAACATACACTGTGTAGGCCGACTTTTTAAACACGCTGGGTTATTGTTTCAATCCAAACGATCGGTTGAGACTGTTGGGTTAGGAAGCTGGCTTGATATGGGTTGATATCAGTAATAAGCAACCCAACTAGTGTTGCCAGATTGGAAATGTCCAAGTATCATACCAGAAGCTCAAAATTATCATATTTGGTAGAAAATTATCGTACACGAGTCAAACGTACAGAATACAGCTATTTATCTAGACCAACAACTTTTTGACACGACCTGCAAATTACCACAATAGATAAATAACTAGGCGTACGTAAGTGGGAAGTTTCAAACTCCAGTTATCAGAAGCCTGCGTGTTGCCAGATGTTGAGGGGTCCGTCTGCGGTACAGATTTGATGCTGTCATGGACCGCAACATAGTGCTCGTTGGCTTATGTAACTTTTTCTGTGTTCAAAATTTGCAAAATGTATATAATGAGCGAGTACATCATGAATTCATCTTCCAAACCGCCTTTTTGTCTTATCCCGAATCAATTTTCATTATTGATCGTACATCGTACAGAGGTCTAAATTATCGTACAAATACGATAATTATCGTATGTCTGGCAACACTGAACCCAACTATCCTGGGTTAGGAACAGTGTTGCCAAGTCCGTGGTTTACCCGGGGAACCTCCCTCGAAACATGATTGGGCTTAGTTTTGAGTAGTAATTGGGCGGGTTTTGTTGTGAAAACCTGGCAACCCTGGTTAGGAATGTGGAGGTTCAAATGCAAACGGTTCTGTGTGCGCCAAATCCGTGTCTGTGGTGCTTAAGATGGAAACGTGTGGAAATTAGGAAAAAATAATCGAAGCGCAGACGAGGGACAACTTTGAAACTGCCTGGAATGTGTTCGTTTATAACTGGACCAGTGAATGTGCTGATCAGGAACTGGAAACAGCTGGAATGGAAACAAGCTCGTTTCAGTTGAAACGAGTCTATCGGTGTTTGCGGTGCTCGTGACAGGAATATGTGTCGAAAATACAAGAAAACTAATCGAAGCGAAGAGGAGAGAGATTTTTGAAACTGAATGTGTTCTTTTATAACTTGAGGGTTTTGTCCGAGTATGTTCTCACAACATTGAGCGGCATTGAAACTGGGAACTGTAAACTAGTCAAAATGGTGCTTGAGGATGTGGATCAAAACGGTAAAATCAAGACGGTAAAATCCTGTCAGTTCACTACAATACACAGTTTAATCTTGACTTTTTAGTGTTTATTACTGTGTTTATATTGACCTGATGGTTTGGCCATAATAGTTTATCTTCGTCAGTGGGTGAGAAACATGAACAAATTGAACAAAATCTTAAATTTGTTCTTAAACAACCTTTTCAAACGAATTTGGTTTAACTGTAAAAGCTGTATAAGTATGGAGTTGCTTTACTTTTTCTGAACTGGTGTAATAAATTTTTATCTTTTATTATCTGTTGCCGATGTTGTTACTGTTGTCATATTGTGTGTGATTTTAATTTAAAAACCCAAATTTCAAATAATATCTGAATTAAATAAAACAGTCACCATGTTTATTGATATATTACCTGATATATAATGTATGTATGTATGACCTACTGTATAAACAATCGTTTCAGAGCAATTTGTTGTAGCCACTTACCCTGTAACTACATGGAATAAGGGGGGAACAAGCATCACTTTGATTTACAGCCCGCAAATGTTGTATTTACCCTGTAAAGTGAAAAGTGAAAGTTGTGACGTATTGTCAAGTACGGTGACCCATACTCGAAATTGGTGCTCTGCATTTAACCCATCCAAGTGCACACACACAGCAGTGAATAGTGAACAAACGCGCACACACACACCGTGAACACACACCCGGAGCAGTGAGTAGCCATTGCTCCAGCGCCCGGGGAGCAATTGGGGGTTCGGTACCTTGCTCAAGGGCACCTCAGTCATGGTATCGAAGGCAGAGAGAGTGCTGTTCATTCACAATCCCCACCTTCAATTCCTGCCGGTGTGAGAATCGAACCGGCAACCTTCAGGTTACAAGTTACAGGTTACTCTCTAACCATTAGGCCATGACTTCCCCTAACTACATGGAACAAGGAGGTAACAAAGCGCCACTTTAATTTACAGCTCGCAAATGTTGTATTTACCCTGTAACTACATGGAACAAGGAGGTAACAAGCGCCACTTTAATTTACAGCCCACAAATGTTGTATTTACCCTGTAACTACATGGAACAAGGAGGTAACAAGCGCCACTTTAATTTACAGCCCGCAAATGTTGTATTTACCTTGTAACTACATGGAACAAGGAGGTAACAAAGCGCCACTTTAATTTACAGCTCGCAAATGTTGCATTTACCCTGTAACTACATGGAACAAAGAGGTAACAAAGCGCCACTTTAATTTACAGCCCGCAAATGTTGTATTTACCTTGTAACTACATGGAACAAGGAGGTAACAAAGCGCCACTTTAATTTACAGCTCGCAAATGTTGCATTTACCCTGTAACTACATGGAACAAAGAGGTAACAAAGCGCCACTTTAATTTACAGGTCGCAAATGTTGTATTTACCCTGTAACTACATGGAACAAGGGGGTAACAAGCGCCACTTTAATTTACAGCCCGCAAATGTTATATTTACCCTGTAACTACATGGAATAAGGGAGGAACAAGTTGGGCTAGTTTTAATTTAATTGTTTGATGGCTAAATTAAACCCTCTTTTTTTCTTTTTTCTTTTTGCTATAAAAGGTAAGCTTGTTTTAAGCTGCATTGAACGTTGATGGTATATCATGCAAAGTTATATGATGATAGTGGTGTTGGGAAGTTGCTGGTGTGAAGTTGCTGAGATCGACGAATAAGCTTTCATAAGGTAAGCTGACTTGTGAATTATAAATCATAGCTGAAACGTATTAACTCATTTCACTAGATGTCCAGTTTTGTTGTTCAGTAATCTCCATCATGTTTTCTTTAATAATAGAATGGTTAAAAATACCTAGGCCTATGATAAAACACCAGTATAAAATTACAAAAATAATATTGTCTTTTTAGATCACTCCCAAACAAAAGATTATTGTTTAGGCCATACTTAATATTAGAATAGGTACCCCTTAGTTTCAAAATACTTACAGTATAAATGATTTTTTACTGGTTGTTACCCCTTTATTCCCCAAACGTCGCCATATTATTCCCCTATACCTACACGGAGGTACACTATAATTACAAAAAAGTTACGCTGTAACGTCAGTTTACTTATACACAGTTCTTTGCAGGTTGCATATCTGGTTGTTACCCCCTTATTACCCAAACGTAACACATTGTTCCCTTATACCTACACGTACGTTCTTTATAGGTAAACTAATTACAGAAACTTACACTGTAAATTCAGTATACTTACGCAGTTCTTTGCGGGTTGTAATCTAAAGCGTTACCGAGAAGCATTATATGGACGTGCGTGCTGTTGCCATATAGTATTAAAGCTTTAATGTGGATAAAACCGTATATTAAAAGCTAACAGAAGCAGTAGCATTTACAAATAACACCATATCTAAAAGTATGAGACAACAACAAACAAAAAACATACCATTAAGAGCCGTGCTTGCACAGGTTCTGCGTGACCCTCTTCACTAATATTCTCTGAGTCTCAATCGGGCTCAAATTGATAAGCAATATAGACGATGCCATTGTTTACAATACAACCGGGGCACATGTCTCTGAGCTGAGGGGTGGGACATATAGACGTGCACTAGAGGCGGTTTAGCGAATTACAACACATTGGACCAGCTAACCAATCAGAGCCCATCGTGTATTTCTGAGGGAGGGGCTTCATAAAAGCAGGAAATGATCAGCGCATTTATAGGAGAACAGACAGGGCTGTGTGGAATAAAGGTAAATTATGTGAAAAATAATGTGTTTTTTAAAAACGAAGCATTAACACATGTTAGACTGCACCCCATAAACACAATCAAGCCTAGAAAAAAAACAGTCAACCACCCCTTTAAAAGTATTTCTGTCAGGACCACTATCGTCAAAGATGATTGACAATTAGCATACAGTTTGGATTGGTGGTATGGTTCTGTTCTGGGCAAGAACTCCCTGCACATCCATGCAGCCAAGCATGGATGAGAGCAGAGAGAGCAGCGATAACCCTCTTAGGGTAAACAGAACAGAACTAACATGAATGTATTGCAAGTATCATTAATGTTCAATAATTTAATGTAAACATTTTAGAAATTAGTCTGATTCAAAGGGGAATCAGAAGGCTGAATCCTGACTGGATGAGAGGAGGAGCTGGGGATGGAGAAGGGTAATTAGCTATTGAACAACACGAAAGCTGCTGATAATACTGAAGGACCTTATATATGGGTGTTGTGATAGCTGTCGCATCCCTATAGGTAAATGTGGATCAGCTGAGAGTCAGCTGACGCAAGCTTGACTAAAGTGACCTGCCAGAACTAACGCTATGCTTGATATATACAGTATATATTTCACAAAAGTGACCTCAAAAGTTAAAAAAACCTTTTATAAAAACCAAAAGCAGTTACAGATTTATATAGTTGCTTACTGTTCATGTTCTTGAAGATGTTCAGGATGGGAAGGATCTGTCTGTAGTACGGGACCAGTGCCTCACCCACCATATCTGCTGATACAACCAGGTGCTGCAGAACCTTCAGCGTGGTGCAGATGACCTGCCTGCTCCTTGTGTTGAGAGCATCTGTAGACAAACACAGAAGTCATTTTGAAGTCAGGAATATTTTGACAATGTGTGGGAATTTTTTATTTTTTTGCCATTTTACAACCCTGATTGGAGTGTTATATTTGCACTTTCTTTTTTCTGCATCCAAAGTTGAAAAACACCTCCTTCAAGACTCTGTATGCAGGGAAGAATGCATCAGTTCAATACTACAAAAAAAGTCTTCATCTGCAACCTGCATAATCCTGTGGTTCAATGGTTAGTGGAAAGAATGACAGACCAGTTGAAAGAAGCAATTTAATTCATAAATATCTATTTTTCCATATGATTTGATTTCTACTGAGAAATAAGCTTTTGGTTGTCATTAAATATATATTTGGTTACCTCTTGAATTATCTCAATAGATCATTGATGTTATGATGCATTTAAAGCCTGCCTGAACAAGGCATTTAGGAGGTACCTTCATATAAAAATGAAAGGGATAGCTCATCTAAAAATGTTTTGAGTGGCAGCTGTGTGCTATACTTTACCAGTCACCTCCATTTACTTCCTGCTCTCCTATATCTGTATAACACACTATGAAATTCTAATTACCAAACAAACACGGCAAACTGTTTTCCAGCGGTGTGACATTTGCACCGAAGGAGTGTTCAATAATTCATGGTGTGTGACGCGTCTGGAGGAGTGAAGATCTGTTTCTAAATCTCTCTAAATAAAGGAACCATTAATTCCTCCCTCATATTAGGCTCTAAAAATGAACGACCTCACATACCTTTTCCTTCTCTAAATACCACAGGAGCACGACATTTAGACACTTAAGTAATTGCGTTAGTTTAACTCCTGATGCAAACATATCTGCAGTTGTTCCTGTGAGAGAGGGAAGAAAAAGTGTTCTCATCTATCTATCTATCTATCTATCTATCTATCTATCTATCTATCTATCTATCTATCTTGCAATCAAAAAGAAGGATTATTTTATTTAATCATCCCACAGGAGCTCATTTATTCTTGATTCTGGGCTTTGACTTGACCAGTGCAAAACATTAACCTTCTTGTTTTCACTCTCTTCAGTGTGACCTTCGCTGTATGTTTAAGGTCGGTATTTGTTGTGGGGGGGGGGGGGGGGGGGGGGGGGGTTATTATTCCAATTAGCTTCATCCATTCCTTCTTCTATCCATGATTTTCTAATGTATCCTAAGTTTTCTAAAGTCTGCATGAAAGAAGCTTATTTTGTCAGTAAGATGTGCCGTGCATTTATAATACCATTTTTCGAAGCAAAAATTAACCAATAAAAATGTACATTGTAAAAAAAAATAAAAAATACAGAAACATACAGAAACATAAAAGGTGTCTTTTCTTCTTTGCTGGAAAAACAGTGTTTTTTTAAACAAAAAATTAATAAGAAAAATGATATTCTATAATTAAAACAGCATCGTAAGAACCCCTGTCAAAAAATAAAGCACCAATGCCCAATATTGCTCTGTTGAGCTCCTCACATGCCTTTGGCCAAACTCCAGCTGTGATATGCATTTTCAGCATTTCAGGGTTTGCTACTTACCACCTTCCATAAGCCAGATTTATGGAGAGTGACTGCTTTAGAGTTTTGGAAGGTAGCCTCTTGGAGGCCTCCCTTAATACTGTAATATTATTACTAATTTAATGCCATTTTTATTTTCTCTTTTGCAAGCTTTGGAATGCTTCTCCTATTCTTCCCCCAAGCTTTCAGATGAAGTGCGTACTCTGTACCAAGGACAGACTGACCCCATTGAATGATTTTGTGACTTACAAAAAAAAAAAGAATTAGTTACTTTGGACAGTAAATAGTATATTGGACAGGAAGAGCACTAGGGAGCAGGTCTCATCTTAATGACACTCACTCTTGATGGGTATGATGAGCTGTGGAATAACAGGCAGGATCTTACTGCCACCGTGCTCCAGCATGTCATGGATGCCCTGTCGAGCGAAGAACTCATAGGGGTGAACTGTCTCGCACAGTCCATCAAAGAACAGGGGAAGGTAGTGATGGTAGTCCAGTTTTTCGATCTCCACCTGTTTAAAACACACACGCATACAGGGTCAGTGTTATTTTAAGTGTGTCTGTTCACTATAAAATGTAGGAGCTGCTTCAAATGAGTGGAAGGCCAAAGGGTTTGTGTGTGTTTTTAAATAACCCTTCTTTGTGTCTGTGCTTATATTAGCCTCAACAAATACTCATAAGCTCCAAGCCGTATAAAGTGCAGCCCCTGTTTTAGTGCCCCTTAGCATGCCAGCACACATTCTGGAGGGGAGACTGGGGGGGACAGCTGTTCAGGGGCTTTAGAACACTCGAACATGTGACTTGCTGTTGGATCACACGTTCACACCTGTTTTGCTTGGGTTATGAACATGGAAACAGACGTGAATAGACAACGCCTGTTTCCTGTTCTTGAGTATTTGACATACAGTCACACACACTACTGCCTGTTTCTTTCTTTTCTTCTTTCTGTCACAAGTCTGTCAGCAGATTTCATGATGTTGTGTTCAACATCATGAATTTTTAAATTAGTAATTTGTTGTTTTTTCCAGTAAAAATATCTGAAAGTTCCTAATAACTAAATGTATCTGTATCTATTATATTAGAGTGGTATATATTAAAGATGTATATCTATTATATTCATAGGAAAATATATGAATACTTGTTTTCAGTGAGTACAGCTGCATCTCAACAAATTACAATGTCGTGGAAAAGTTAATTTATTTCAGTAATTCAACTCAAATTGTGAAACTCGTGTATTAAATAAATTCAATGCACACAGACTGAAGTAGTTTAAGTCTTTAGTTCTTTTAATTGTGATGATTTTGGCTCACATTTAACAAAAACCCACCAATTCACTATCAACAAATTAGAATACTTCATAAGACCAATTAAAAAACATTTTTAGTGAATTGTTGGCCTTCTGGAAAGTATGTTCATTTACTGTATATGTACTCAATACTTGGTAGGGGCTCCTTTTGCTTTAATTACTGCCTCAATTCGGCGTGGCATGGAGGTGATCAGTTTGTGGCACTGCTGAGGTGGTATGGAAGCCCAGGTTTCTTTGACAGTGGCCTTCAGCTCCTCTGCATTTTTTGGTCTCTTGTTTCTCATTTCCCTCTTGACAATACCCCATAGATTCTCTATGGGGTTCAGGTCTGGTGAGTTTGCTGGCCAGTCAAGCACACCAACACCATGGTCATTTAACCAACTTTTAGTGTTTTTGGCATTGTGGGCAGGTGCCAAATCCTGCTGGAAAATGAAATCAGCATCTTTAAAAAGCTGGTCAGCAGAAGGAAGCATGAAGTGATCCAAAATTTCTTGGTAAACGGGTGCAGTGACTTTGGTTTTCAAAAAACACAATGGACCAACACCAGCAGATGACATTTCACCCCAAATCATCACAGACTGTGGAAACTTAACACTGGACTTCAAGCAACTTGGGCTATGAGCTTCTCCACCCTTCCTCCAGACTCTAGGACCTTGGTTTCCAAATGAAATACAAAACTTGCTCTCATCTGAAAAGAGGACTTTGGACCACTGGGCAACAGTCCAGTTCTTCTTCTCCTTAGCCCAGGTAAGACGCCTCTGACGTTGTCTGTGGTTCAGGAGTGGCTTAACAAGAGGAATACGAGGAATATGTGTGTGGTGGCTCTTGATGCCTTGACCCCAGCCTCAGTCCATTCCTTGTGAAGTTCACCCAAATTCTTGAATCGATTTTGCTTGACAATCCTCTCAAGGCTGCGGTTCTCTTGGTTGGTTGTGAATCTTTTTCTTCCACACTTTTTCCTTCCACTCAACTTTCTGTTAACATGCTTGGATACAGCACTCTGTGAACAGCCAGCTTCTTTGGCAATGAATGTTTGTGGCTTACCCTCCTTGTGAAGGGTGTCAATGATTGTCTTCTGGACAACTGTCAGATCAGCAGTCTTCCCCATGATTGTGTAGCCTAGTGAACCAAACTGAGAGACCATTTTGAAGGCTCAGGAAACCTTTGCAGGTGTTTTGAGTTGATTAGCTGATTGGCATGTCACCATATTCTAATTTGTTGAGATAGTGAATTGGTGGGTTTTTGTTAAATGTGAGCCAAAATCATCACAATTAAAAGAACCAAAGACTTAAACTACTTCAGTCTGTGTGCATTGAATTTATTTAATACACGAGTTTCACAATTTGAGTTGAATTACTGAAATAAATGAACTTTTCCACGACATTCTAATTTATTGAGATGCACCTGTATATCCTAAATTAATAGCTCTATATTATTATTTTTAAGATAAACTTTACTAAATGTGTTATATTTTTGTTATAAACAAACAAACAACAACAACAACAACAACAAAACAATTTGGGTAAAAGGGTAAAATGTTAAATAATAATAATAATAATAATAATATATTAATAATTCAAGATATATTCTATAAACTATATTTTCATGTGCTTTTCAAGTAATTAAAATATTAAAATATTTATTATTAATAAATAAATACTTAATACTAAATATTTTTAAAATGTTTAAATATTTTACTGGAAAACAAAGAAATTATATATATATATATATAATTTTTTTTATTTTTATTTTTTTTTATTTTTATTTATTTTTTTTTTTTTTGGGCGATGCATTGTGTAGCTGTTTATTATGTTGTTCTGCTATTGGTTGATTTTACTGTGTGTGTGAGTGTGTGTGTGTGTGTGTGTGTGTGTGTGTGTGTGTGTGTGTGTGTATGTGCGTGCACTTGTTTATGCTACATTGTGGGGACCAAGTGTCCCCACAAGGATAGTAAAACCTGAAATTTTTGACACCTGAAAATATTGTTTAGTCAATACAAAAACAATAGGAGTCTATGGAAAGTCCCCACAATTCACAGAAACACGCACACACACAAACATGTGTATGTGTGTGTGTGTGTGCGTCTGTCACATGACCCCTCTACAACTGTTCTTTGTAGTCGTAGTGTCACTGATACCAGGAGCTGTGAGCTTGAAAGTTGCCAGAATCTCATCAAACCCCTCCTCGGAGATAAAAGCGCACACACACAAACACACACACAAACACACACACTCACACACATGCACACACTCACAAACACGGCATCATAAGCTTACCAAGAGGGCTGATTGCTTAGAGCCAATTTACTGGCTAACCTTGACCTTTTCTGACTCGGTCAAGATCGTCTTGGTGAGTCATACAGCAAAACTCGAGTACAAAAGCAAATATGTGCAGTGTGCTGGTAGATAGATGATACAGACACACACACACACAGAGGCATAGTGGGGATTCGGAACATGAAAAGCAAGAGGAGACACATGCAGCTAACCACAGACAGATGTCTCACATCACTGGGGTGATGTCTGTGGGACACAATCTCTGCCTGTAGCATTAATGTCTGGAACTGTGAGTGTATGTGTGGGTAGGTCAGGTTTTGTCTACATTGTGAGGATTAAATGTTCCAACATGGATATTAAAACACCAACATTATGGGGACCGGGCAACAAAAATGGATTTACTAAATAATGTATTAATGACAAGGTAAACATCCAAAAAGTTTTCTGTGGGAAATAGGTTTAAGATTATATGTAACGCATATAATTATCTCAGAAGACAATAGAAGTCAAAAAGGCTCTGCCATGATAGAAAACAAACATGTATGTGTGAGCAGGTCAAGAAAATTAATAAGGCTGTGTTGAACACGAATGCACATATACCTGATGTGAGTTCTGAAGGGATATTTTTATGAGTTATTGTGAATTCAGTGCCAACACGTACAATCATTATAGCCAAGTGTGCTGAGCCACCTTTACAAAACTCACACCCCTGCAGAGAAAGAGTCCATTGTCACTTTTTTTTCATACAGACAGCAGAATATGTGTAGATTATTAAGCCACAAATGCAAAGTTGTACCTTAATAATTATTACAATTAAAAAAAAAAATTACTAAGCCACAATTTTTATTATTTAATGATATTTTTCTTTTTTTTGTTGTGTATATTAATTTTTTGTAATGAAAACAAAGTTAAATTAAAATATAATACACTTCTTGTCGCTTATTCTCCCTCACACAGCCACAGGTTTTTATGTTAGGAATGATATCTTCCAGCAGAACATACTTAATAAATCTGCCTAATAAATTCCTCCTACTAAAATAACATTTTAATAAAATGCTGTATGTTTTCTTATTATATAGTAGGTCTAACCAACTTTTAAAAGCAATAAGGCACTAAAGGCCATCTTGCATCGTGCCTAACAACACCCTTCAGGCCTGTTTCACAACACACACAAAAGCAGTGTGTTTTCATATTACCACACTTATTAAAACATCACAGTATTCACACAGCCTGTGTTCACTAATCCAATAAATTCCACTTCCTGTCATTCATTTTCCATTTCAATATCCTGTGGGGTGTGGCAAATTTAATTCAAATTCACACTTGTGAGCAGAAAGAGAGCCAATTCTTAAATACTGAACTGCGCTCACTCCTGGTGTGTGAGCGCTTGTCCTTTAAAAGGATTTTGATAGCTCTCACATCTATTTGTGTAACATATTGATTTAGAGCAGCCGGAGATGTTAAAGGAAAGACAAATGATTTGTCACCAGTGCGAAAACAAAGAAATATGAGGAGCGTCACACATGCTCCGAATGTGACATACATAAACCACATAATGAGACCGAACGGCTCAAAAGAGACACCATTGGTAAGGTATTTGAAGTAAATAAAACAAAGATTGTTTTACAATGAAACAGAGATTTATTTCTGACTCTTACAAAAATCAAAGCCCATTCTTTACTACTTACACATGATTTAATTTCCAGTCTATTCAAAAGACAAGGGTGAAATGTCAAGTGGGTTTTGAAGAGAGCGAATCTGATGATAAGTGGTCAGTGAGACAGAGACCAGGGTCGTCCCATATTGGTTGCTATGAGGAGAGCAAAGATTTCAGTGGCAAATAACTGAGCACTGAAATTACAGGTGCAGGGAAAAAGGCAAATATGGGAGTCAGTGAAACATGAAAAGTGCTGGTCTCGCTGAAAGAGTTTCTGTTGAATGGATGCAATTATGATCCTTTTGGAAGCCATTAAAACTGTAACTGCCCATGAGCAGAGCTGTTGAAAGCTCTTAATGCCTGACAGATTGGGCAGAAAGACAGGCAGGTGCGGTTTGAGCTTGTACGGCTGCAGTGGAACGGATGAGGCAGAGCCGAAACTAACTGCCGGCACTCCAGACACGCTCTGGCATTGAGGTGAGACATAAGGCTTGATGTGAACGCCAGCAGCACATTTCTCCCAGCGTGCCTAGCACAAAGACACCTGTAGGGGAAATGGCCAACCCGTGGTATCTATCATGAAGATGAATGACCAAACTGGCCACTTGATTTTATACCATAGAAGAGGAAGAGGCACTCACTGTAGACAAGAGGAACTCAAGGACACTCAAAGGACTTTGTGAGTTCCCGTGCCACGGGGGACGAGTGAGATGGTACTAAATGCAATGCAGACATGCTCTCAACAAATACTACAGAAATTTCAAGTTGGACAGTCAGCCTGACGCACATTAAGACAGTTTGAAATGTGCCCTCCGTGTGCAAGAGGAGGTAAATGTTCAAAGCAATGTCCTGGCTACGAGAGTGTGACCTGTGCAAGTGAAAAATGTCATTGCATTTCAGGGAACTACAGAGGGAGGAAAATAACTTGACATCCTCTCTTTGCCAGACTGTCGCTGTAAGATAGAGGAGCAGTGTTTCTGGCATGAGAGGAGGGGGGAGTATAAATTTTCAGGCTCATTCTGCAAGGAAATCATTCTGTTTTCTGGAGATGGCTGTGATGAAATCACCAGCTGACATGCAGGGGCATATGTGACACAGGCAGGGCTTCTTCTGTCGAAATGGACATACTCTTCACACCACATGAAAGTGCTGTTCACATATGCTATATATGTCATGTACAGGAAAGACAAAAGTCCTACTGGAACATGATGGGCCTCATTCATGAAACTTGAGTAGAACAATAATAATAATTATAATAATAATTGAAACATTTTTTGGATTTTACAAAAGTTTTTCAAGTAAAGAAATCTTATAATAACAATAATAATAGCTGCTATTAATTATTAAAAAATAACTGTTGTTGAATTATCTAATTTTTATATAATTCAAAAATGTATATGTATAATATTTAATACAAGGGTTTTTGCAGGTTTTATGAATACATTTAAGACTGTTTAAGACAACGTAAAGAAAATTTAAGCAATAAATTGAATGGAACACAATGCGTCAATATGCGTCTGAAAATGTCTCCATTATTTTATTTTTTTTTATTAATTTTACAAAGAAAAAAAAAACTGTTGTGCCAAACCTCTACTCCCAATCATTAGAATATGGAAACTTTTACTGTAACACAAAAAAAATTATACTCTTCATCAGTATTCTTGTGTTGTTATATGTGCAAATGTCTAAAATTTGTAAAACAAAATATCTTTACTTGAGAAGTGAAATAAGCAGTTTTGTTTTATGAAAACAAGAACAAATATCCACCAATGTCAACTTAATTCAACTTAAACCAACCTAATTCAAAGAGAAAACAAGTTCACTGATAGATGTTTGTTCTTGTTTTAAGCATAAACTCACATAATTTTGTTCAGTTTCTCATAAAACAAGACTTCATAATGTATTTGGATTTAAGGATGTTTAGATATTTATACTGGAAAACAAAGCAAAAATAATAAGGAAGATATAATTTTTGCAACATTTAATTCCATGACAATATGAATGTAAGACTTTCTACTTTTTAAGGCCTTAATCTGTGGAACGGTGAATAAAGATTTTTTTTTTAAGACCTTTGTAAGACCCACAGAAAACCTGTATAAAATAATAATATAATATAATATAATATAATATAATATAATATAATATAATATAATATAATATAATATAATATAATATAATATAATAATATAAAAAGTTCCTTTACATATACTGAAGCCTTTTGTTCTGCAAACATGAGCAGGACAATAAAGCACATGCCACACATCTATGGAGACATAAACAAGAAAAATGTATAGCATAGGAGAGGCAAATTTTTCTACTCCTCCAGTCACCTAAGATAAAGAAATCCAAAGCCTGTGTGTGTATATCATATATTTGGCCTGGATAACAGTAATGCTGTATGACTCACCCCCAGCTTTCCATCACCAAACAAACACACATTTTCCTGTACTTAAGCTAATGTCAGGAGAAACCACTGGCACACATCTAATGCCGGTGGTGCTCAAGAGCTCCAGGACTGTGACGGGCTGTAACAGCAGTGCTCCAGAACAGACAGGCTGGAGTTACAGCCATGGGGCTGTGAGAGGCGGGAGAGAGTTGACAGGTATTGTCAGGAAACTCAGACGGAGCAGACGGAGATGAGCTTGTCTCTGACGGGTTTATTGAAAAAGCTGCGGGCACAAACAGCTTGAGCCAGCATGGCTATACTACAACACACACACTCATAATACATAGATATAGATGATCTTATTTCTCATTCTGCTTCTAAGAGTCTCTTTTACCTCTCTTTTCTTCAGGCACTAAATACATTCAGCAGGAGGAAGAGCAGAGACAGACAGAGAAATAACAATAAAAAAGCCATGTAAATATTGACAGAAGAACCATGGTCTAATACATATGTCCCAACATATTAAACTAGTCTGTAAAGGCCCGGACTCACCAGTCGCAGAAAACAATTATTTCTGTACTGTATACCTATGTTTTGAAAACAAAACAAAACAAAAGATCAAAACAAAACAAAGAAAATAAAAACAAAATTCACAAAATAAAAAATAAAACGGAGCAAACAAACAAAATAAAAATAAAAACAACAGAAAATAGAAACATATAAAAATGTTAAAAACAAAATGTTAACTAATTAAACACAATAATACAATTATACAATATACCTATGCTTTGAACAAAACAAAAAAGACAACAAAAACAAAAATAAAAAACAATTAAATAAATTAGATAAAAATGTTAAAAACAAAATGTCAATTAAAATTAAAAATTAAACACAATAATACAATAAAATAATACAATTACATTTATTTATAAAATGTATAAAATGTCAGTAATAATAGTCTCCAGTTTTTTTTTTTTTTTTTTAATAAAGCAAGTAAAATTACAACTTTCAATGAGAGGGCCAAACAGAACGGGGAGCAGAAGTGAAACTGCTGTGGATAAGTGATAGAGAAGTGAAGTGCACATTTGAGAGCTGTATGCGAAACACTGATGCCCCAGGCAACTGCCTATATTACCTATGCCAGGATCCGGCACTTGTGCTAGTACTCATATTGGCAATGTGAGTTTGAATATGGCTTAACATATTCCTCAGCTTTCTCTCTCCATCATTTCCTGTCACCTCTCTGTGTCTATCTTTGTAAGTGGAGCTTCTCTAGTTAAATTGCTCACTACACGAGTTTGAAACACGGTTAGCAATGGCTGGTAAAAGCAAACTTTTTCTCTTCTAGTAACTAGTGCCAATCCTGTCTAGAGTCAGGAGGAAGATGAAGAGAATAGGGTGTGGAGAGAGGTGGAAGTGGAATTCACTTTTGGGCTTTGCTAATCACTTTTGGGCTTAAGGAAAGATTGGCAGAAATGGAAAAAGGTGTGAGTTAATGAGAAAATATGAGGATTCTTGTGAGGCCTTTGAATGAAATATGGCTGATATTCTCTGCGTGCGGTGGAGACAAGGCTGTCTGGCTGAGGGCAGAGAATCTAGGCTAAGTGTTCAGGCCATTTCTGTTGCCTTTCCAACCGACTGCGTAGATATGAGGATTTCACAGCCTATTACACATGATAATTGGAAAACATATTGAATTGGAGGCAATTTTCTCTTCTTTGTATGCATAAATGTTTACAGTATTCAAAGTAAAGTCTTGTCTGGAAGCATGTGACAGAGCATCCTAGATGACAGATCCAGTCACTTATCCAATATTTGTTTCTATAAATGTGCTTGACACTCTGTCAAATAATAAATAATAAAAAAAAAAACGGCATAATAGAGAAGGCTATTTAAATGATGAATGTTTTGTTTACACTGTTTATTAGCAATTCCCGGCACACAGTGATATTCAATAACAGCACTTTACTAAAAGCGCACCTTTATCTCATTTCATTGTTGCCACTTCTCCAAATCAATCAACAAAGTGAAAAAGAACGAGCGAAAGAGAAAAGAGATATGTGGACAAAAATTAGAGAATAGGTAAACATTTGTATTAGCTACAAAATTTTGGCAATTTTGGCTAAAAAAAATATCTGTCAATAATATACGGTATATGAAGCACAGCTCACCCAGAAGTCACTTTCAAACCAAGCAGCTTACTGCTGGTCAAAGCAAAGAATGAACTGAAATCTTTCGTTCCTCACACAAAATTACCAATCGCATGGATTCCAACTGAAATGATTGGATTTCGTATGTGAAAATTCCCCAAACAACAGTAAATGTGAACGCACGTTGAGACAAGAAACTAGATTTTCTGAACAGCTAGCTTTGAGTTTAACGGCTCTAAATCATTGTCCAGTGCAGATGGGGGACGCTGATCCCTGGCTGAGGTGGAACAGTCATAAAACAGAAGAAATGAAAAGAAAGATGGGAAGACATGAAAGAGAGAATAATATATTAAGTGCTGACTAAATGTCATCACGTCCATCTGTCATTATAATCAGACGTAATCACAGTTGTCGGTCTGCTGACACACACATCCGTACAACTGACAGTGCTCTGATCGCTTCTGAGGTGTCTTGATATGAGAGAGAGACAGGGAGACCAAAGACACATAAACCTGGTTATCAAAAGATTTAAAGCACAGAGATTTCACCAATACAGAAGATATCTCCTTTTAACGTTACTTGTATCGTGAGCAAAATGCTAATGTAACTACAAACAAAATAACCACTTTAAAACCTAGTGAGCTGCCTTGCTGCCTACATAGGGTATCATAACCAGAGCCATTGAGAAATAAATTTGCGACACTCCCAAAGGGTTCAATAGAAACTGAGGAATGCGGAAATAAAGCGTATCATGGAGCAGCCAATAGTTCCAGTATTAAACCCCTTCGTTTCAGTGTTTCCCAAGGACACTCGTCTATAAATTAAAGAAATTACTGCATTTTTTGACATTTCAATGCATTAGTTGACCTCTCGAACATCTGGCCAGTAGTGGTATTTTATGAAGCGCATTAAAGTTAATGTTTATCATTAGATAATAGACAGTTATATTATAATTGCAGTTAGATAACGTGAGAAACACCTTTATAGCGACCACAACCATATCCTAGTTGTCATAGTTTTAGACTTTCTGTCAAGTTTTTAGTCTTTCTGCAATCTTTCTCTTACTGTAGGAGGTTCACTGAATGCAACTGGTTGCCTTGTTTTTAAACATTATTTGAAACTTTTTTCATTGGGTTAAATTCTGTATTTGCATGCTCTTTTTAATATTCACTTATGTTGTATGCTTATGTGAATATCATAAAACAACACTGCGATGCCAGTAATTAACCTTTTCAAATTTAACATTAAAAAAAATAAATAAATAAATAATAAAAATTAAGTGTTTGATAATGTCTAAATGTGCATTAAAATACAAAACCTAAAAAAATAAGTAAGCAATTATGACCGCCAATACTCTTTTGAGTAACTAGAGTAGAGCTAAATGCATGTATTTATTAGGCATCTAGTGGTTAAACCATGGCATTAAATATGAATATTATTTTTCTGGACACTAAATGCCGCTAATTTGCCACTTGCACTGTAATTTAAAAATGTTTTCTCTTATTTTAACCCTAAATACTACAACCCTAAATACTACACTAATTTTAATATAAATAATAAACATATTAGAAAAATGTTATATTTTAAATGGTCATTCATGGATTATAATTATTGCACATATAATTTAGTACCAAAAATATTACTAAGTAGAACTGAACTAAAATATAGTACAATTATTTAATTGATTAAAAGTTAGACTTAAGGTATTCTGTCACATTTGACTGCCAAGGTGTATGGAACATATTAATGCCATATTAATTAAGACATATTAATGTCTCGTTACCACTCCCCAGAATAAAATGCTATTATCAGCGTAGTTATCAATGCACAATCAATGTACATAATATGTTAATAATTACTAGAAATTTCTGCAAATATAGTGAAACTGCTGTCTGTCCCGATTAAACCCATTCAACAGCTGTTTGGAACTATTGAGAACTCCATGAACCACGTGACCACATGATGGTGAGATCAAAGCATGTTGCAACTCTGTTTCTCTATGGCTCTGATCATAACCAACAGGGATGTGATTGATTTAAAATGTTTTACATAGTTACATACTGTATGCTCACCAAGGCTGCCTTTATTTGAACAAAAATTCACATTTGTAAAATACAAAACTGATTTCAATAGAGTTTGATGTCAACATGTTGCTAACCTAACAGAGAGTAATAGTAAATAACCATTAACCGCCATTTTTTGACACTTTCCAGTATTGAATAAAATCTTAATATTAATAATTTTCTCAACATTTTTCTCTCCTCATCTGCTATCTAGGATTTAGAGTAAATATATGCTCTTTTAGTTGCCATGGTTGCTATGGAAAGAAACCAGTATAAATTTAAATGCAATCATCACTTCATTCCTGATTAGGTCTGAGTTCATTAGCATTAGCAACACTCTCTTTAGCAAAAATAAAAAAAGCCTTTGCTTGGGCATTAGCAATGAGGACATTCAGAGGTTTAGACTTGATTCCCTCAGCGGCTGGTTTAGCGCTTAGAGGCAGGTATACTGAGTTATCAGTTCTGTTCTCTCCCTGTGAGGATGTTCTTAATAAGTCCCGGACCTGAAGCGCCTGGAGACTCTAACCAATGCCATTACACATGCTGATCTGATTGCTTTCATTCATTATTAAATCAAAATGCTGTGTGGCCTTTATGTCAGCCACTTTATGAGACTTTAAAATTTAAACACTTGAAAACTGGCTGGTAATTTTGACTAAACCATCCAGTAAAAGGAGCAGTAAGCGCTACACCCATTCCACTCCCAGATGCTATTGATGATGTTAACACTTCAAACACAACCTGCTCCTGTCAACGATAGCTCAGAGACTAATTAAACTGAGCACGATGTTGACCAATTATACACAAAACAAGCTCGTTAGAGCACTGTAAGCTTGTTTTATTAATAACCCCATTTATTACCATAATCAGCTGACTGATATCTGTAAACATCAAAGAGATACAACTGTGACATCTCTAATAGAATATAATTTTATATATTTATTTTCTATACACACACACACAAAATACTTTGTATACAATCTCTTTCATATGCCACATGACTGTCACGCTTGCCTACTGTGCTGGAGACGACATTCACATCTTTATTCATCCAAATAAAGCACCACAGGGAACATACAGGACACACACACACGTAGCAAGGGGGTTTGACGATTAATACTGGACCAGAAACACAGGGCAGAACACACTATAAATACTAAACGTAAACAAGATAATTAAACACACACAGCTGGAACTGAATTAACTAATAAGGACAGGAACAGGAACAGAACCAAATATGGGCATACAAGAGGGAACACAAAGACAGGAAAACACAAGACACAACAAACACAAGCCTGACATGACGCCCCCCTCCAGAAGGCGCGTCCTCGCACCATACAACATCAACGGGGTGGGAAGGTGGGCACTCTGGAGGCCCCTCAGGACAGACACGGACAGACTTGCAGAACGGGAGGCCTCCAGAGCGGAACAGACATTTCGAGGCGCCATGGCGGTTCAGACAGTTCAGGATACCATGGCGGTGCAGGGAGCTCAGGAGGCCATGGCGGTGCAGGGAGCTCAGGAGGCCATGGTGGAGCAGACAGCTCAGGAGGCCATGGCTGGGTGGCCTCCGTGGCCTTGGACTCATCCTTCGGCCTGGCCTCTCTGGCCGGAGCCCTATAACCCCCCCAGAAAAATTCCTTGGGGGAAATTAAAGACTCCAAGGCCCTCTGTGGGCTAAACACAGGAACAGGAGCCCTCCGTGGGCTAAACTCAGGAACAGGAGCCCTCCGTGGGCTAAACTCGGGAACTGGAACCCTCCGTGGGCCAAACACAGGAACAGGAGCCCTCCGTGGGCTAAACTCGGGAACAGGAGCCCTCCGTGGGCTAAACTTAGGAACAAAGCCCTCCGTGGGCTAAACTCAGGAACAGAAGCCCTCCATGGGCTAAACATGGGAACAGGAGCCCTCCTTGGGCTACACACAGGAACTGGAGCCCTCCGTGGGCTAAACACAGAAACTGGAGCCCTCTCAGGGCTATCCACAGGAACAAAAGCCCTCCGTGGGCTAAACTCAGGAACAGGAGCCCTCTGTGGGCTAAACTCGGGAACAGGAGCCCTCCGTGGGCTTAACTCGTGAACTGGAGCCCTCCGTGGTCTAAACTCGGGAACTGGAGCCCTCCGTGGGCTAAACTCGGGAACTGGAGCCTTCTCAGGGCTATCCACAGAAATAGGTGCCCTCTCAGGGCGAGGCTCGGAATCTGAGGTCCCTACTGGGCCGGACATGAGACCAACTACCCTCCTTGGACTGAGCGTGGTGACCGGGCCATTTAAGGGGTAAATTCAGGAACCGCTTCTATTGAGGCAGCCGGAGAAGTAAGCAGCTTGGGATTGGCCTCTGTGGCCATAACAAGAGAAGCTGCCAGCTTCTGAGGAACCCCAACAGACAAGACATGATAAGACAAGTCCGACAAGATCTGTTCCTGTGGACACGACAAGACTTCTGGGGACATGACTTGACTCTGATCAGGGGCTAGAGGCATCTCTCGACTCTGCTCAGGGGCTGGAGACATCACTGGACTCTGGTCATCGGCTTGAGCCATCACTGTACTCTGGTCAGGGGCTTGAACCATCACTGGAGCGAACTTTCGAGGAGCAGGCACTGGAGGGCGCTCTGGAAGGCGATTTCGAGGAGCGGGCACTGGAGGGCACTCTGGAAGGCACTTTCAAGGAGCAGCCACTGGATGGTGCTCTGGAGCCCACGACATCCCCTCATACTCCACCAGCATTCCTAGGGCACATGTGAGGTGGACGGCGGGCTTGAGTGAGCCGCAGGCGGCGGCGGGCTTGAGGGAGCCGCGGACGGCAGCAGGCTTGAGGGAGCCACAGCCAGCAGGCTTGATTTCGTAGCGGCCGATCATGTGGCGGCTTCCATGCCACGGGAGTAAACAAGGAAAAAACAAAAAGACTTTCTAAAAACGGAAAACAAAACGGGGAAAAAAGGCGCCGCTCACTTTTTGTTAGGTCTGGTATTCTGTCATGCTTGCCTACTGTGCTGGAGATGAAGAAGCACGGAGACGAAGGAGATTCACATTCACTGTCTTTATTCATCCAAATAAAGCACCACAGGGAACATGCAGGCCACACATGTAGCAAGGGGGTTTGACGATTAATACCGGACCGGAAACACAGGGCAGAACACACTATAAATACTAAACGTAAATGAGATAATTAAACACACACAGCTAGAACTGAATTAACTTATAAGGACAGGAACAGGAACAGAACCAAATATGGGCATACAAGAGGGAACACAAAGACAGGAAAACACAAGACACAACAAACACAAGCCTGACAATGACACCCTTCACTACAATCCTGTTAATGTTCACAAAAAAACTACACAATTAAAACCTATAATGAAATATACACTACCATTCAAAAGTTAGTAAGTCAATAAGTTTTCAAGAAATTACTGTAACACTTTTATTCAGCAAAGACACGTTAATTGATAAATGTGACAGTAAAACATGTTAAAAAAAAACATCTGATTTCAAATAAATGCTGTTCTTTTAAATCTTCTATTGATCAAAGGTTAATGGCAAAAGAAAACACCACAGTCCTTGTCGCAATTTTCTCTAGTCATGAAGCAGCAGTTTATTTATTTTTTTACTGCATAGACAGCAATATTTTATTAAAAACTCATCTTGGCAATCTCTTGGCAATCTGGTCAAATAATAAGTTAACAATAACAACAACAAAGATTATATTATTTCCAGCTCATTCATCACATATTGTAGGTCATCTGGAATTATTAAATGTACACAGAAAATGCCATTTGGGACAAGACTTATCTCACAGAAGACAGATCAAATGTGCCCCACACAGTTCAATTTCAACATTGCATCTGCAACACTCACTGTAAAAGAATGACTTCCGATTGCTTCACTGCTGCAAATGGCTATTTGTGTGACCGCCCTTTTAGTCTGACCACTTTAAATAGGCCTCAATTATGTGTAGCAGTTTTAATGAGCAGATGCGTGAGAGTGCAGCTGCAGGCAGAGCCTCAGAGAGACCTGCTCTCCACCACTCCAGATTGGCCAGACGGTGGCTGGCAGCAGCTGGGTGACCACTGCTGTGCCCAGGGCTCAATCTGCACACTCAGCTGCTCTTAATGCCCCTTTATTAGACTCTCTCTTTCTTTCTGTCTATCTCTACCCCTCCTCCTAATCTCTCTAGGCTCTTTTGCAAGGATTTAATTAAATCAAAATCAGAGGAGAAGTTTTCTGACAGATGTTTGTTTGTGCTAATGTGTAAGAAGAGCTCTCTGACATACCGCACTGAGGTCACACCTCAGCTGCTAGCAGATCTAATGCTAACAAAATGTCTAATATCCTATAATAAACATCCTACAAGCACAATGGTTTCTCAAAAAGACTGATTCAGAGAATGTCTGATTCTGCAGAAAATGATGGCACACAAAATCATTTTGGTATTACGACAGCTATAATTTTTTTTATACTATATAAAAACCAAAATGACAGCACAGAGAGCCACATTGTGCCTTATTTCCCACAGATCTGTGCTCTCTTCTTCCACGCCACATAAAGCCCTCAATGTTCCTACAGGCACACGCATGATGCTGTTACTCCATTTCCATTTCTCTCTATCTTTGCCTCTGTTATTTATTGCATTTTATGGCACAAAGTAAAGAGAGTTAAGGAGAAAGTAGCCAGATGAATCAGGTGCATATACTATACTGTTAAATATCAGATGTGCAGTTTTACATTTACCTTCATAACACACAGGCTACACCTACAAAGAGAACACATGTCAGACCTCCCACATACGCATTCTTTTATTACCTCTGGTTAATTGTCTATTCATTTTCTGACATGGGGACAGGGGACATTGAACACACAGGAACAAGCTGTGATGAGCTGGACGAGCTCTGGACGACCTCACAGAGACCGTAACATCCTATATCAGTTTCTGTGAAGATATGTGCCTTTCTACCAGGACTCATTTAACCTACAACAACGACAAACCATGGTTCACTGCAAAACTCGAGACAGCTCTGTCAGGCCAAAGAAGATGCTTACAGGAATTGGAACAGAGTCTTGTATAAACAGGCCAAATACACACTGGAAAAGGAGATCAGAGTGGCAAAGAGGAATTATTCCGATAAGCTAAGAATCCAATTCTCTTCCAGTGACACAGCTTCAGTGTGGAAAGGTCTGAAAGACATCACCAATTACAAGACACCATACCCCAGCTTTGAAAAATTTTAAAAAAAATTTATTGCAGGTTTGAAAAAACACCATTAACACCTCCAGCAACCCCCATCTCCCCCCTCCTGCACTGCAGATCAGTGAAGATGATGTGCGTCAGGCCTTCAGAAAGAACAAGAGAAGAAAGGCACCAGGCCCAGATGGTGTGACACCAGCCTGTCTGAAATCCTGTGCTGATCAGCTGGCCCCCAACTTCACACAGATCTTCAACAGATCACTAGAGCTGTGTGAAGTCCAGATCACTAGAGCTTTGTGATGCTTCAAACACTCCACCATCATCCCCGTCCCAAAGAAACCCAAGATAACAGCACTTAATGACTACAGACCTGTGGCTCTAACGTCTGTGGTCATGAAGTCATTCGAAAAACTGGTTTTGGCTTATCTGAAGGACATCACTGGACCCTTACTGGACCCCCTGCAGTTTGCCTACAGAGCAAAAAGGTCTGTGGATGACGCAGTCAACATGGGACTGCACTTCATCCTGCAGCATCTGGACAGAACAGGGACTTATGTGAGGGTCCTGTTTGTGGACTTCAGCTCAGCTTTTAACACGATCATTCCAAACCTCCTCCTGCACCAAACTAACTCAGCTCTCCGTGCCCACCTCCATCTGTCAGTGGATCAACAGCTTCCTGACAGACAGGCAGCAGCTAGTGATACTGGGAAAATTCTCATCCAGCACCCGTAAGATCAGCACTGGCACCTCCTAGGGTTGCGTCCTCTCCCCACTGCTCTTCTCCCTCTACACCAACGACTGCACATCTAAAGACCCCTCTGTCAAACTCCTGAAGTTTGCAGATGACACCACAGTCATCAGCCTCATTCAGGACGGTGACAAGTCTGCTTACAGACAGGAGGTTGAGCAGCTGGCTGTCTGGTGCAGTCTTAACAACCTGGAGCTGAACACACTCAAAACAGTAGAGATGATCGTGGACTTCAGGAGAAACCCCCCTGCACTCCCCCCACTCACCATCATGGACAGCACTGTAACAACAGTGGAGTCATTCAGATTCCTGGGCAGCACCATCTCTCAGGACCTGAAGTGGGACATTCACATAGACTCTATTGTCAAAAAGGCCCAACAAAGGTTGTACTTTCTTCACCAGCTGAAGAAGCTTAACCTGCTGAAACAGTTCTACTCCGCCATCATTGAATCTGTCCTCTGCACTTCAATAACTGTCTGGTTCAGCTCAGCTACCAAATCTGACCTCAGAAGACTACAGAGGGTAGTCCAGACTGCTGAGCGAATCACTGGTACAACCCTCCCCAGTCTCCAAAAACTGTACTTATCCAGAGTGAGAAAAAGGGCTGGCAAAATCACTCTGGACCCCTCACACCCAGCACACTCCCTCTTTGAACTGTTGCCGTCTGGTTGACGCTACAGAGCACTGAGCACCAGAACGGCCAGGCACAGGAACAGTTTCTTCCCTCAGGCAATCCATCTCATGAACACTTGAACACTTAACAATAAACATGAAACACACAACACTATCATACATTTATTTATTTAACACACATACTTATTACATTTCAAATTTGCACCTAACATACCTGTACATACTAAATTGTCCATTTTGTATATTGTGTTTGTGCTATTTTGCACATTGTCTGTTTTGTATATTTGTATATTATTATCTTTATTTGTGTCTCGTCTTGTCACTGTCATTCTGTCACACTGTGGAGCTTCTGTCACCAAAACAAATTCCTTGTATGTGTAAACATACCTGGCAATAAAGCTAATTCTGATTCTGATGGATCCGGTAGCTCAAAAGCACAAGACCTGAAGATCATTCCTTCGCTCTCTTCCACTCACAAGGTGTGTCTATGAGTGTGTATGCTCCAGCGATCCACAGATGGCTGTGATTGTAAAAGACTACCATTCCGCATACTGCCAGTTTACTAATGGCTGCCACAACCTGGATTCATTATTATCAAAGATCTATTTCCAGAGTGCTGGCAGGGGAAAAATTATCACTTAAAAGTGCAAACAAATGCAAACGCAGAGAGAACATCAGAGACATCTGGGAGACAACGGCTTCAACACGAATAAAACAACAGCTACGGATGTGTGAAATTATTAGTAACTTTATGCTAATTAGGAGAATGTGAAGGATAAATGCACAGTTTGAGATGCCACATGTGGTACTGCCAAGAAAGAGCAATAACTAAGCCACATTGCCTACATCACACAAGCACTAAAATGCCGGCATGCGAAAACACCCAACAGGGAACAATTCCTGCATCTTCAACCATAAAATGGTGGTTTTGATAAGCTGCATGGTCAGGCAAGCTTTGATGATTTGGTCATTTGGATATGATTAGTCCACTATCAGCAATAAACAAGCTAAAACCATACATCTGACGGCAGCAGAGCCGTAAAAACAAGTTGACGGGAAGACTTTACGATCTAAACGCTTTTGTACCCTCGTAAATCTGAGCCTGTTCAATACAGAGCATAGGACGTGCATAAAAACACGCACCTGCACACGTACCACAGACTTCTATTGTTTTTAACTACAGCCATCTACAACTACTACAGTAACCCAGGGAAACATGGAAATTCTGTCATCATTTACTCATTTTACCTTATATCATTCCAAACATGTGAATATTTTGACATTAGACAAAAAACACTGAGACATTTTTCAAAATATCTTCTTTTGTGTTATACAGAAGAACCAATGGCAAACAGGTTTGAAACAATGGTACTTACATGAGGGTGAGTAAATCCTATGGAAAAAAACAGCATATGCTGATAGATATGTTTTGAAGCATGGCAGCTGATTTGAGCTGGTCCTGAGCTGGTTATGAGCTGATTTAATCTGGTCATGTGCTGGTCCTAAGCAACTTGCTCCTGCTCAGGACCAGCTTATAAACAGCTCAGGACCAGCTTAAACCAGCTCATGACCAACTAAGGACTAGCTTAAACCAGCTGCCATGCTTCAAAGCATACCTAAACAGCATATGGTTGCCACCTTGCTATCTATGGGACTGCCTACATAGACAGTCTTCTAAGGAGCATCCTAATTAAAATTACCAATTTGTGGTGTTCTACATAGGCAGTAACTTGTGTATCATACAAATAGAAAATTAACTCCCAATCGAATGCAAAATTTGTAGTTAGCATGATGCTAAGCTAAAAACGTACACTTTTTGGCATTAAATGAATGAGTATATTTAAATTTAACATTTCTTTTGCATTGTCCGTCATCTTTTTCCACTGAGCTCTTTGACATTTTCCACAAATTATACAAAAGGCAATATATAGGCTTAAATTGTGTCTTAAAATGCTGACTACACTGTCAACTCACTACATTTTGGAACAGAGCCACTGTTGTGTCTTGGGAGCTTGTAGTCCTTTTGCAGCGACACACTCCTCGAGGCCGTTGGCTAGGAGGTATGTTGTAACAGGGAGTTCTCCAGGCCCATGGTTGGAATAACAATGCTGATAGTGCTTCAGCACACGGACAGACAAAAAATTTGTCTGAACAGAAAGACCTAGATTAGAAGCCAAAAATCAGTCTGTGGGGAGGAAGAGGAAGAACCCTTGAGTTTGCATCTCACTCCAGGTGAAGCTCATCTCCTCTCATGTACAGCTCTCACATGAAAGTATTAGCAGCTAGCCTGAGGCCATACATGCAGGCTCTGAAACCTTAATGTACCCACAAACTCCTCTCATACAGCTTCCTTATCATCTTAATTTTCTCACACATCCTCTCTCTCTCTTTCTAGGAGACATACAGAGTTCTCTTTGTACTGATCTGTAATGGTATTGCTATATTGCTCACAGGGAGTCATACACATTTAAAGTTATTACGGCTGCTGCTGATGATGATGATGTGTGTGTGTGTGTGCGCGCATGTGTGTGTGAATGCCCACACCTCATTTCACAGGAGAGCTTGACTCTTTCACCCCTCCAGAAGATATGAGGCGTGTCATGTTCTAAGAGGCTGTTTGAGGACAAAGAGTGGTTTGTACCCTTGAGAGACTGTAGCGTTTTCAAACCTTGTGTTTTCATTGCTATAGTCTCACACATACTTGTTTAACTGATCCTGCACATGTAATCGGTTCTGTTATGTTTTTTCTTTCACACAACACAGAGAATGTGTGTATGTTTAAAAGTTTGGGTTCAGTAAAATTTTTAAACATTTTTGAAGATACAGTACTCTCTTATGCTCACCAGTGCTGCATTGATTTGATAAAAAATGCAGTAAAACTGCAATAAGGAAATATTATTACAATCTAAAATGTTTCCTACTTTATTTTGGCAAAGCTGAATTTTCAGCAGCCATTTCTCTAGTCTTCATCTTTGATGAATATAACGTTTAAAAACATTTATTTGAATTAAAAATCTTAGATTTAAATTAAAAGAGGACCTTAATGCATATCAATGCATATTAGCAAATGCATAACACCATAAAACATCTTAGCATTGTAGCAGGGAGTTTTGCACAGTCAAGTGCCACAAAAAAATATAGTTTGCTTGCAAATCGTACTATTATGACAATATCGCATAATCAACACATAATCTCTGTCTTTCTGTCTAAGAGCTATCTACATTCAGGGGTCAATGTGGTGCGTGTGTGTTTGTGATGTCCTTAATTGCATTCAGAGTCCCATCAGAGATCCAGCAACAGTAGGGTGCTGAAGCACACTCGCTCGCATTAGCCGTTTGAGGACTTAAAAGTGGCAGAAAAGATTATGGTCATTTGCAGAGTCCTGATGGTGTGTGGAGAGGGGTGAAGTTTAGTTTAAAAAGCTTCTCAGTAGGAAACAGGGCTGACAGACCAAAAGCATGAAATTAAAAATGTCCTCGGCAATGACAAACGCAGCTTATGAGCAGACTCGCAGTTCGCAGTGTTTACAGTACACTCACATCTAAAAGAATGGCGCACATTAATATTTATGAAGTGTTTTCGAAGTCAAGCCTTGACTCTTCACACTAAGACATGTGCATGACAAATACAGAAATGATTATCTTACCAGGCTGTGTTAAACTGTCAGAGGCGTACAGACAGACAAACAATAGCAATAAGAACAGCAATAAAGACACCAATAACGGCAACAGCCTGCATTAGATCTGGGGGAATCGCTGGAAGGGTTAATAAAACACCTGGATGCAGGGTTCAAAATTAACAACAAACATGCGTGAAATTGGTGAGTAAATAAAATGGTATTATTTGCCAGTTGGCCAATAATGTTATTACACTGCAACACAATACATGGTTTAAGTTGTGTTTTAAAAATGATAGTCTAACTCTTGCTAATGTAGTGACCTTAATAAGTCCACATACCATAAGCCCACTCATTTTTATGCTGAAATATAATAAAGACCAAAGGCATTAGAGACATTATTTGTGTCACAGCAAATGCACGTTTATTAATGTCATTTCACTTAGTATTTGGAGCCAACTGAATCTTTAGTTATTTATGATCATGTCGAAGATGCATAAAAATATTGCTCCCTTTGCTTCCAAAGACGCTATTTCTCTGAAATCCATTGACAAATCTGGCTGAGTACTGGTACTACTTATAAAAATAAAAGATTAATCAATCAAATTCAACCTGATATGCTTTATTTCCTTGGCAGTAAAAAAGCAATATTGTGAATTTGGAAAGATTGATTTCTGTAGCAAGAGAATGTTCACAAAAAAGATACCAAACAAAAATGGATAAAAAGGCTTGATAAGCTTCTTGTGCCAGAAGAGATTTAATGCTTTGTCTAATATTATAATCTATAAATATAACTTTTTTGTGAGCTTAAAAGGAACAGTCCTATTGAATAAGCTAAGAATTGAAATCATTGTGCTCAAAACACATCATTTGAACAAATTCTTGAACTTAACTGATTTATATTCTTCTCATTGTGAGGACAAACAGGGCTCACTGAGAAAATAATATAGAGTCTATAAGGGGCTGAAAAAATAATCAAGTATGTCTTGAAAGAAAAGCAGGTGGTAAGGATAATTTATGGACAGTACAGTCAATTTTCTCAATTCACCCACCATTGGGAAGTTTTGCAAAAAGTTAAATTTGCACTGGATGTATTCATCCAGAAATAAGTCTAAAGCACTAAAGGTCGTCTAATCCAGCTCTGGGGCTTCTGATTTCCGTAAGTACATTCCTCTCATGCAGGCTGCTGCCTCAGAGGGAAAGGTTATCCTCGTTAGCCAGATTAAACCTTTAAATGCCCTGTCATGGGCTTAATCGATGAGCCACTTCATTGCTGTGCTGTATCGATCCATGTCGTCAGGGGGTCGGCCTCAGCGCGGGGTTATAACACAGAAGGCAGGGATGCTGTCAGGCCTCTCTGGAGACCAAACACCCACACATCTACACAGGACACAGCATCTGTCTGAGCTTTCAGGCAAGGGAGAGAGGCCGAGAATGTAAAGAGACTACAGTGAGAGAGAGAGTAGAAAACCAAACTCAGCAGAAACCTCTCACCTTTGGCTGGTATGTTGGATGCTGAGATCTTTGCCAGCGTAGCTGATAAAGCACAGAAACAAATACCTTGAAGCAGACGGTACTGTAGATAGGGATTCAGACTGTCCTATATGTTTTTAAACATGAGAAAAATCCAATAATACAGTTTGTAATCTAAAGCAACATATGTCAAAGAGATCAGCATCTCAGTGGGGGCCTGTACACACTGTTTTCTCTGAGCTGCAAGTGATGAGAAAGGTCCAAAAAAAAACATTCTCAATTCTGATTCACTGTCATAGTTTAACTAGTTGCCCAGAGCATCCTCCATACATCTGTTCCACTCATCTACAACCCGAATTCCGGAAATGTTGGGATGTTTTTTTAAATTTGAATAAAATGAAAACTAAAAGAATTTCAAATCACATGAGCCAATATTTTATTCACAATAGAACATAGATGACTGTAACAATGTTTGAGGAAAGAAAGGAAGAAGTCGGAGTCGGCGTGACTGAGGCTCGGGTAATTTATTCAACACTTTACCAACATAAACACTTGTGCTCTCCAGCACTTCAAATAACATAAGTTCACAGCACTTTGGCGATTCTCTGGTCCATAGCGACAGTTCCTACTCCCGAGTCCTCAGCCTGTCTCTCTCTGCCACTTTCTGTCTCCCTGTGGCTTTATGATCTCTCCACGCCAATCACTGAAACGAGAAGCAGGTGAATGTCATCTTGCACTTGACCCACTTACTCACCGCTCGTCTCCAACCTCTCTCTCCCGCTGCAGACTCTGCTAACCACGCCCCCCTTACCACATACCTCCACCGCCCGACTCAGGCCGGGTCGTTACTATAGATGATGATGTCATCTAGATATGCAGCAGCATATGCCGCATGCGGCCGCAGAATTCTATCCATGAGGCGCTGAAACGTGGCCAGTGCCCCGAATAACCCGAACAGAAGCGTAACAAATTGGTGTAATCCAAACAGCGTTGTGAAGGCTGTTTTTTCTTTGGATAAAGGTGATAAGTGGATCTGCCAATATCCTTTATTTAAATCCAGTGTCGAATTAAAATCAAGCCGTACCCAGCCGATCAAGCAGTTCGTTAACCCGCAGCATTGGATATGCGTCGAATTTCGACCTTCACCTTGCGATAATCCACACAGAATCGTACCGAGCCGTCTGTTTTAGGTACTAAAACTATCGGGCTCGCCCAATCGCTATGGGATTCCTCTATTACTCCCATCTGCCTGAACTACCTTTTGTTTTTGTGTTCAGGTAAACGATACGGCCGGCAGCGAATCACCACCCCCAGCTCGGTCTCTATGTGGTGCTGTATGAGGTTGGTTCGCCCAGGCAGGGGCAAGAACACATCTGCAAACACGGCCTGTAGCTTGGCTACATCAGCGAGCTGCGAGGGCGAGAGGTGGTCTCCCCCAGGGGCAAGAGCTAAAGATTGTGGTTTGGTACTTACCTCCGGCCCGAGATCCTCCTCCCCGCTCACTGACTCCGCCTCACTCCACTTTTTGAGGAGGTTGAGGTGATAAATCTGATGTGCTCCACTCCTGTCTGTACGAATCACCTCATAATTAAGATCCCCAATTCGCCGAGTGACCTCAAAGGGTCCTTGCCACTTGGCGAGTAATTTAGAACTAGACGTAGCTCTTAATTACTCGCCAAGTATTTTTTCTCCTGGTGCAAATTGACGTAGTCTGGTTCCCCGGTTGTACAGCCGGTTCTGCCGGTCCTGGGTCTGTAACAAATTCTCCATTGACAGCCGCCCCAAAGTGTGGAGTTTTGTTCTCAAGTCCAGCACATATTGAATTTCATTTCGACTGTCTGAAGGTCTGTCCTCCCAAGTTTCTCTCAGGACGTCCAGCGCCCCGCGAGGCTGACGCCCATAAAGAAGCTCAAAGGGGGAAAACCCCGTGGAGGCTTGCAGGACCTCCCGCACAGCGAACAAGAGGAGTTCCAGCCACCTGTCCCAATTTTTGGCGTCTTTGTGTACGAGCTTTCGAATCATGGTTTTTAATGTGCAATTAAACCGTCCCACCAGCGCGTCCACTCCATTCTCCAGCTTTCTCTCTCCACAAGACACATCCGCACACAAACACCCCAGTAATTGACTAAATGCTGGCCAATTTGTCCCCAAAATCAGCGGATGTCGGAGGTGCGGGTTAACTGCAACCTCCACTCTTATGTTTTTGTCCCCAAAATTGAATAAGCGCGGACATTAGAGGGTACTTCACCACATCCCTGTGCATGCACCGAACCGGAACCATGCGGCTTTTATCCAATGCCTCGAGCTGAATCAGGCTTTGGTGGATCGAGGTCTGGTTACAACCGGAATCCACCAAAGCGAGATAAGTACCCCCCTTAATACTCACAGGTATTTGGTACAGACCAGCTTGATCGGGGGCAGCCTGTGGGCCGTCCGGGACCCGGATCAGTGCCCCCACCTCCATCACTGGGCACCGGTCCATGAAATGCCCTGGGTCCCCGCACCGCCAACAGGCCGGCCCAGGCCTCCCCGCCGCCCTAGTGGCAGGAAGTGGGTCAAGGCACTGACGTGGAGAGAGCGGAGGAAAAGGCGTTGCAACGGTCCCTGCGCTGGCTACCCCCGCCCCCCTGGGCGGAGCTCTCGGGCAGACTGCAGACTTCGGAGGAGGAATGCCCGGACGGGACCTGGGAAGTGGGACAGGACGAGGGGAAGAAGAAACATTAGGGGAAGAGAGAGAGAGAAACAGCTGGCAGGGATTCGCGACTCCTGGGCACGCCACCATCTGGTCCTCCGCCAATTGGATGGCCAGGTCTAGCGGCGTTGGGCGGTGGCACTGGGCCCACTCTGCTGTCTTCCTCGGGAGACGGCTGATGAACTGCTCCAGCACCACTCGGTCAAGGATCTGCTCGAAGTCGCCTCCCCCGGCCAGCAGCCATTTGCGGCAGGCGTCCCGGAGCTGTTGAGCTTGCATGAAGGGCCGACCACTATCGCCCAGATCCAGCGACCGAAACCGCTGGCGATGTTGTTCTGGGCTCAGGCCGACCCGCTGAAAGATGGCTCGCTTCAGGTCGGTGAAGACCAGGAGGTTTTGGATGGGCAACTGTTGGGCCGCCACCTGCGCCTCCCCCGAGAGCAGAGGTATGAGACGCACTGGCCAGTGGTCTCGTGGCCACCCACATGCTTCGGCCGACTTCTCGAAGAGATCGAGGAAAGCTTCTGGGTCATCCTGTGGCCCCATTTTATTCAGGGGCAGATGAGTGGGGCCGGCTGGGTTTCTTGATGACGGCCCTCCTGCCCGTGCCTCCTGGTCCATCCAGCTCTGGAACAGCTCACAGTCCTCCTGCTGGGCCTGTATAAGAGTGCGAAAACGACGTAATCCAATGGTGGGACATTTAGGACAGGCAGCGACAGTAAATCGTCTCATGACCCGATTCTTTTGGCCGGGCATTCATGAGAATGTGCGCAGGTGGTGCGCGGCTTGTCGTGAGTGTCAGTTGGTAAATCCACCGGCCTTCCCAAAAGTGCCATTGCGCCCTCTTCCTCTAATGCAGATTCCCTTCGAAAGAATTGGTATGGACCTCATCGGGCCATTAGAACGATCGGCACGCGGGCATCGCTTTGCATTAGCAAAATCCTGTTTGTTGCTGCTGCGTGTTTTGAGTTTGAGCTCCGTCAAGTTAATTCTTTATCGACTATTTTCTAATCCTGAAATCTATTTTACACACCATCATTTTCGTTTCTATAACGTGTGAATATATCCCCTATCGTATTCTACAACAAAAACAATCAAAGCGCCTTGTTATCACTAGTTTTATTTTGATTTCCAGAGTCCGCTATTAGCTTATAGCCCGTTAGCATCGCCAGCGTGGTTGCATTAGCGGCAACCAAGGAAGGTTGCCGCTAATCTCGCTTCCATTGCTAATACTCTATTCACACACATTACCATCGTTTTACTCACTGCTACTTGCTTAAATGGCGGATGTGTGTCTACCTTTGAGTGCAGGCGAGGACACGTTCGAGCTGCATTCGGTGCAGCTGGAGCTGGAGGCCGTGGAGAAGCAGATCCGTGAGCTGGTGGAGAAGCAGGCCCAGCTGAGAGAGCGGAGAGCCGCGCTGGAAACATCCCGGGCTGACGCTCACAAGTCCGGGGTAAGTATACAGCGCGCCGCTAACACTCCCACCACCTCTACTCCGTGTGTTTCTCTGCACAGGCCCTGTGCACCCAGGACGCGATCTTCCCAGATGTCCTTCACTCCGGCGCCGGGACACCACGGACCCTGGGTGCAGCAGCAGCGGAAGACGCGAGCCAGGCCCCGGGCGAGGACCTCTCCCCCTCCGCCGCCTCCGGTCTTCGAGATCTCCACCCGGAACCGCTTCACCCCCCTCCACGAGACGGAACGCGACGCTGTGATCGTCGGAGACTCCATCGTCCGGCACGTCCGTGCTACGTTAGCTGAAGGTAAAGCACACACTCACTGTTTCCCTGGCGCTCGTGTTCTCGATGTTTCTGCGCAGATACCCGCGATCCTGAAGGACGACGAGAGCATCAGCGCGATCGTGCTGCACGCGGGGGTGAACGACACCAGGCTGCGGCAGACGGAGACACTGAAGACGGACTTCAGGAGCCTGATCGAGACGGTGCGCAGCGCATCACCCGCGGCGACGATCATCGTGTCAGGACCGCTTCCCACGTATCGACGAGGACACGAAAGGTTCAGTAGACTTTTTGCTTTAAATGAGTGGTTATTGTCATGGTGTAAAGAACAGAAACTGCTCTTTGTTAATAACTGGAATCTTTTCTGGGAGCGTCCTAGGCTTTTCCGCGCTGATGGCCTGCACCCCAGCAGAGTCGGAGCAGAACTCCTGTCGGACAACATCTCCAGGACTCTACGCTCCATCTGACTAGTAAGCCCATTCTCAAATAACTGCTATGATGACTTTTGTTCTACCCACTTAAATGATAGAAATACTTGTGCTGTCCAAGCTATAAAGACTGTGTCTGTTCCCCGAACAGTGAAGCCAAAATATAAATATAAATTTAATGCAGGATCTAGAAATAATCTAATCGTGATTAAACCAGAAAAATGCAAAACAAATAAACAAAAGCAATTTTTAAAGCTTGGGCTCCTAAACATTAGATCACTCACACCCAAAGCTGTTATTGTAAATGAAATGATCACAGATAATAGTTTTGATGTGCTCTGCTTGACTGAAACCTGGCTCAAACCAAATGATTATATTGGTCTAAATGAGTCTACTCCACCAAGCTACTGTTATAAGCATGAGCCCCGTCAGACTGGCCGTGGAGGCGGTGTTGCAACAATATATAGTGATATTCTCAATGTTACCCAGAAAACAGGATACAGGTTTAACTCATTTGAATTACTTCTGCTTAATGTTACACTGTCAGATATGCAAAAGAAATCTCTCCTGTCTCTTGCTCTGGCTACTGTGTATAGACCGCCAGGGCCGTATACAGATTTCTTAAAAGAATTTGCAGATTTCCTCTCAGACCTATTGGTTACTGTTGATAAAGCGCTAATTGTTGGAGATTTTAACATTCACGTCGATAATACAAATGATGCGTTAGGACTTGTGTTTACTGACCTAATAAATTCTTTTGGAGTCAAGCAAAACGTCACTGGGCCCACTCATCGTTTTAATCATACGCTAGATTTAATTATATCACATGGAATTGATCTTACTGACATAGATATCGTACCTCAAAGTGATGATGTTACTGACCATTTCCTAGTATCGTGCATGCTGAGTATTACTGATATTAACTATATGGCTCCGCGTTATCGTCCAGGAAGAACTATTGTTCCAACCACTAAAGATAGATTCAAAAATAACCTGCCTGATTTATCTCAACTGCTCTGTGTACCCATAAATACACATGAACTAGATGAAATGACTAGCAACATGGGCACTATCTTCTCTAATACATTAGAAGTTGTTGCGCCCATCAAATTGAAAAAGGTTAGAGAAAAACGTACTGCGCCATGGTACAACAGTAATACCCATTCTCTCAAGAAAGAAACTCGTAAACTTGAGCGCAAATGGAGAAAAACTAACTTGGAAGTTTTTAGAATTGCATGGAAAAACAGTATGTCCAACTATAGACAGGCTTTAAAAGCTTCCAGGGCAGAGCATATCCGCAAACTCATAGAAAATAACCAAAACAATCCAAGGTTTTTATTTAGCACAGTGGCTAGATTAACAAATAAACAGACGCCACCTGATCTAAATATTCCCTCACAATTTAATAGTAATGACTTTATGAATTTCTTCACTGATAAGATAGATATCATCAGAAATACAATAACAAATGTAGATTCTGCAGCGTCTAGTACTTCAGCTCCATTCATTGCACCCAAAGAAAAACTGCAGTGCTTTACAGCTATAGGACAGGAAGAGCTAAATAAACTTATCAATGCATCTAAACCAACAACATGCCTATTAGATCCTGTACCCACTAAATTACTGAAAGAGTTGTTACCTGTAGCAGAAGAACCACTTCTCAATATTATTAACTCATCGATATCTTTAGGTCACGTTCCAAAATCATTCAAGCTGGCGGTTATTAAGCCTCTTATTAAAAAACCACAACTAGATCCTAATGAACTAGCAAATTACAGACCCATTTCTAATCTTCCGTTTATGTCTAAAATTTTAGAAAAAGTTGTATCTGCTCAGTTGTGCTCTTTTTTGCAAAAAAATGATCTCTATGAAGAATTTCAGTCAGGTTTCAGGCCCCACCATAGTACAGAAACTGCACTTGTTAAAATTACAAATGACTTGCTTCTTGCGTCAGACCAAGGCTGCATCTATTGCTAGTTTTACTTGATCTTAGTGCTGCGTTCGACACTATAGATCATGACATACTCATAGATCGATTACAAAATTATACGGGTATTCAAGGGCAGGCTTTAAGATGGTTTAGATCCTACCTGTCTGATCGCTTCCACTTTGTTTATTTAAACAGGGAGTCATCTCAATTATCACCAGTAAAATATGGAGTACCACAAGGATCTGTCCTAGGTCCTCTGCTATTTTCAATATATATGTTGCCCCTTGGTAATATTATTAGAAAATACGGGATTAGTTTCCATTGTTATGCTGATGATACTCAACTATATATCTCAACAAGACCAGATGAAACTTCTAAATTATCTAAGCTAACAGAGTGTGTTAAAAATGTAAAAGATTGGATGACCAGTAATTTTCTCCTATTAAATTCAGATAAGACAGAAATATTACTTATTGGACCAAAAAACAGTACACAGAATCTCTTGGATTATAATTTGCAACTAGACAGATGTACTGTTACTTCCTCTACAGTCAAAAATCTGGGTGTTATATTAGACAGCAACTTGTCTTTTGAAAATCATATTTCCCATGTTACAAAAACAGCATTCTTCCATCTTAGAAACATTGCCAAGCTACGAAACATGTTACCTGTTTCTGATGCAGAAAAGCTAGTTCATGCATTCATGACCTCTAGACTGGACTATTGTAATGCACTGCTAGCTGGTTGTCCTGCATCTTCAATAAACAAGCTACAGGTAGTCCAAAATGCAGCGGCTAGAGTCCTTACTAGGTCAAGAAAATATGATCATATTACCCCAATTTTACAGTCTCTGCACTGGCTACCTATTAAGTTCCGCATCAGTTACAAAATATTATTACTTACCTATAAGGCCCTTAATGATTTAGCTCCTGTGTACTTAACTAGTCTTCTACCACGCTACAATCCATCACGCTCCCTAAGGTCGCAAAACTCTGGACTTTTGGTAGTACCTAGGATAGCAAAGTCAACTAAAGGAGGTAGATCCTTTTCACATTTGGCTCCCAAACTCTGGAATAGCCTTCCTGATAATGTTCGGGGTTCAGACACACTCTCTCTGTTTAAATCTAGATTAAAGACACATCTCTTTAGCCAAGCATTCACATAATGCATCTCATGATCTTGTACTGCAGTTATATCTGATCAAACACGCATTATTGTTCTTTAGCTTGGATTGAACAAATAATTGTTGCTTGGTTGGAACAGCAGCTACGCTAATTATGTCTCTATTTGTTTCTCTGTTTCTGCCACGGGATTAACATCCCGTGGTAACTAGGATTTACACAAGCTTCAGTCTGATCCAGAACACCTGAGAAGAGATGATGCCAACCCCTCAGAGGACCTCAGATGAAGCATACCCTCAGACAACATACAGAACTACCAAATTTCACCATAAGTTAAATATATTAAGTTTCTACAATATATAAATATATTGTAGAAACTTAATTTCCTGTAAAGCTGCTTTGCAACGATTTGTATTGTGAAAAGCGCTATACAAATAAACTTGAATTGAATTGAATTGAATTAGCACTGGTGGACTATGCAACCCGATACCCTGAAGCGGTGGCGCTTCGCAACATTTCAGTGAAAAGTGTAGCGAACGCACTGTTTTCGTTAATCTCCCGAGTGGGAATCCCGAAAGAGATTCTCACTGATCAAGGCACGGCGTTTATGTCACGTACATTACGCGAACTGTATGAATTGTTGGGCATTCGTTGGGGATTTCCACCAGCAATTGTTGGGGATTCGCACCAGTGTATACCACCCACAAACAGACGGACTGGTGGAACGGTTTAATTGGGGGGCGGGGCTAGCCAGCGCAGGGACCGTTGCAACGCCTTTTCCTCCGCTCTCTCCACGTCAGTGCCTTGACCCACTTCCTGCCACTAGGGCGGCGGGGAGGCCTGGGCCGGCCTGTTGGCGGTGCGGGGACCCAGGGCATTTCATGGACCGGTGCCCAGTGATGGAGGTGGGGGCACTGATCCGGGTCCCGGACGGCCCACAGGCTGCCCCCGATCAAGCTGGTCTGTACCAAATACCTGTGAGTATTAAGGGGGGTACTTATCTCGCTTTGGTGGATTCCGGTTGTAACCAGACCTCGATCCACCAAAGCCTGATTCAGCTCGAGGCATTGGATAAAAGCCGCATGGTTCCGGTTCGGTGCATGCACAGGGATGTGGTGAAGTACCCTCTAATGTCCGCGCTTATTCAATTTTGGGGACAAAAACATAAGAGTGGAGGTTGCAGTTAACCCGCACCTCCGACATCCGCTGATTTTGGGGACAAATTGGCCAGCATTTAGTCAATTACTGGGGTGTTTGTGTGCGGATGTGTCTTGTGGAGAGAGAAACTGGAGAATGGAGTGGACGCGCAGGTGGGGGTGGCTGAGCCGGGACCGCGGGATACTGAGCCGGGGGAACGGAGCGCGAATGAGAGGCGAATCCTCCCTGAACGCGATAATTTTCCCCTAGAACAGTCCCAAGATGAGTTGCTGAAATGGGCTTTTGAACAGGTCCAGACCATTGACGGTCAGCGTGTCCAGCCTGCCCGTCCACTCTCCTATCCCTATTTTGCTATTTTGAAGGATTGGTTGTACCGAGTGACACAAGACGCTCAGTCAAAGCAGGATACAACCTAGTTTTTAGTACCTAAAAGCTGTCGGGAAATGCTATTCCAGGCGGCTCACTGTAATCCAATGGTGGGACATTTAGGACAGGCAGCGACAGTAAATCGTCTCATGACCCGATTCTTTTGGCCGGGCATTCATGAGAATGTGCGCAGGTGGTGCGCGGCTTGTCGTGAATGTCAGTTGGTAAATCCACCGGCCTTCCCAAAAGTGCCATTGCGCCCTCTTCCTCTAATGCAGATTCCCTTCGAAAGAATTGGTATGGACCTCATCGGGCCATTAGAACGATCGGCACGCGGGCATCGCTTTGCATTAGCACTGGTGGACTATGCAACCCGATACCCTGAAGCGGTGGCGCTTCGCAACATTTCAGTGAAAAGTGTAGCGAACGCACTGTTTTCGCTAATCTCCCGAGTGGGAATCCCGAAAGAGATTCTCACTGATCAAGGCACGGCGTTTATGTCACGTACATTACGCGAACTGTATGAATTGTTGGGCATTCGTTGGGGATTTCCACCAGCAAATGTTGGGGATTCGCACCAGTGTATACCACCCACAAACAGACGGACTGGTGGAACGGTTTAATTGCACATTAAAAACCATGATTCGAAAGCTCGTACACAAAGACGCCAAAAATTGGGACAGGTGGCTGGAACCCCTCTTGTTCGCTGTGCGGGAGGTCCTGCAAGCCTCCACGGGGTTTTCCCCCTTTGAGCTTCTTTATGGGCGTCAGCCTCGCGGGGCGCTGGACGTCCTGAGAGAAACTTGGGAGGACAGAGCTTCAGACAGTCGAAATGAAATTCAATATGTGCTGGACTTGAGAACAAAACTCCACACTTTGGGGCGGCTGTCAATGGAGAATTTGTTACAGGCCCAGGACCGGCAGAACCGGCTGTACAACCGGGGAACCAGACTACGTCAATTTGCACCAGGAGAAAAAATACTTGGCGAGTAATTAAGAGCTACGTCTAGTTCTAAATTACTCGCCAAGTGGCAAGGACCCTTTGAGGTCACTCGGCGAATTGGGGATCTTAATTATGAGGTGATTCGTACAGACAGGAGTGGAGCACATCAGATTTATCACCTCAACCTCCTCAAAAAGTGGAGTGAGGCGGAGTCAGTGAGCGGGGAGGAGGATCTCAGGCCGGAGGTAAGTACCAAACCACAATCTTTAGCTCTTGCCCCTGGGGGAGACCACCTCTCGCCCTCGCAGCTCGCTGATGTAGCCAAGCTACAGGCCGTGTTTGCAGATGTGTTCTTGCCCCTGCCTGGGCGAACCAACCTCATACAGCACCACATAGAGACCGAGCTGGGGGTGGTGATTCGCTGCCGGCCGTATCGTTTACCTGAACACAAAAACAAAAGGTAGTTCAGGCAGATGGGAGTAATAGAGGAATCCCATAGCGATTGGGCGAGCCCGATAGTTTTAGTACCTAAAACAGAGGGCTATCTGGGCGGAGCTCTCGGGCAGACTGCAGACTTCGGAGGAGGAATGCCCGGACGGGACCTGGGAAGTGGGACAGGACGAGGGGAAGAAGAAACATTAGGGGAAGAGAGAGAGAGAAACAGCTGGCAGGGATTCGCGACTCCTGGGCACGCCACCATCTGGTCCTCCGCCAATTGGATGGCCAGGTCTAGCGGCGTTGGGCGGTGGCACTGGGCCCACTCTGCTGTCTTCCTCGGGAGACGGCTGATGAACTGCTCCAGCACCACTCGGTCAAGGATCTGCTCGAAGTCGCCTCCCCCGGCCAGCAGCCATTTGCGGCAGGCGTCCCGGAGCTGTTGAGCTTGCATGAAGGGCCGGCCACTATCGCCCAGATCCAGCGACCGAAACCGCTGGCGATGTTGTTCTGGGCTCAGGCCGACCCGCTGAAAGATGGCTCGCTTCAGGTCGGTGAAGACCAGGAGGTTTTGGATGGGCAACTGTTGGGCCGCCACCTGCGCCTCCCCCGAGAGCAGAGGTATGAGACGCACTGGCCAGTGGTCTCGTGGCCACCCACATGCTTCGGCCGACTTCTCGAAGAGATCGAGGAAAGCTTCTGGGTCATCCTGTGGCCCCATTTTATTCAGGGGCAGATGAGTGGGGCCGGCTGGGTTTCTTGATGACGGCCCTCCTGCCCGTGCCTCCTGGTCCATCCAGCTCTGGAACAGCTCACAGTCCTCCTGCTGGGCCTGTATAAGAGTGCGAAAACGACGTAATCCAATGGTGGGACATTTAGGACAGGCAGCGACAGTAAATCGTCTCATGACCCGATTCTTTTGGCCGGGCATTCATGAGAATGTGCGCAGGTGGTGCGCGGCTTGTCGTGAGTGTCAGTTGGTAAATCCACCGGCCTTCCCAAAAGTGCCATTGCGCCCTCTTCCTCTAATGCAGATTCCCTTCGAAAGAATTGGTATGGACCTCATCGGGCCATTAGAACGATCGGCACGCGGGCATCGCTTTGCATTAGCACTGGTGGACTATGCAACCCGATACCCTGAAGCGGTGGCGCTTCGCAACATTTCAGTGAAAAGTGTAGCGAACGCACTGTTTTCGTTAATCTCCCGAGTGGGAATCCCGAAAGAGATTCTCACTGATCAAGGCACGGCGTTTATGTCACGTACATTACGCGAACTGTATGAATTGTTGGGCATTCGTTGGGGATTTCCACCAGCAATTGTTGGGGATTCGCACCAGTGTATACCACCCACAAACAGACGGACTGGTGGAACGGTTTAATTGGGGGGCGGGGCTAGCCAGCACAGGGACCGTTGCAACGCCTTTTCCTCCGCTCTCTCCACGTCAGTGCCTTGACCCACTTCCTGCCACTAGGGCGGCGGGGAGGCCTGGGCCGGCCTGTTGGCGGTGCGGGGACCCAGGGCATTTCATGGACCGGTGCCCAGTGATGGAGGTGGGGGCACTGATCCGGGTCCCGGACGGCCCACAGGCTGCCCCCGATCAAGCTGGTCTGTACCAAATACCTGTGAGTATTAAGGGGGGTACTTATCTCGCTTTGGTGGATTCCGGTTGTAACCAGACCTCGATCCACCAAAGCCTGATTCAGCTCGAGGCATTGGATAAAAGCCGCATGGTTCCGGTTCGGTGCATGCACAGGGATGTGGTGAAGTACCCTCTAATGTCCGCGCTTATTCAATTTTGGGGACAAAAACATAGAGTGGAGGTTGCAGTTAACCCGCACCTCCGACATCCGCTGATTTTGGGGACAAATTGGCCAGCATTTAGTCAATTACTGGGGTGTTTGTGTGCGGATGTGTCTTGTGGAGAGAGAAAGCTGGAGAATGGAGTGGACGCGCAGGTGGGGGTGGCTGAGCCGGGACCGCGGGATACTGAGCCGGGGGAACGGAGCGCGAATGAGAGGCGAATCCTCCCTGAACGCGATAATTTTCCCCTAGAACAGTCCCAAGATGAGTTGCTGAAATGGGCTTTTGAACAGGTCCAGACCATTGACGGTCAGCGTGTCCAGCCTGCCCGTCCACTCTCCTATCCCTATTTTGCTATTTTGAAGGATTGGTTGTACCGAGTGACACAAGACGCTCAGTCAAAGCAGGATACAACCTAGTTTTTAGTACCTAAAAGCTGTCGGGAAATGCTATTCCAGGCGGCTCACTGTAATCCAATGGTGGGACATTTAGGACAGGCAGCGACAATAAATCGTCTCATGACCCGATTCTTTTGGCCGGGCATTCATGAGAATGTGCGCAGGTGGTGCGCGGCTTGTCGTGAATGTCAGTTGGTAAATCCACCGGCCTTCCCAAAAGTGCCATTGCGCCCTCTTCCTCTAATGCAGATTCCCTTCGAAAGAATTGGTATGGACCTCATCGGGCCATTAGAACGATCGGCACGCGGGCATCGCTTTGCATTAGCACTGGTGGACTATGCAACCCGATACCCTGAAGCGGTGGCGCTTCGCAACATTTCAGTGAAAAGTGTAGCGAACGCACTGTTTTCGTTAATCTCCCGAGTGGGAATCCCGAAAGAGATTCTCACTGATCAAGGCACGGCGTTTATGTCACGTACATTACGCGAACTGTATGAATTGTTGGGCATTCGTTGGGGATTTCCACCAGCAAATGTTGGGGATTCGCACCAGTGTATACCACCCACAAACAGACGGACTGGTGGAACGGTTTAATTGCACATTAAAAACCATGATTCGAAAGCTCGTACACAAAGACGCCAAAAATTGGGACAGGTGGCTGGAACCCCTCTTGTTCGCTGTGCGGGAGGTCCTGCAAGCCTCCACGGGGTTTTCCCCCTTTGAGCTTCTTTATGGGCGTCAGCCTCGCGGGGCGCTGGACGTCCTGAGAGAAACTTGGGAGGACAGAGCTTCAGACAGTCGAAATGAAATTCAATATGTGCTGGACTTGAGAACAAAACTCCACACTTTGGGGCGGCTGTCAATGGAGAATTTGTTACAGGCCCAGGACCGGCAGAACCGGCTGTACAACCGGGGAACCAGACTACGTCAATTTGCACCAGGAGAAAAAATACTTGGCGAGTAATTAAGAGCTACGTCTAGTTCTAAATTACTCGCCAAGTGGCAAGGACCCTTTGAGGTCACTCGGCGAATTGGGGATCTTAATTATGAGGTGATTCGTACAGACAGGAGTGGAGCACATCAGATTTATCACCTCAACCTCCTCAAAAAGTGGAGTGAGGCGGAGTCAGTGAGCGGGGAGGAGGATCTCGGGCCGGAGGTAAGTACCAAACCACAATCTTTAGCTCTTGCCCCTGGGGGAGACCACCTCTCGCCCTCGCAGCTCGCTGATGTAGCCAAGCTACAGGCCGTGTTTGCAGATGTGTTCTTGCCCCTGCCTGGGCGAACCAACCTCATACAGCACCACATAGAGACCGAGCTGGGGGTGGTGATTCGCTGCCGGCCGTATCATTTACCTGAACACAAAAACAAAAGGTAGTTCAGGCAGATGGGAGTAATAGAGGAATCCCATAGCGATTGGGCGAGCCCGATAGTTTTAGTACCTAAAACAGACGGCTATCTGGGCGGAGCTCTCGGGCAGACTGCAGACTTCGGAGGAGGAATGCCCGGACGGGACCTGGGAAGTGGGACAGGACGAGGGGAAGAAGAAACATTAGGGGAAGAGAGAGAGAGAAACAGCTGGCAGGGATTCGCGACTCCTGGGCACGCCACCATCTGGTCCTCCGCCAATTGGATGGCCAGGTCTAGCGGCGTTGGGCGGTGGCACTGGGCCCACTCTGCTGTCTTCCTCGGGAGACGGCTGATGAACTGCTCCAGCACCACTCGGTCAAGGATCTGCTCGAAGTCGCCTCCCCCGGCCAGCAGCCATTTGCGGCAGGCGTCCCGGAGCTGTTGAGCTTGCATGAAGGGCCGGCCACTATCGCCCAGATCCAGCGACCGAAACCGCTGGCGATGTTGTTCTGGGCTCAGGCCGACCCGCTGAAAGATGGCTCGCTTCAGGTCGGTGAAGACCAGGAGGTTTTGGATGGGCAACTGTTGGGCCGCCACCTGCGCCTCCCCCGAGAGCAGAGGTATGAGACGCACTGGCCAGTGGTCTCGTGGCCACCCACATGCTTCGGCCGACTTCTCGAAGAGATCGAGGAAAGCTTCTGGGTCATCCTGTGGCCCCATTTTATTCAGGGGCAGATGAGTGGGGCCGGCTGGGTTTCTTGATGACGGCCCTCCTGCCCGTGCCTCCTGGTCCATCCAGCTCTGGAACAGCTCACAGTCCTCCTGCTGGGCCTGTATAAGAGTGCGAAAACGACGTTCCTGGTCATCTCGCATCCCCAGCAGTGCTTGATGGTGTTCTTGGTGGAGGCCCGCGAGCGATTAGATCACTTCTGCAAACGGCGAACTCGGCGGTGACTGCATGACAGCGGCGGCCGGGCTTCTTCCTTCCTGGGTTTCGGCACCAGTGTAACAATGTTCGGGGAAAGGAAGGAAGAAGTCGGAGTCGGCGTGACTGAGGCTCGGGTAATTTATTCAACACTTTACCAACATAAACACTTGTGCTCTCCAGCACTTCAAATAACATAAGTTCACACCACTTTGGCGATTCTCTGGTCCACAGCGACAGTTCCTACTCCCGAGTCCTCAGCCTGTCTCTCTCTGCCACTTTCTGTCTCCCTGTGGCTTTATGATCTCTCCACGCCAATCACTGAAACGAGAAGCAGGTGAATGTCATCTTGCACTTGACCCACTTACTCACCGCTCGTCTCCAACCTCTCTCTCCCACTGCAGACTCTCCTAACCACGCCCCCTTACCACAATGACATAAATGTTTAAACTGAGAAATTTTAAAATTTTTATGCACAAAATGAGCTCATTTCAAATTTGATGCCTGATACAGGTCTCAAAATAGTTGGGACGGGGGCATGTTTACCATGGTGTAGCATCTCCTCTTCTTTTCAAAACAGTTTGAAGAAATCTGGGCATCGAGGTTATGAGTTTCTGGAGTTTTGGTATTGGAATTTGGTCCCATTCTTGCCTGATATATTTTTCCAGCTGCTGAAGAGTTCGTGGTCATCTTTGACGTATTTTTCATTTAATGATGCGCCAAATGTTCTCTATAGGTGAAAGATCTGGACTGCAGGCAGGCCAATTCAGCACCTGGACTCTTCTACTCTTCTACGAAGCCATGCTGTTGTAATAGATGCAGTATGTGGTTTTGCATTGTCCTGCTGAAATAGACGTCATCTGAAGGGGAACATATGTTGCCCTAAAACCTTTATATACCTTTCAGCATTCATAGTGCCTTCCAAAACATGCAAGCTGCCCATACAGTATGCACTTATGCACCCCCATACCATTAGAGATGTTGGCTTTTGAGCTGAATGCTGATAACACGCTGGAAGGTCTCTCTCCTCTTTAGCCCGGAGGACACGGCGTCCGTGATTTCCAAAACGAATGTCAAATTTGGACTCGTCTGACCATAGAACACTTTTCCACTTTGAAACAGTCCATTTTAAATGAGCCTTGGCCCACAGAACATGACGGCACTTCTGGACCATGTTCACATATGGCTTCCTTTCTGCATGATAGAGCTTTAGTTGGCATCTGCAGATGGCATGTCAGATTGTGTTTACCGACAGTGGTTTCTGGAAGTATTCCTGGGCCCATTTAGTAATGTCAATGACAGAATCATGCCGATGAGTGATGCAGTGTCGTCTGAAGGCCCGAAGACCACGGGCATCCAACAAAGGTCTTCGGCCTTGTCCCTTAGGCACAGAGATCTCTCCAGTTTCTCAGAATCTTATGATGATGTTATGCACTGTAGACGATGAGATTTGGAAAGCCTTTGCAATCTGACGTTGAGGAACGTTGTTCTTAAAGTATTCCACAATCTTGTTACGCACTCTTTCACAGATTGGAGAGCCTCTGCCCATCTTTACCTCTGAGAGACTCTGCCTCTCTAAGACATCCCTTTTATAGCTAATCATGTTAAAGACCTGATGTCAATTAACTTAATTAGTTGCTAGATGTTCTCCCAGCTGAATCTTTTCAAAATTTCTTGCTTTTTCAGCCCTTTGTTGCCCCCATGCCAACTTTTTTGATACCTGTAGCAGACATCAAATTTGAAATGAGCTCATTTAGTGGATAAAAGTGTAAAATTTCTCAGTTTAAACATTTTTTATGTTCTCTATGTTCTATTGTGAATAATAATAATAATAATTTGAAACTCTTTTAGTTTTCATTTTATTCAAATTTAAAACACGTCCCAACATTTCCGGAATTCGGGTTGTAGAACAATGATATACCAAATCAATAATGGACATGTAATTATGAGCCTTCTGAAGGTTCACATTTCTAAAATGATACAGATACTATGTGGAGAGGGAAAATGCCCAATATTGAGAAAGTTTAGCTAATATGAAGTATATATTTTGTGTAAAATTAGATTAAAAATGGTAAACACAAAGAAATTGTTCCCAAATACAGCAATGTTATAGTTTTTTGTGCAATTTTACTGCTACTGTTGTCCTTGACATAAATGGACAACATTCTGTATGTTTATATATGTGACCATGGACCACAAAACCAGTCATAAGTAGCACGGGTATATTTGTAGCAATAGCCAACAATACATGGGTCAAAATGATCAATTTTTCTTTTATGCCAAAATCATTAGGATATTAAGTAAAGATCATGATACATGAAGATATTTAGTAAATTTCCTACTGTAAATATATCAAAACATATTTTTTTATTAGTAATATGCATTGCTAAAAATGTAATTTGGACAACTTTAAAGATTTTAAACTTTATATTTTCTCAATATTTAGAATTTTTATTTTTTATTTTATTTTTATTTTTTGAACCCTCAGATTCTAGATATTCAGATAGTTCTGTCTATGCCAGATACTGTCCTATCCTAACAAACCATACATCTTATTTATTCAGCTTTCAGATGATGTATAAACCTTAATTTAAAAAAAAAAAAAAATTGACCCTTATGACTGGTTTTGTGGTTCTGGGTCACATATATACCACTGTTTAAAAGTAGGGGGTCAGTAACATTTTAAGTAATTAACTTTAATTCAGCAAGGATATATTAAATTCATTGAAAGTGACTAAAGACATTAATATTGTTACAATTAAAATGAATGGAATGTTCATATAAAGATTTCTATTTCAAGTAAATGCTATTCTACTGAGCTTTCTATTCATACTCTATTGCATTTTCTCAAAATTATTAAGCAGCACAACTGTTTTCAACATTGACAATAATAAGAAATGTTAATTGAACACCAAATCAGCATATTAGAATAATTTTTGAAGGACCATGTGACACTGAAGACTGGAGAAATGGATGCTGAAAATTCTCCTTTTCCATCACAGGAATAAATCACATTTTAAAATATACTGAAATAAAAATTTGTTATTTTATATTGTAATAATATTTCACAATATTACCGTTTTACTGAATTATTTTATATTTATGTATGTATGCATCTACAAAAAATGACAGAGAATTAATCCATTTCAAAGGCAATAAGACACACAAAGCTCAGATGATTGAACACATGCATGTCCTCTAGATAAACCTAACTGCAGCTGAGCTTTTTGCAAAGCCAGACCCAGACTTCAGGGGCACTGCAGTGAGGAGGAACCAGGTGGTGGAGAAAAACTCCACTGATGTGTCATTTTGCTCTTAATCAGAATATAAATGAGGAGGAGGAAGAAAAGGCTCCTGTGTGTGTGTGCTCCAGACACCTGCTCGCCTCTTCAAGAGAAAGGGATTGTGGAGGAAGTGTAAGGGAATGGGAGCACATTAAATGCTGTGAATGGAGCACTTTTCCTCGCTGAATGGACTAAAAAGCTCACTTGTGCTCTTTTCCTCTCTCTCTCTCTATTGGTCATTCTCATTCAACATCTCTCTCACCTCTGATAAAAGGACTGCAATATCACAGAGCTAATGCAGGCATTCATTTACAAAACTCTGAAATTTGACCTCATACATACAGCTATTTCTGGCAGTACCCAGAAGAGCATTTAGTTCACTTTAATCTCTCTTGCATCACATCTAATGTACCAAGAGAATGAACAGCAATTACTGAGCACATACACATGAGGTATACACATCATTCCTGAAGAAAAAAAAATTAAACAAGAATTATCTACTAAACCAAATCCATATCTCACAAAGGGTGACATTATCAGATTACTTTTTATAATATCATATTATGCAAATAAATACAGGAGAAAAACAAAATCATTTTGACTTTAGGAACAGCTATTTGACACACTTTCTAAGGTATAGCTAATCCAAAATTGAAAATACTTGTTCCATTACAACACACTAAAATTTAAAATAGTTTGTATGCTGTGAATTTAGGCATTGCAACATTCAAAATCTCCCATTGCAAAAAAAAAAAAAAAAAAAAAAAAAAATCTCCCTTTGTGTTATATTTAAAAACTAATTTTAACACACAAGAGTGTGTAAATAATGACATAATTTCATGTTTAGAGGTACCAACTCGCATATATCATATAAAAGAAATGTACTTGAAACTTCCTTTAAGTATTCAATAGAATAGAGCCAAATTGTGTTAAAGTGCAAAAGGTCTAACACCTAGTAACAAATAAAAGCATCTCAATGAGTAACAGCCTGCACTTTTTACAGACAGAACAATAAAGTCAGTACAGAATTTATTAGGAGCTGTAATTGATTTGACTGAAGCTCTGATATGTTCAGTCTATTTGTGGGACACCGGTTTGAACTTTTCTCTTTGGATTTCCACCTTTTCTTTATTACTTCCATTTGCATTTGTCCTTGTCCTGCACTCTGACAGTAAATGAGCTGAGCCGTGTCCTCAGCCCCAGATAAAATCACATCTGCATGAAGACATGAGGAGGGGACTGCAGACACGACCGTCAGGTGGACGGGCTGTCAGAGCCGAGCGTAGGAAGGGTCAACCTGTCTTCATTTAGCACGCAACTCCAAATAATACAGCACTTCATCTCACCTCTAACTGTCAGGGGAGGGAATGGGAGAAAGATGCTAAGCAGTACGGCGGAACCGCCATGGCTCAGGACCAGAACATTTGTGTCCACTTAGGAAGTGATTTAGCGTCTCTTGAGCAGTGGTCCTGCCGCAGACCTCGGCCTTTGGGGGTGGGTAACAACAAGAGTCCTCACGTGAGACTCAAACCCTGCAATGCGCACTCTTGCCTGGGCCAAGGGTCATTTATCGTGAAAGCCATTACGGTTATTAAAGTGCTCAGACAGGAAGATGAAAGGGCCGCTCATGACTCAGAGGTGGCACTGGAGATGCTGGACTATGGCACTGACGTTCATTGAGACAGAGCAATAGACTATAAGATGGTAAACACACTCAATCCTCTACCGACCAATCAAACGCAGCTCTGATTGCCCACCACTTCCAATAAACATCCTAATTCAGCCCGACTCAATTCCATCCTACTTTGATTCTCTAAAATGCACCATTTGGCTCCAGCTTAATTTCATTAAAGCTCAAATTTACTCATAGGTTGTTTTATTGTTATTATTTGCAGACGGAAAGCAATACTACAATGTTTCTCATAATGGAGTCTCCCTTAGTGTGCCCATTTCTTATAAATGCCATTGCCCCCCCAGACTGACAGATTGCACTGAATTTTGTCATAAATAAAATCCCTGACAAAGAGCCATTATGAAAGGTCATTAAGACTGTAGAAAATGGAAGCCATTTCTCCGAGCGGGGAGAGAAGGCGGGCCGGCTCTGAGGACTGAATGAACACTTTGCTTCTAATTTTCCTCGAACAAATTCGAGCTCCAGGGTTTCCTGTCATCCCATCAGAGACCAGAGAGAGTGAAAAATGATTTCGTCTGGTGCTCTAAAGCCGTTGCGCATCAGAAAAGTAAACCGAATCAGGTGTGACATCAAGTAACCGCTATTTAACTAGTCACCCCTGCTCTGATCAAAGATGAAGAAATCGAGGATGACCATTGGACGTCTTCAAGCACTTCAAAGTCTCGGATGCAACACCAAAGTGTGTGGTTCACAGAGATACACAATTTTACATAAATACTGTGTCACGCAGGAAGTCTAACTAAAAAATGCTGAGAGCAAGGGTTTGTAGATTCAAATAAATAGTTGAAAACGAAGATAGGAAAACTGTACAGTGGAGAACGGTTAATAATGTTAGGCTTGACTATGGTATGTGAAGCCTTACAGGTTGTCGGATGCCACTAGACCCCCTTGAAAGCGACCATGACAGCGTGTCAGCAGAAAACATTTGCAGTGCTGATGAACTGAAGTCAGGACATCGAAAACGACCGTTTAGTATGGATAAATCTGGCATTTGGTTCCACTAATGGTTCACAATAGCTGTATGATCACAAAATGTGATATTTCAACAAAACAATCTAAAGCGCCATGTCAGAGAGACTTTAGAGCGCTGAAATTAGTAATTTGTCTAACAAGCAACAAGAATGGATGGTACTGATGTTCACTGCAGGTATGGACTAACAGATTGTATTGACAGTTCTCAGAGCTTCTCAGGCCAACACAATTTTATCTCCAACCAGCTGCAAAACACTTGCCTGGAAGTTTCTAGTGAGTCTGAAGACCTTAATTAGCTGGTGCAGGTGTGTTTCATTATTGTTGGAGCTAAACTCTGATTTGTTTTTGTTTGTGAACGTCAGTGAGAATTTGTGCTCCATTCCCCCTTTTCATCCTTCTCAAAAAAAGACAGTCCCACAATGTGTTGCATTGAGCTCAGTGAATAATATCCAAGATTGTTGAGAAATGCTGAAAGGCAGCAATAAATACTTCAATGTAATGAAATATGGATTAATTTACCCAATATTTGTGTGTGCCTATAGCACAGCAACATGCTAACGGCAAGCTCTACTGAAATCAACTACAGTCAAGTTTTCTGAGTCCCTGCATTTGGAGAGCATTTCATATCAGACACTAACAAGTTTCCATTTCCATGTCGCTGTCTACTGTATGTAGGAGTTCACTAGGTTTTGGAACAGAGCTATTGGGTGGGTGTTCTTGCTGCAGAGATAATGGAAAAACACACAGAGGCTGTTCAAACCTCCTGTGAACAGGTCTGTGGGGGGTCTGTGTCTCACACACTGTAAGCAGTATTGAGAGGGTCTGATACACACATACACCGTAAGGTGTGAGAGGGGGGTCTGTCTCTCAGAGGACGTCTGTGACAAAGAGAAAAATATGCTGATTTGTGGAATTTAAGGGAGGAGACAAACACAACAGCTCAGCACTTTTAGGATTCTGTCTACCTCTCTGCCTCATGCTAGTGACAACAAAACACACACACACACTCATACATTACGACACACAAAACAAACACTTACTGTACAGCCACACAGAGTGATACAAACTCACACGTACGCTGGCCATAGTCAGAGGTGCTCTGGGGCTGTAATAAGATTTAGTCACAGTGCTGGGTCAGTTCTCAGCCATATTGGGGTCACAGATGTGGTTGTCACCTTGGCTCCTCATCCATAATTCAGCATTTTAAAATAGCGCCACCTCTTCTGCCCCGCTCTCGAGGGCTTACAAGCCACCACCCGCGTCTCTCCCTCTGTTTCTTCCCTCAACCTCGCTTTCCTTTTGTTTTGTATTTTTTTTTTCTCTGACACAAGCTGACAGTAGCTGTCCATTTGTTGAGAGCAGTTGGTGTGAAAGGAGGTGTTTGATAGTCGGTAGGACGTCGCGTCGTTCTCTGGCCTACGCAGTCGTTCTGCCTCTTATGCGCGATGAGAACAAAGCAAGGTGACACTTTGACAGCATCCTTCGCTCGTCTCCTCCATCACTCTCGCATTATCACAAAAGAAGGAAAAGAGAGAGGCACACAGTCAGCAACCCCTCCCCTCTCTCTCCTCTCTCTATCCATCTCTTTTTTTTTTTCCTCTATCCTGCATGTTTGCGTGTGTTAGGTGGGGAGATAAGGACTCAGGGGCAGGATCATCAGTTCTGATGTAGTGACTCAAAGCCACATCCATCAGGACACAAAGGCCGTCAGACCCCATAATGGAGAAAAGCATGACAAATTCGCTAATGAGCTTTACAATGTGACCTAGACGGAAATTCAGTGGCATCCACTCAGGATGAGACGGATCTATACAGTTACTAATGTAGGTAATCATGGGTAGGGTGGTGCAGTGAACAAATCTGTGATGGACAGCAAAAGGTTGAAGGTTCATGGAAATCCCTGTGCTTCTAATGATCTGGAACTAATTCAAATGAGCTTTAAACATGACTAAGCACATATTCATTGTCTACAATGCTTATTTCTCAGTTGAAATAGATTATAAGTCATAAAAATGAAAAAATATACATATTAAGGAGATAATTAATCCAACAATGAAAAATTTTGCCATCACTTATTCATTCAAACCTGCATGAATTTCTTTCTAGTGCAAAACACAAAAGATATTTTGAAGAATGGTTTGCCCAAGACAAAGATAACAATCAAAGTGCGTACTTCCAACAGGCCAAAAGCTCAATGCGGGTGCTCAACCACAAAAAACTGCACACAGAAAATCAAAGTTGGCAGACCACAACTCCAAAAAGTAGAAAAATATTTATTATGTTCTCACCACAGGTGACATTTCGAGCCTAAAAGCTCTTCATCAGAGGTCCAAGACAAAGAACTGTTTTATCTAATGAAAGTCAGTGGGGTCCAACATTGTCCAATAATGACTTTCATTGTACAAATAAAAACAGCTGAAACAATTTTCAAAGACCTACTTTTGTGTTCCGCATACAGGTTTGGAATGACACACTTGGGGAGTACCCTAAGTTACGAAAGCTAAAAGATACATCTTTGTACTTTATTTACCCCTAAATGGTACATATTAGAACTTTAAAAGTATACTAGTACTTTAAAAGAACATATTAGTACCTAAAGTTTACATATTAGTGCATTTTGAGAGGGCACAGCCCCAGTGACAGTTTTGTACCTTTTCTCTGAGTGCATGAGAGTGAGTAAAGGATGGCAGAATGATCCCTTTCAGCCAAACACACACACACACACACACACACACACAATAAAGGCATCTTGTCCAAACATCAGATTCAGGCATGCCTCAATACCATCTTACCTCTGTATATTCCGAATGGTATTTTTCAGGTTTCAGACACAGCCTGAACCTCAGTCTGAACCAACCCTACAATCACATCCCACACACAATAGCTAAACTGCTGGAAGATCAGTCACTGTTCTGCGAATGTCTGGGGGTTCTCAGAGCTCCCTTGAGCACCAGAAATAGGCCGGTGATTGTGCCTAATCTCACCTACCTTTAAATGTCATTTGAGTCAGAGAGAGAAAGAGAGTGAGAAAGAATGAGGGAGGGTGGTGGGGTTATAACCTACCTACTCACACTGCCATCGGAAATTAGTGTCATGTGGGAGTGGGAACTACTGAGCCTAGAGAGCTAAAATGATATATATATTTCACTTTTTCATTCAGCATGGTTTTGCCATTGCTTTAGTTATCTTTATGAATATATTCACGGGATGAACAGAAATTCATCTGTAATCGCAAACTGATGGTTACATACTGTATGCATCAGATACAGTCAATAAGGAGTAAAGTAGAGTTTCATACTAAGTCTACATGATGGATGGATGGATGGATGCTTGACAGACAGAAGGATGGATAATGAGAAAATTAATGCAAGGATGGAGAACGGCAGGTAGATAGATTGACAGACAGGTGAATGAATGTATGGATGGATGGGAAGTGGATGGCAGATAGATAGGCAGATGAGTGGATGAATGAGTGGAGACATGCAAGTAGATATGCAGGTGAAAGGATGAACTCATGTATGAAGACTGTACAGGTGGATTGCTGAACTGATGGATAACGACAGGAAATGGATGGATGGATAAATGGATGGAAAATGGCAGGCAGACAGACAGACAGACAATGGATGAATGGATGAGTGAACGGATGGAGAAAGACAGGTAAATGGATGGATGGATGGATGGATGGATGGATGGCTGGATGGAGAGAGAGAGAGAAAATGGATGCATGGTTGGAGAACGGAAGACAGACCGACAGACCGACAGACAGGTGAATCAATGGATGGATGGAGACAGGTAAATGGATGGATAGTGAAAGGAGTGAAATTATCTCCTTATGAAATTAATTCCTCGTGAAGCCAAAACTCAGGAACTCACACAAAACAGATGCCATGTAATAAAACCATAAAACTAATCTGGGAAAGGGATCTCTAAAGAGAGCAAACAACACCTCTCTCCTTGCTCATTTACGACCTCCCTCTTCCCCCTGCCCTCTCTGCCTCTGACTCTTTTCCCCCAAAAGGCTTCACTCAAAGTTCATTAAGAATAGGTCCCACATATCATATATCTTGTGAACTCATTGTTTTTCCCCTCCATGTTTGGTATCATTTTAAAGGTCTCTGTGCGATTGGTAAAATGGTCTCAATTTCACAGTAGTCACTGGTATTATGAGAAATATTGAAAACTTTTGTAGAATTGTGTTCTGCTGCTGAGGGGTGTATCCCCCTTTAGGGGTCTGTGAGAATGTACTGTATATCTTATCTCCAGCTATTTGCAGCCTGGAGCACGAGAGCCCAACAAACTAAAAGGTCTTTTATGTTTTTACAACAGATTTGAAAATTTCTTTGTTTTTCTTATTTGGGTATATAAGGGAAGTGACAAAACACTACTTTGGAATTCTGTAGACAGAAAACACCACACAGCACATGTGAGACTCTGGAGCTTTGCACTAAAACTCACATACTGCTGTGTGTCCCTATGCTGTCAGGCATGCAATCCGTTTTATTCAAAAATGTAATTGTGTTAAACACATTGTGCCCATAGAGCACACTGTATAGTTGTTTGTGCTACTACATGTGCACATAGACTAGTTAAGTTTATTCTCTAAACCACCTGATTGCTTTGCTGTAAGTGTTCTTTGAAATACTTAGGTAAAAGGTTGTAGATGCTCTGCATTTAGACTGTGTGTCTTGTGTTAAATTAGGATAACTGTCACATATGTTAAATTTGTTTGTCTCCTGCGTGGAACACTTGGCTATTTTCCATATGGCTATAGTTAAACCACGTACAGGAGCAGGGTTGCCACGTGGCCACAATGTGATTCACAATTGCATTATTCTTTCTAAATTGGCTTCTAATTGTTTCATTATGTAACTGGCATGATACCACTTTACCCGACTAATAATAAATTGTTATATTTGATTTATTCTTATCTCTTCTGAAATCTTTTTTTTTTTTTTTCTAGTAGATTAATGTGTAGTGGTATTTCTACCAGAAAGACTCAGGAGATGAAATTGTAATTCAAAACTATTTATTTTACAAAATTGATACATAAATATATAAACAGTATTCTTTGGCATAGACCCCGTCCTCTTCTTGGTAGAACTTGTGCAAACGCTTTCATTTCCACAAATCTGCGTTCCAGGATAGATCTGAAGTATCAATGAATGAAGCGGGGGCTCATCATTAGGGATCTTTTGATTTCTGTCTGTCACTGGCTTAACAAGTTACAGTTTTCGTGATTATAGGAAAAAATGCACTTTTTGTTATTTGCTAGCAGGGTGCAGCACTTAAAGATATTATAATCACCCTGTTTCCTCTGAGATACTGTATCCCCTGTATCCTATGAACTGGCGAGCTTGTGTCCGTGCGTTCACTGTTGGCCGAGTGAATTGCAAAGTGATACCTGGTCCCTAATGAACGAAGAACTGAAAGTATGTGATTTCCAGAATACACAAATATCTAAATTAATATACAATCGATATTTGTGATCAGTTTTAATTAGAAATATTGCCTAAATTTAATGATCACTTGAAATCGGATTCAGATTGAACACGGAGCTAGACTAAAAATTTAAACCAAATCCTGATAATTTCAGAAGCGCAAGTAAAAGATTCCGCTTTTTGGGCTGGCGTGTGGATCCTTACAATAGGAAGCGGATGGTAGACAGACAGGCGGATGGCTGGATCAATGGACAGATGTTTGGAGAGCGGCAGGTAAATGGATGGAGACCAGCAGACAGACAGACCGACAGTACAGCAAGTAACAAGAAGTAACAGCAAGTAGAGGGTGCATGCGAGGACAGAGACCGTCAAAGCAGATACAGAGAGAGAAAGACAATCAGAGAGACTGTAGACAGAGACAACAGCTGTAGGGTGACTGCAGAGCTGCAGGGAGACAGAAACAGCCGGAGAGACGGTCAGTGAGACAGGCAGTCATCATCTGAGCAGCTGCAGGGAGTGAGAAGGTCAGATCAGTCGCAGAGAGTTACAGAGCAACCGTTTGGGAGACAGACAGAGGAAGAAGCCAGATAGAGACGCAGCCAGGGAGGTGGTGTCGTTACACCTGGGAGACATGAACAGCCCTGTGGGTGTCTGAATTTGAATATGAATGTCTTTCCTGATTCACAACAAGGGCAGTGACAGGGGCACTTTCATTTGCGGCGAGCGCGTATGTGCGTGCGCATCGTACAGTGCATTAATCACAGGGACGCTCGGGCACCTCCACCAATCCAAACACACCGACCTTGAGGTTACAAGAAAGACATTAGGGCCGTCTATCCTCTCAAAAGAGGGGGGAGAAAAAGCTTTCAAGGTAATGAAATTCCGCCATAAGTTAAATAAAAGACTTGTGGGGACAGGCCTGGGCGAAAATATTAAAAAAAAAAAGTCAGAGTAGATTAAATTGGATTTCTTTCTCTCCCCCACCCCACCATCCTTTCTTTTAAATTAGGCTTAAGAGCGTGTGTGGCGTATTTCTTCTTTCTCAGGATAACAGCATTACCATCCAGAATGAATAGAATCATTTCCAAACCAATTAACCTCTGACAGAACGGATGAGTGGACAGGAATGAGAGCAAGTGAGGAGAGAGAGTGTGTGCAGAAGAGAGAGAGGCTGATATCTTTGAGAAAAAGAAGAAGAAAAAGGGGAAAAGCTTTGCACAAGGGGACGGAGTGAGCGACAGGGGTCTTAGATAGTGACGGGACCGGCACGACAGCGACAGTTAGACTGTGGCGTGAGGTAGAAGGAGGTAAAATATCAAATGGCCGCCTCCCCCCAGTCAGTTTCCCCTCCGCCAACCACAGTGCGCTGCTAGCATTAGTATTTGACATTAGTGTGTGCCCTGCTCATTCTCTATGCTGAGTAGTGTTTGGCATCCAGTTGCTATGGCTCCATTTAGTTAATTAAAGGCTCCATTTAGATCTGCAGCCTGCTGGCTATGAGCATGTCAATCAATAGCAGCTCTATGGCTCTCGGTAGGGCAGAACGACTGATCCAACACCCCCCAGTCCCAGTGAGTCTCGCTCCTTCGGCCAAATTCTGGGCTCTCAAAGGCACCCATCTTTAAGTTCAAATACATCAATGACTGCGACTCACCCAGCTTCCAAATTTCTCCTTATAAATGGCATGGACAGGCTCTCTTTATTCAGGACTGGAAGGAGAGAGAGAGAGCTGGAAAGAGCATCATCAGTCATTCAGAAAACACAATTTTCAGACTTCCCAGCATTTCACATCATTTTGCCTTCGCGTTAAACCCCAGTAGATCTGGAGCGCTGTTGCCACACAAATATCGTGTCAGTTTGAAGATTCTGACATTCAAATCTTCAAATGCCTTTCTGTAAATTACCCACAATGCCTTGCTGGAGTTATTCCAGGCCATTACATTAGGCAGGTCTACAGACAAATATACAGTGGTTGATCGATAAAACACATTTCTACTTGCAGCCCATAAGTAAAATTAATTAAGCACTTACTGCCCATTCCCAAGAGAGTGGTCTTTTATTTTCATTCCTCTCTTTTTTTTATTTTTCACCCCCTTGGATAATTGCGGTTAGGTTCCATGACTAGTTTACAGACTACAGTGGAAGGGTAAGTGTTAAGCAGGGGGGTCAAGTTTTGGTTGGTTAGCATGTTCTGTTACTATTTTCACCATAAACTACATGGTAATGCATTGTTTTTTACTTACAAAATACATGAATTTGCCAGTATTTTTTACAGTAAAATTACATAAATATGATGTTAAACCATTTTTCCTATTTTTCCTATTTTCCTTGTCTGCTTCATTTGACGTCAAAGCCCAGGATAGTCAGTAGTGCTGCCATCAGCTAATCAAACGCCATTTTCATGCAGAGTGATTAATCACATGGCATTCACGGCTCAGGTGGTGTACTCAAAACAGGTGATGTACTCAAAACAGTGCCCGGAAATATGCTTGCGCCTTTATTCATATCAACTATCTCCCGTTGAAAGGCAAGCGGATGTTATTGGACGGCCTGATCTCTCTCCAGCCAGGAATTTAAATAAAAATGTACAAACATCTATGCAGACAACTACCAATGACAGGGTGTTTTTGCAAAGAGATTGAAGGCATCCGGAAGGAGCTGGTCTTCTCTTCTCTCTGTATTTAAACAGGTGTATGTGTTCTACCAGGTCTATAATGAGGCTGCTCCTGGATTCCAAAGTGGACCATGGGATTAACTCCTGAGAGTAATACCTCTCCTTGGACAGGTCATATAGCTGTCAGGAGAGGGTCTGTGCTCACATAAGGTACCGCCCATTAAAATGCTAATGTGCAGATGGAGATAAAATAGAGGGGAAATAAAAACACCCCACCTCAGCGCTGTGTCTGCAGTGTTACGCACACTGACACACACTCACGCATACAGGTCTTCTCCTCCCCCTCCTCCTGAAATAATTCAATCAGGGAATTGAATGGATGAGATCGCTTACACTCTCCATTTCCTGAAGCACTTGATCAGATTAATTGATTGTCTCCCCCACCCTCCCCAGTCAGCAGCATGATAGTAGGAATCAAGTTTACATTGATGTTTTCTATGAAATGCTTCTTCGATTTTACACCCATGTCAAAATTCAGAGAAAAAAAAAAAATGACAACATAGGAACAGAAAAAGCAGAACACAGAAAGACTTGGAATAACTGATAAAGGTGAAGGATGACATGAATGGATGGAGAACTTGTTCTTATTCAGAAGAGCCTGTGGTCTGAATCATGAATCAAATGACTCTTATAAGCCATTAAAAAGGCTCAAATATATGATTTACTGATTTGAATCAGTTTAATGAATCAGTCACTGTCTGAATCAGTTCTTGCCTTATTCACTGAGCCACGTCATCAATAACACTAACAAAAGAAAGCAGGCTACTAAAATAATAAATAATATAATCATTAAGGAGCCAGAAGTGAAAAACAGAATCATAAACAGAATCATTAAATTCTTTACAGGCTTGTTCACACCAACACAAATGTTCAGCACGAAAATTCTGTCAACTTCAATGCAAATATTAGTTGTTGTTTTTTTGTTTAGTTTTTTTTGCAGTTTAATGGAAAAGAAAGATTAGAACACCTCTATCTAAAAAATCTGTTGCATTAACAGCATGCAAATATTTGTGTGGGTCTAAACAGATTCATTAACAGCTGTTAATTCATATTTAAAATGTTCATCGCACCAAATTTTCACACTGAATATTCATCTTGTTGTGAACAATCCTTACAGCTAGTTCCCATTGCCTCAAAAATCAGTTTTTAACTCAACCTGTTTATTCAGTGTTTGTTGGGTTTTGGGAAGCTTGAGCAGTCTGGTGTAATTTCCCAAAAATGCTAACGCAATCTGACATCATTGCTTATCGTTGCCATTGCGATGACGTAACAGTTCCTGTCAACTCCGCAGAACCAAATGAACACAAGAAACAGGCTTTTCAGCTGCAATTAATCGTGATTTTTGTAAACGCAATAAAGCATGTTTTAAGGATAGAACAAATATGTGCTGTGTATTTAGCGATAAATAATAAAACGTGAACAATGCATGCAGAAAGACAAGTTTTTTGGGGATCTGCCAGATCCTCATTCCTATCAGTGACCATGACATCAGATACCTCTCTCTCCTCTCTCTCTCTCTCTCTCTCGATGGAGATCCCTGGAAAACACTTTGGAACACCATAAAATTGATGGACTGTTCTGATAGCGGCAGGACCATGTGCAAGAGATGCACAAACACAAAGAGAGAGAAAAAGAGTGAGCGAGAACGAGAGAGACCTCCTGCTAAATCTTATCAGTCTACTGCACATGTTCTTAACACACCACATGTCAAAGCTTTAACTGCGGAGACAGCACGAGTGAGAATTGTGAGGACTCGTAGAAAGAAACTAAAAATATCAGTTCTCTGCTTCACATCTCTGTGCATTCAAATGCTGTCCCTGACATTTAAACAGCAGCGTCTGTTCTCATACATCAACACACACATACACCTCTTCCCTGAATACACACACCTGAATGCTCACACATGAGCAAAAGTTTCAAACTCAATGTTTAAAGATGCAAACGCACACCGTAATGCACAAAAAGGCCTTCTTCTAAAGGACCATGTTTACCATGAAGTAGAAAGACAGGGAGGTATGGAGAAAAAGTAAAAGGGGAAACACTTTGAAACGCCTGCAGGAATGCACTGCTGCTCCCTGCTGCACAGAGAGGGGGATACACACTCAGAAGATGAGACGAGACGAGACGAGACGAGACGAGACGAGATGAGATGAGATGAGACATAGATATAGATTAAAAGATATTGATTTAAATGTAAGGAAATGTCATTGCTGACCATCCCTGGTGTAAATAAGCAGTCAATGACTAAGAAAAGAAAAAATATTTTTAAAAATCGAGTTTAAAATTCTCAATTTTTCAAATTCTTACAGAAGCACTGTTTGTTGTTTTCAAAAAAAAGTTTTATACATGTTTCAAGAAAGTTTAAATTTAATAACTCTAAATGCCATGTGGTAAAACCATCAAATAAAAAGTAACAATTTTCCAACTCTGAAAACATTTAACTGCACACATCTTAATCAAAGTGTACAAATATATTTTGCATGGTGTTTTTTTTTTTTTTTACAAATATCTTGAATTATTAATTCAGTAAGGACCACTCTGTTCGAGTCAGAATATTGTAGAGGTCCTGAACTTTATATTTGGCGACAGGCTTTACTCTGAAGGGTTCAGTTCTGAACTATCCACAGGCAAACCTCGCTGAGGTTTGAACCACCCTGAAGCCTAACGAATTGCCAGATATTTTACATGCAACAGTTGTATATTCCAAGTAGAGTAATGTGAATAAATTTGGACAATTTAGCAATGAGCTAGACAGATCGCAGATAAGTGATCATGTATCTGCATAAGGAGGAGTTGAGGATGGAGGAGGGTAAGCGCATGTCTGTGCGACTGACTATGGCAAGTGTGAGTACGAATGAAGTTATATATCTTATTAATTGTAGTGGGAGGAGTTACGATCAGCTGAGCGTCAGCTGATGCAGCAGGCACGCCGTGGTCTGCCTGAACTACGCTTGAGCTCCATTCGTCGCTCAAACTAAATTTAATAAATATCCTTATTTAAATACTAAGATTTGAAGAGTCGCACCACTTGACATTTTACATGCCGAACAAACCTTGCTTAAAACCTTGTCATAAAAAGGTTAAATTATCTGATATTTTAAGAAACTTTTTGACCTTGACATGAATGTGCAGTAAGGTACACAATATCATATTGCAGTAACGTCACCACAAGCACATATTTCCAGTGAGCCTGGGTAGATTAAATCACATGACTTTGATTTTGTTGACAACAGTTTTTTAATAATATTAATCAGGGAAGCAATTTTGTTTAAATTATTTTCTTTAAGAAATAATAAAAACATTTTGTCAAAGTACTTCCATTTTTTAGGTAAGAATTTCATCTTTTTTTCTTTATTACGATATCAGGACATTTGTACCATCCTGGCATTTTTATTTCATGCACCCAAAAATTAGTAAACTGAATTTTAATTCGGGGAAAAAAACCCTTAAAAAAATTGAGGGTATTCAGGCCAATGTATCTAAAAATTGCACTTTAGATATTTTTTAATAAATGAATAGATCCGGGGTGTCGTATCATTGATCCAGTGACAGATATGCACGATTAAACCACCTGGACAAAAAAAGACTCTATTACAGCTTCCTCTCCTTGTCTTTTAGACGGATTGATCTGGTCACCGTATCTTGAACTACTGCCCCAAAGCTTCCTCTGTGCTTACACAGCTGTGCCCACATACTTCATGTAATAAACTAGCCTTTCATATACACATGCACTGCTTCCACTTACACCTAACATACACCTAATGAAACTCTTATAAATGGTCTCAACCCCAGCATGACCTCTAAGTGACCTGGTACCGCATATATTACAGGGGTTGCTGAGGGCACGTTTTTACTCACGCTGCACTCATACGTGTATCATATTTACAGAGTGAAGGCGTGTAAATACTGCGTGTGAAAAGCAGAATCAAATCAACAGCGGCATGAGAAGGAAAATCAATAAGCATTACAGATGCATTAGATGTGACAGCTACAATTTCATACACCACTTCCTGTCAGCTCCCAGCAATTTCATAAAAACACAAAGAAAAAGAGACATTATTTTTTCAAAAGCGTAGGAAAATTCGTTTTGAAATTTGCTTTTAATAATTTATGCCGAGGCTTTCAGAGTTTTTCCAACCAGGAAAAAAGAGAAATACTCATAAAGGAGAGAGAGGTGAGCATGTGTTTATTGTAAGTTGTGCTTGTCAGGCACTGTACTGATTCCTCTGAATTAGTGCGCAGACAGCAGGTTAACACTGATAATACTACTGCCGACCTTCATGAAATAAACACTATGTCTAACCTGCAGGCACACACAGAGACTCGTGACAGTCTGATATTAGGTTAACCACAGCTACAAGCTGTATCACTATGCAACTGTAGTGCAGAGGGGACGATGAGCATCACTCTGATTGATCAGAGCTCTTTCTCTTTTCAAAGCATAATACTCACACTCTCTCTCTCTCTCTCTCTCACACACACACTTTTGTGTTTTCTATCAAGATGGGAATTTTGTTTACATATACAGTACTGTGCAAAAGTCTTAGGCCACTAGTATTTTCACCAGCTAAAAAAAATTGTATAAAGTCATTTATTTCTATCTTTTGCTGTAGAGAAATATCAGTTTACATCATTACCATCACCTTCACCATCATCTCCGAAATGCTTCAAGAAATCTAACCTGCAAAGCTGCCTGAAAAACTATGCACAGGTGTACCTAGGGCAAAAGCTGCTTTAAACGTAAAGGATGGTCACACCAAATGTTCTACTTCAGGAAATTGGTATCTAAATGACAAGTAAAGAAATCAACTACAGTTTGTTTTGTATGTGAACAGTGATTTGCAAGGAAAGCTGATAAATATATTGCACTGCAAAGACAACAGAGCAAAAGTTATGTTTTTAAATACCTTCCATGCGATGCGGTTGCCTTTAGAGTCATGTTCCAGTGCGATGGGAAAGTCTCCACGCTCGTAGAACTTACGGAAGGCTGTGGGTTTAGCCGGCCTCTCTCTGAAAGCCCCTGCAGCCGGAGGGCCCACCACCTACAGCACACACAGAGAGAGAAAGCCTGTTAGATGCTGTGTCATCAGAATGAATGGCAGCCTGAAAACCATCACAGAAAATGAAATGGTTTTGATCCTCGTTCATCCCAATGTTAATCTGCTCTCTGTCTGATGTCAGTGGAAGCATCTATCTGCTTTATAGCAGCACGCTACAAACCATCAATTATTCACAATGTCTACCTCATCTAATTCAAGTCTAGCAGTTCACACAAAGTACATATTAGCAGTATAAATAAACTGGTGCATTCGCCACAACATACAAGATTGTGACAAGCTAAAGAAAATGAAATGAGAGTTGTTTATTCGGCAACACAGTTGAACTCGTGAAGGCCCCCGCAGTGAGAATGTGGCAGCCCGGGGCTTTGCTCCAGGCTTTGGCATTAAACTCTGACTTCATCTGAATAAAATCACGCAGAGAGTCACCCAGTGATGCTGTTTTGCTTAATTGCTATGGTTGTTCAAATTTAAATTAATGCATAAAGCTAATGGTTAACAAACAACTATGCTAATGTGTTTATATGAGAAACATGCTCTTGGCACATTAATACATATCTTGAAATGCTTTACATATCTTCTCTGTGGTCACAACAAAGTTTATTTGCAGGAATGAATCAGTGTCTGTATGAAGTATAGAAGTTGGCCCTACTATCCTGAATTTGTGGTTGACAGTCTTGTTATAAACATGAATTATGGACACTAGCTGTTTAACTAATTTGGTGTTAGCTGATTTTGAGCTCACTGAATCAGTGAGTTGAAGTTGAAAATTAATCAGACCAGTCCAATATGTGAACAATTATAACCACAAGCAAAAATAAAAAAAGACACTTTCAAACCAAGCAGCCTTCTGTCAGTCAACATGGCAAATCTGTTGCACAATCTGTATATTAAAAGCTTTTTCTCACATGAAATTTCAGAAAGTGTAGATTCCTATTGAAATTAGTACATTTCACCCCCAAAAATTTGATGAAAACAGAAATCATGACTGTGTATTTAGCGGCCATTTACACAAAATGTGTTTTTGTATTCTGCTGCACCGATTTTCCATTGTTTTTTCTATTGTAAACATGCCGTGTTTGACCGCTGCATTCGTGTCTTTTGCAGCATCTCATGCATAATACAGCATTCTAAAAATGTGGCGCTCAAGTTCAACTTTCAAAATATCATTTTTTTTTTTTTTATTCAACTACCCAGTGTCTCACGTTTTTAACATCAAAACTCATTCTATGTGAATAGCTCTTTAAACTGCTCTGATCAAACCGAAACTGAAACGGATCAAGCAAAAAAGATCAGATTGAAAAGATCTCAAAAGAATTATTCATTTACTTCTCTCAGAAACTTTCATGAACATTCCAAGAACAATTAGGGATGTTGTCACCATTTTTCAACAAATAATGACTTTGATCTTTTTCTCTCACAAAGCTTTTGTATGACTTCAGAAGACTGAATAATGACTGGAATAATGACTATTCATTTTTGAGTTTTCTGAAAATTCATATTCATATTCAATAGCTTCAAAGAGGTCTATGATAAGATTCAATCTGGTACACAATGCTTACTAGCTCAATAATTTATTTAGATGGCAGCAGAATCTTAACAGATAACATTCAGCCTGTGATGGACGGGCAGGAAGTAAATGTTCTCCACACAGTGATGGTCAAGTGAGCACTTCCTGTGAGTGAAGGAAGATGATGACAGCAGAGTCCATTCTATCTGTCGTTAAACCGAGAACACGCACTCATCTGGGGAATGAGTTGTGAGTCCTCAGCCATCTCTTTCTATGAAAGCTGTGTTTCAATCACTGGAAACCGCTCTACCTCAGAGAGAGAGCAGCTCATTAATCCTCAGGCTGACTTTGCATTGGAGATGGTGTAATTCCATGAAGGTGATCAATCACCTGCCCAAGCTGAGGCCACATCTCTCTCGCTCTCTCTGGGCTCCTAAACTGCTTCTGAGAGCCTCTGATAGATGCTTGTTGAGGGGCTGCAGCTCTCCGCTCGGGCAGGTGAAACCCGCATTAACATTTCCACTGCTCTCTCTCGCCTCCTTCTCTCACAGGACACACTCCCCTGACAATATCATTCAATTTTTGATAATGTATGTATGTGTGTGTGTGTGTGGCTGGTGACTCACCAGGTTTAGAAAAAAAAAAACAGAGGCTGCTCTGATAAGGTCAGACTTCACACAACCGCTGCAGGCAACTAAATTACCTCCCTTTATTCATGGAGCATTCACCTCCACACTCCACACACACACACACACACACACACACACTCACACTCACCAATCCACCCACTAACAGACATACACACACAACCTAAAGGGAAGGTCCCTTAGAAAAGTCACCCAGCACCAAACTATCAGAGGACGTGATGGTTCATCTATCTATCTATTTATCTGAAATGAGTGGTACAATTCACTGATGCAAATGGGGAAATGTGAACGTAAGCGGTTTGATATGGAATCAATGTCCATAAAACCATAGAGGCTTTTCTCTCATTTTGCAACATTATGTTCTAAATTATACAAGACAGATGGACATTATATAACGTTTACACTGGAAGTGTGAGAATTTAAATGAGAACAACAGCCTTCTGCGATGGTGATAAAACTCTGAAATAACACCAATGTCTGGTTTATTCGAAGAGGATGCCTGATTTCAACTTTCTTCAGTGACATGGTAAACATACACTTCTGTTCAAAAGTTGGGCCTGTAAGATGTTTTTTAAAGAAATTAATACTTTTATTCAGCATTGATGCGTGTTACAAAAATCTTTTCAAATAAAGGTATTTTTTAAACTTTCTATTTATTTAAAAAAAAAACTGGAAAAAAAATGTACAACAGTTTCTACAAAAATATTAAGCAGCACAGCTATATTCAACATTGTTAATAATAAGCATATCAGTATGATTTCTGAAGGATCGTGAGACACTGAAGACTGGAGTAATGGCTGCAGAAAATTCAGTTTTCCCATCACAGAAATAAATTACACTTGGTATTAGTATTTCACAATATTATTATTTTTTACAATATTTTTGATCAAATAAATGCAGTGTTGGTGAGCTGAGACTTCTTTCAAAAACAAAATCATACTCATCCCAAAATTTTAAAGGGTAGTGTAGTTTTAAAATACATTTACATTTATTCGTTTAGCAGATTAATGAAATATAATAGATTTGCATTTGTTGTTTGTTAAACAAATACAGCAATAGATATGTTCTAATGGCATTTAGCCAATTAATTATCAAATTTGTGTAAGCCAAATCTGACATCTGAGATATTCTTCTCTCCTCATCTTTCCTTTTCTGGGGAGAATAGGAAATATGCAAATGACAGAAATTGATTTTTTTTTTTTTTTTTTTGCCATCAGGGGAACCTGAGCCTAAAGTCGTGTTTAGAGCTTGATTTAACAGTCTTCGCCGCCGGTAGCCTGCTGAATGCTAGTGAGTGTATTGCCCCTGTGAGGAGACAGAGCTCAACTGAGTCACTCCTGATTCTGATGAAAAATGACAACATGCGGGCAAAGACGCCAACGCTCACTGTGGAGAACAAAAGAGAACGAGGGATGAAAAACATTGTGTATTCAATTATGAAAAACAGTCAAAGATAAAAAGCCTGAAAATGGCCACACAATGCTTATTTTCTTCAGACTGTAACTAACTCTTGTACAAAACCTAAATAAATTCATTTTGACTTCAGCTCGGCAGCATACTGTACAACAAAGCAACCAGCTTTCAGTCTTAATATAGCTGATCACACAGTACATAAAGATCACAAACATTTCCACAGTTCTACAAAAACACAAATACAAGAAAGCAAAGTCATAATAAAAACAGTTTCAACAACCCTCATCTGCATTTTTCAGCTTTCCTATAGTAAAACTCTCCTCCATAATCTTATAATTCACAGAAAATGAAGATGTTGTTTAAATAGTCTTAATCTAAACCTGGATGAGCCATGTGCTGTAGGAAAAGCGATAAAACATTTTCATAATACATCTGTCATTCCAGTTTGTACCAGAATGAGTCTTTTCTGTCCATATGTTTATCACACTGTACACTGGCACGAGAAATTAACAAAGGCTCAAGGTAAAAATGCTACTGTTAGTGATAATATTGTCCCAGATATTTCAAATGTGGGAGAAAAATGTGAAAAGAAAATATATATTTAATATTTTTATAATATACTATTCTAGGTATTTTCTATTCTGTCTTGTTATATTATGCCTCTGAACACACCACAGTGATCTGTAGCAGATGATACTAATGCCAACTAAATGCCAGTCTATATGAATAAAGCAGCTGATATAACTAAAAGCCAAAAAAATGTCTTATATGGTTAGAATTAGAAATAATTCCAGGAGGCAAATATTTCTACTTAATAAATAAAATGAATTTCTACACTACACTAAACTGTACGTGCATTGTGGGTAATGTGGAAACCTCACACAGCTGCTACACAGTCAATCAATGAAAATCTGACTTCCGCTGTGTTGCCTTGCAAATGAATGTAGTAGTGAACACTCTAAATGCATTATAGGAGGACATTATTGTGTTTCACACGCTACAAGCAGTGCTGGTATTTGGATAAATAAGGTTTGTAGCTCTTTGTGTTACGTGCGCACACACATCTGGTCACCGGTGCTGACTTTTTGCTGAGCCAGCTCAATGAATCAAGCACATTGATCAGTCTTGCCACACTTTACATTTACTGCCATGATCAGTAATCAGACCTGCATCTATTCAAGACTGTGCAGACCAATTTAACAGCACTCTAAAGAATAACACCTATGATTGTGAACCATCAGACACATTCCATCAGCACATTCACTGCAATCTACAAAGGCATCTGTACATCTTTAAGATTGTGTATCCTTGCAGATGTGTGTAAGCTGAGAGATTTTTTGACTGTTGGTCAGCAGTTCTGTTCAGATTGATGGTGCATTATGTGCTGTCAAGAAGAAGACTTGGAGATATGCTGCCACCGTAGACGTTTTTAATTAGAAAATTAGTTATAATTATTCATATTTCCTGTTATGCTTCTAGTGCCTTTGGAAGAAAATATTCTTATATTGGAACACCAAGAGATTATCAAGCCAGAGCTGCTTTCATCATCACAATAAACTCATAATGTTCGTCATCTTCAGCAGAGATGACAAGATACTGCGTCTTTTGGCTGACAAACGCTGAGGCAACATCCCAAAGCTGATTTCAAGCTTAACAGCCACCACAAGTTTCATCAAGTGACAAAAAAAGAACCCATTTGATTATGCATGTATGAATTTAGGTGCGACATTCACACATAAAATAAAACAGCTGGCACATTTTTCACACACACACACACACACACACACACACACACACACACACACCTGGAACCTCTTGCTGAGATCCAGGGCATATCTAAAGCAGCTGAGTGGGATTTCATCTACATTCTCTGAACCCAATTAAAAATAATAAACAAAAGATAGCGAGGATGATTATATTCTTTAGACAACTGTTTCACGTCATTAAAAAATGAGCTAGAGCTATTCTGCTCATTATTTCATTTAGCTATCTAAATGCTCTATTGTTAATTCCATTGAACCGCTGATCTGTGGTTTTTGCTTGAGTAATCAGAACAATTAATTGCCGAGGACCAACATCTCAGAAAGCCTAATCATCAAATCTACTGTATCTGCAATTGTTTTAGAACTAGCCTTTGTGATTAACACATCAGGGGCATTTTCTCAGGAGACAATGGAAGCAGAGCAAAAAGAAAAAAAAAAAAAAAAGCTGAATGACAAAATAATTGATTGTAGCAACAAAAAAAAAGAGAACAAATATGATTCAAATCATGTTTCATACATCACATTTCTCTAAAGTAAAGTAACAGCGACTTCACCAGATAAATCATAAAAGCAGATAAAAGAAAATCATAGAATACCAAAGAGAATGCAAACAAACTAAACTGATCTCACTCTGAGAACTAACTACTATTACTTCTGCAACATTTTGCATCGGCAGAAGAAAGAAAACTAGAAAGAGAAAGGAAGACCTACTGTATAGATCATCAGGAGTCCCCTCAGGTTTTGAAAGGCAATTGTCATCTTCAGTAAAAGAGGAACCAAACAGTTAAAGGAACAGGCCACCCAAAAATTAAAAATTTTCCATTTACTCACCCTCATGTCATTCCAAACCTGTATAAGTTTCTTTCTTTTGTTGAACACAAAGAAGATATTTTGAAGAATTTTGAAGAACCAAACAGTTGTTGGTCCCCACTAACTTCCATAGTAGAGAAAGAAATATTATGGAAGTCAACAGTTTGATTACCAGCTTTCTTCAAAATATCTTCTTTTATGTTCAACAAAGAAACTCATACAGGTTTGTAATGACGAGGGAGAGTAAATTATAACAAAATTTTTGGGTGAATTATCCCTTTAAGAGAGTCTGCAACAGAAGCCTTGCCTACTCTGGAGAAAAAAAAAAATCACAATTCCTAATCAAAGTAGACAATATTAGAGAAGAGGGACATTCCCTTAGAAATATACACAAAGACTGCTCTTCAGAAGAGAAAGTCTGCACTGCAGTGTTCAAAGTCTGAAAGATAAAACATGTTAAAAACATTTAGTGAAAGGTTAGAAATAATAAAAAAAAACATTTATTCAAAGAAAAGAGATTAAGCAATAAAAGATGTTTTACTTTTTTGGCTGCTTTGTACAGTAGTTTCTACTAAGTTACTAGTTCAAAGGCTAAGTTTCAAAATGTGGCAACAGAGAAGCCACATTGGAGGCTTTATATGCAAAGACTTTACATGCAAAAAAAATTAAATAAATAAATAAAAACTCAAAAGTTGATGGTTGCAGCTAACATTACTTATTTATTTTATTTAATTTAGAACAAATATTAATTAGAAAAATATAAATCCCACACAATTCTCAAGTTAGCATCATCACAGAAATATTCTGTGAATATACAAGATTTTTAAGAAAGTAAAACATTATTTCAAATAAAAGCTGTTCTTTGAATGTTCTGTAAGATAATCATAGGAAAAAAAAAATGCATCACAGTCCACAAATGGGTGTAATCTATGGGTTACAAACAGAGCGCTGGTAGCTAATGTGGTGCAATTGTTATAGTTGGCTGGAAACCATGAGCCAGTGCACTATCCAGCAAGGCACTTAACCTAAGGTTTCTCCACAAGGACTGTCCCTGTAATAAGTGTACAGTAAGTCAATTTGAATAAAAGCGTCTGTCACAAGCATCAGCTAAAAAAGGAAACAGGTTTAGTTGGAGTAATCACAATGCATTCTTTTGTTATTTATTTGTTTAACCAGTCTCTTCTTTAGCTGATCCAATTAATTTAGGACTCCCAATAGCCCACCCTTCCCAAAAGGTCAGGTCAACATAATGGCAATGTACTTCTTATAGATTTTTAAAGAAGAATGTCAGAGAAAGGACATTGTGCAGCATATTGGCATGATGTGACTTTTCTAAAGTGTATTGATTTCCTCCCAGCCATGTTTCCTCATGTGCTAAAAGCATGTGGGCAGTCACAAGGCCTTGAGAAATAACAGTCCATGACACCTGAATCATCCTATGGCTGTGACCCTGAACCAGATTCAAGGGCACTCTCTGTCATACTGTCATCTTGAATCAAGTTCACCGTCTGCTAAATCCTCACGTATCCATCTTCAGGCTTCAACAGGCTCATCTCACTCAAACTCTGCATTTCCTTTTGCTCATGATTGTTTTATTAGTTTTACACTCGTTGGTCTACTTCCAATTTTTCTCCCTCCAGGATCCTATTTGCTTTCGAACCTAAAACAAATCGGTTTATTTTTTTCAACTTAGAATTTATTTCTAATTTTTAGCCTGAAAAGGTGATATTGACGTTTTCCCTTCCTGCCAAACAGTTGTAAGTCATCTTATCTCCAGAGCGGCTAGCATATGTTACGTATTGATTGTCTTTTGTCTGCCATGCGCTAACCGCTATCGACAAACACATCCAATCATACTTTCCTAAGCTTGCTGTCCATAAAGACACAGAATCGAACCCCAATCATAGGTCACAGATGCTATCTAACAGCTTTATCTGAGTTGTGCTCTAACTCTCACTATTTCCTTTCTATACCACTGTCACTCATAACAGCATCATCTTAGGCATTGCCATCACGCTCATTGACACACCAAACCTGTTGAAAACTCACATTTATCTGTGATTGTAATTTTACTCATACAAAGCCTATGGTATTAGAAGGCAGTTAGAAGGCAGACACTATGTATGTTTAGCAGCACAAGCTCTTTCTGCTGTTATAAAAAGTGCACCATGAATGTATCATGAAACAATGAGAACAAGAGGAGAACAATGATGGACAGCAAGGTTTTTACTGAATAATGACTTAGTCATGTGACGTACATCAGAGTTAAATAGATTATGTAAAAACCATATACAGTGGGTACGGAAAGTATTCAGACCCCCTTAAATTTTTCACTCTTTGTTATATTGCAGCCATTGCTAAAATCATTTAAGTTCATTTTTTTTCCTCATTGACAGAAAAACACAGAATTGTTGACATTTTTGCAGATTTATTAAAAAAGAAAAACTGAAATATCACATGGTCCTAAGTATTCAGACCCTTTGCTGTGACACTCATATATTTAACTCAGGTGCTGTCCATTTCTTCTGATCATCCTTGAGATGGTTCTACACCTTCATTTGAGTCCAGCTGTGTTTGATTATACTGATTAGACTTGATTAGGAAAGCCACACACCTGTCTATATAAGACCTTACAGCTCACAGTGCATGTCAGAGCAAATTAGAATCATGAGGTCAAAGGAACTGCCTGAAGAGCTCAGAGACAGAATTGTGGCAAGGCACAGATCTGGCCAAGGTTACAAAAAACTTTCTGCTGCACTTAAGGTTCCTAAGAGCACAGTGGCCTCCATAATCCTTAAATGGAAGACGTTTGGGACGACCAGAACCCTTCCTAGAGCTGGCCGTCCAGCCAAACTGAGCTATCGGGGGAGAAGAGCCTTGGTGAGAGAGGTAAAGAAGAACCCAAAGATCACTGTGGCTGAGCTCCAGAGATGCAGTCGGGAGATGGGAGAAAGTTGTAGAAAGTCAACCATCACTGCAGCCCTCCACCAGTCGGGGCTTTATGGCAGAGTGGCCCGACGGAAGCCTCTCCTCAATGCAAGACACATGAAAGTCCGCATGAAGGACTCCAAGATGGTGAGAAATAAGATTCTCTGGTCTGATGAGACCAAGATAGAACTTTTTGGCCTTAATTCTAAGCGGTACGTGTGGAGAAAACCAGGCACTGCTCATCACCTGTCCAATACAGTCCCAACAGTGAAGCATGGTGGTGGCAGCATCATGCTGTGGGGGTGATTTTCAGCTGCAGGGACAGGACGACTGGTTGCAATCGAGGGAAAGATGAATGCGGCCAAGTACAGGGATATCCTGGACGAAAACCTTCTCCAGAGTGCTCAGGACCTCAAACTGGGCCGAAGGTTTACCTTCCAACAAGACAATGACCCTAAGCACAGAGCTAAAATAACGAAGGAGTGGCTTCACAACAACTCCGTGACTGTTCTTGAATGGCCCAGCCAGAGCCCTGACTTAAACCCAATTCAGCATCTCTGGAGAGACCTAAAAATGGCTGTCCACCAACGTTTACCATCCAACCTGACAGAACTGGAGAGGATCTGCAAGGAGGAATGGCAGAGGATCCCCAAATCCAGGTGTGAAAAACTTGTTGCATCTTTCCCAAAAAGACTCATGGCTGTATTAGATCAAAAGGGTGCTTCTACCAAATACTGAGCAAAGGGTCTGAATACTTAGGACCATGTGATATTTCAGTTTTTCTTTTTTAATAAATCTGCAAAAATGTCAACAATTCTGTGTTTTTCTGTCAATATGGGGTGCTGTGTGTACATTAATGAGGAAAAAAAATGAACAAATGATTTTAGCAAATGGCTGCAATATAACAAAGAGTGAAAAATTTAAGGGGGTCTGAATACTTTCCGTACCCACTGTATCAGCCATCCTGAAAAATGTTTAAATATAGCCTAGATGGCATTTTAACAGAGAACTTAATTTAAAGAGGCAACGTCCTCCAGAGTGCCACTTTTCAACACCACAGAAAAGGTCACAGAGAGCCCGAGACTGACATGCACAAAGTTCTGCCCATTATCCATTCATCTTTAAAGCAGCTTTTCATAAGGCGCTTTTGGAGATAAACTATAAAGTGCAAAAAGAATTGACAGCTATCTAATTTTAAAGTAAGAAAGCATTTAGAAGTTAGCGTGCATATGCAGCCTCTAAAGTACTAATCCACAGTTTCATGTTGCTGTTTGAAATGTGAAATGCACAAGAAAAGTGCCCAGGGAAAGGGGAGAAAGGTGAAAAATTATGCAGGCAATAACATTTCCAGATGCTATGTGTTCAGTCAAGGGCCTTCAGAGCAGAGAGGGTGTTTGATCAATAGAGCATCAGTGCTGAGATGCAGCCCTGCGACTGACATCCACATATCCATTTCTCCATCAGCGGATGGATGGAAGGACGGACAGATGGATAGAGACAGACAAGTAAATGGACAGATAGATGGATGCATCGATGGACACACGAATGGATGGATGGAGACGGACAGCTACATGGATGGATGGATGGATGGATGGATGTACGGATGAACAGATGGATGGATGGATGGACAGATGGATGGATGGATGGATGGATAGACGAACAGGGATGGATGGACGGACGGACGGACGGACGAACAAACAGATGAACAGATGGATGGACAGAAGAACAGCCGGATGGATGGATGGACAGACGAACGGATGGACAGATGGAAGGACAGATGAACAGATGGATGGAGACAGACAGCCATGTGAATAGATGAATGGATGGACAGACGTGCAGACGGATGGATGGATGGATGGATGAATGGATGGATGGAGACAGATGGGTAAATGGATGGATAGACGGACAGACGGACAGATGGATGGATGGAAGGAAGGACTGATGGATGGAGACAGGTACATGGATGGATGGATGGATGGAGATAGACGGGTACATGGATGGATAGATAGTACAGGTGGATGGATGGACGGATGGATGGACAGATGGACAGATGGATGGTTGGCTGGATAGTACAGGTACATGGATGGATGGACAGATAGATGGATGGATGGATGGATGGATGGATAAATGGATGGATGGCCAGATGGATGGATGGAGACAAACAGGAACATGGATTAATGGATTGATGCATAGAGACATAAGGTACATGGATGGATAGAAACAGTCAGATAAACATATGGATTGTCAAGTGGAATGAATGAATGAATGAATGAATGAATGGGTGGGTGAAGACACTGGTGAAGAGACACATATTATGTGACAAAAGGCTTGTCACTGATTGGACCCATAGGAACATCTACTGCTACCTGTAGGCATTTTTACTCTATTTCTTTCCCTTCCGTCCTCCAAAAATGCCTTTCATCAGTAACTTCTTCACGTCGATTGCCCTGGCATGGAAAGGGTGATGCATTTGCCACTCTAAAAGTAGGTGAAGACCTCCACGTGAAAAATAAAATGCTCTTCCACTCATCCTCTGTGGCAGGATAAATGAGAAAGAAGACAGTGATGCAAGGCCTTGTATTGATTCAGTTTCTATCGCCACAAATACCTAGCAGCATAATAAGCCTGTGTGCTTCAAGATTCACAGCTTTTAAGGCATCAAATGGCCTTGCTGTTATCAGCAAATCATGCTGCTCACCACACAGACTGGCTATTCATCAGCGACCACAGGAAAGGACCAGAGAGAGGTAGATATTAATAGTTTTAGAGGCAGATCTCAGGCCAGTGGTGTGTGCTGAAGCGATGCTAAATGTCCAGGAATGTAAGTAGCTAGGTTATGGACGGCCTTTGATGGGGGCTTTGTTTATGACCCACAGAAAGTAATGAAGTAGCTGTCTGTGTCCAAGAGTTAAGGTAACTGCCTTGCTGCCCAGTCAGCCAATGACATAACAGACAGAATTTTTATAAGAAAGAACACTGTAAAAGATGATGCACTATTAACTTAGTAAAATTACGTTCATTTTACTTATTTGTTTGTGCTCTGTTGACATTACTCAGTTTGATCGAGTTTTTATTACTTTGTTACTTAAAGCATTGCAATTAAGTTCAATAAACTTAATTTCTTTGTGTTCAATGAAAAGGTCGAATGTGACTCCTTTGTGCATGTGTTATAGACAGAGGTGCACATTAGTTTTTCAGCCTTGTTCTCATAAGAAAACCTGGAGATTTGGTTTGGTCCTCACACTGCACATAGTGTGACCCTAATAAATAAATAAATAAAAAGTGCTGTTTATTTTGGATGTGATTAATCGTTTGACAGCACTAATAATATATATATATATATATATATATATATATATATATATATATATATATATATATGAAGAGTTTATTTATGATTTTCAAAAATCATGTTTTTATTATGTTATACTGTTTTTATTCTGTTTTATTGTTTTAGTTAGCTGTATTTTTAAAATAAAAAGTGAGTATTAAATACAAATACAATTATTATATAGTAAACTTAATATTACTAATATTTACTTTTTTTCATACGAATTTTCATCATTTTCAAACTTAAAATCAGCAGCCTTTTATTTTGGCGGGTTGCCGGCGCTTCCGACAGACGCGTGTGAGCACTTGTGCTACCGCGGACATTTTCAAAAGATATTTGCATGCTTTTTTATATATTGTCAAACGGCGGTAAGTTATTTACTTCCACAGTCTATAAATATGTAAGCAAAAACACTGTAATGGTAATGCTTAAAGTGTTGTCAGGTGGTAATTGAAGCAAAATAAACTCTTTGAAATTAGCCGCGAAATTAACTGTCTCATTCTGAAGGGACGCAAGTTAAACATGATGGCGCAAGCAACCGCGAAGACTTAAGATATTAATTCTGTATATTACTAAACACCGAAGATAATACCACCGCGATAGATTCTGTATGACTTTATTCTGCGTTGAGGACACTTTATCAAACCTACAGCGGACGAGACTCAGAGGCCTTCACTAACATGAGGCAGTTTGAAATTCAAACCCTAACGGTCTTCTGACAGTGACGCGGCTCTAACGGTCTTCTGACCGTGACGCGGCTCTAACGGTCTTCTGACAGACAGACGGGTGCTGAGCCAAAGGTAAGCTTTATAAATCTACTTTTATTTGTCGTTTTGTCCATGTAATGTTAAATTTCACTCTAAATTTATATATTTCAGTGTTAATAAGTTTTCAAATTCCCCTCTTTGTTATTTTACAAGGGCAATCCCTGTTGGTGTATTTGGGCTTGAGGTGGTTCAAGATCCAGTCTGAGGTAAATTTATTTTTATCCCTTTTAGTTGTTTAAATTAGTCACTAAAACACGTAACTTTACAATAACATATTTAATATTTTCAAAACTTTATCTGGTGTGAAGTGTTTGTTCTTGTAGTAAAATAGGTTTTGTCATGGATCCCGGACGCTCACGCGAGTCTGTGAGAGGCGTTTACAATTTAAAAAGAATTTAAAAAAGCACACTGAAACGATTCAGTAAAGACTAAATATCAGTCTGACAGAAGCCAAAATGAGCATTGTTAAGCTATATTTATATTTATGATAATCGTTTTTCAATTGTGTTTCAGGGCAGTTCATGAAGTCAGTTCTAGTTCCAGCTGCCACATCAGACTCTGCTGTATGGAGGCCCTTATTTGTGTACTTCTCATTATTGTGCATGAACACTTGACTATTGCAAGAATAATGAATGTACCATCTTTGAACGTACCAGAATTTTAATTGGTTAATTGCAGTTTAAATAAAAATTAATTAGAAATTAATTAGAAATAGGGGAGAAGTCGTGGCCTAATGGTTAGAGAGTTGGGCTAGTAACCTGAAGGTTGCCGGTTTGATTCTCGCACCGGCAGGAATTGAAGGTGGGGATTGTGAATGAACAGCACTCTCTCTGCCTTCGATACCATGACTGAGGTGCCCTTGAGCAAGGCATCGAACCCCCAATTGCTCCCTGGGCGCTGGAGCAATGGCTGCCCACTGCTCCGGGTGTGTGTTCACGGTGTGTGTGTGTGCGCGCGTTTGTTCACTATTCACTGCTGTGTGTGCACTTGGATGGGTTAAATGCAGAGCACCAATTTCGAGTATGGGTCACCATACTTGACAATACGTCACGACTTTCACTTTTTTTTTTTTTTCGACTTTCCCCCAATTTAGCTCCAACAGGTGAACATGCACTACTAGTCAAAAGTTTTTGAACAGTAAGATTTTTTTTTTTAAAGAAGTCTCTTCTGCTCACCAAGCCTGCATTTATGTGATCCTAAGTACAACAAAAATAGTAACATTTTTAATTATATATTTATAAATGTATAAAATTATTTAAATATTTTGAAATATTTGGTGAGAAGAGACTTCTCTAAAAACTTTAAACATAAATAAATAAATAAAAACAGACCTTACTGTTCAAAACCTTTTGACTGGTAGTGTTCTTTATGGACCCAACTAAACTAAATTTTGTTAAGTAAAGTTTCTTTGTTTTATTTATTTTTATACAAACACAAACACACTAAGTCTATGAGTTTTAATTGAATGCATCCTAAGAGTGTTCATTTTGTCAAGCAGTATAAATGATGTCTAAATGAGACTGCGGTTATTCCTAGTCAACCATTTTGTGTTAATGGCTCTCATATCATTTCAGGCATATGCTAAGAACACGCTTAAGCAGAAGTGTCAGCGTGGGACTATTTAATGGATTATACATTCTTCTTTCGTGTGGGCGAATTGTGGTAAGTTATTTACTTTGACAGTCTTGCAATATGTAAAGAAAAGGTAGTGTAATTGTAATGTTTGAAGTGTCTTAAATTAGTCCCAAAAAGGCCACGTCTCATTCTGAAGGTGTTCGCTAACAATGTCAATAACACCTAATGTACTTGTTACATCGTAAGAAGTATGGCATCTGTGTTAATATTAGTCTGTTTCATTCTTATTCCGAGGTCACCGTAGCCATCCGGATCTAGTCCATATCCAGATCAGATGGTCACTGCAGTCACCCGGATCCAGTCCAGATGGTGGAGACAACTCTACAGCCCTGAATGTCAGCAGAGACCATGTCAACTAGATGAGCCCCAAAGACAGATCCCCAGTGAAGGCCTCATCACCTATACCACTCATCGGCACAAAACCTCAGCAAAGACCACGATGACAAACACCACGTTGGTTCGTCTGGCCAGAGGAGAACTGGCCCCCCGATTGAGCCTGCTTTCTACCAAGGTTTTTTCTCCATTTCTGTCATCTTTGGCTTGCTTATTTGGGGGCACTTAATTTTTGGGAATATTAACGACTTGATTGCAGAGACACTATTTGAAGGGAACTGAACTGAGCTGGATGATGATGACATCACTGAATCAACGATGAACTGACTTTAACTGAAATATTGACTGTTTACTTTTGTCCTCTTTTTAGAGCTGCTTTACTGCATAACTGAATTTTGTTTGCATTATTGACACTATTTTCCTGTTTAACAATGTAAAGCTGCTTTGACACAATCTGTATTGTATGAAGTGCTATATATAAATAAGAGTGAGTTGACTTGCTTTTGACAATTCTTCATAGAAATGTTAGTGTGCTATCTGTTTTGAACAATTTAGTATTTTTGAGAATTGTATTAGTAGTCTTCAATGTGAAAGAAATCAGTAAAATAAGATTACATCAAATCAGTCTCAAGTGAATTGTAACTACACAAATACAATAAGTTGTGGTTACTTAATTTTCTCAAGGCAATGGGTTTCCTCAATTTAATTAAGTAGACAGAACTCAGATTTACTTGTTAGTTTTAAGTTAAGTAGATTCACACTTTTAAGTAATCGCAATTTAATGAATTTAAGTTAGTCCAACTTAAAATAAAAAGTGACCACAACACATTTTCTTTCGTTCATTTGTTACTGTAACTCAGAATTGTCAAGTTCACTTAACTTTTTTCCTTTTAATTTTGCATGAATTTCCTTTACTTAATTTTAAGGCAACTTTTTAAGTAAAGTCAACTGATCGCTTTTTACAGTGAAGTTTCAGACAGGCTTCCAAACGACCAAATGATATAATGTCTAATGATCTAGTGAGCTTAAAAGGTAGCGAAGCAAGTATCTACTGGCTATAATGGTTATTTCTCAGTAGAAATGAAATTTACTTGTTTTACGTTTTTAATTTTATACATCAGTGGAACAAAAAAGTAGCAGTATTAAGTTTAATAGTATAGCCTGATGTTAACAACAAAAGAAATGGGAAGTATGTTTTTTTTCTCTTTGATAAGCCCATTTTTTTTTATCTTTAATTATGTGTGATTATATGGCTAGCTGCATTTTATAATTTTAGCATTATTTTAGTTTTAGCCTTCTGTCTGCGACTCTATAAAGTAGATAAAGTTTCAAAGGGGAGAGCAGAAACAAAAAGCAGGTCAAGCTTAGGCCCCCTTTCAGATCTCCCGACTGCAACTATATTCCTCTCATCCTATCAGAACATACCTGTGACCAAATTTGGGTCACGGCCCACCAGTTGAGAACCACTCCACTAGATGTAACAAACAAGGCTCTTGAAATAAACGTAGGCTACACTTGTAAATTCATACTCTCCTCTTAAGACCTACAGAACTTAACACACTCTTGACAGTACAGCCTTCCAGAATGCACAAATATCAAAAAGCACTCCTCTACCAAACCCTCCCTCCCGGTCACAACAAGCATCAAAGTAAACACTCCCAGGCTGTGTCAGTCATTAATTTACACAGCGAACAGACATAAAAAAAAAAAATAAAAAAAAAAAATGGAGAATACAGAATGACATGAAAAAATATTCCAGTCTGCCTGCCTCCGTCTCTTTCTCTTTCTGGTGCAATCACTAACAGTAATGAAAGACATTGTCTAATCGGTAAGACAGCGCTCGAAGATGAACTGCTGGTGAGCTTGACAGGAAACGTATGTGTAGATCTTTCTCATTTTTTGAAAATCTGTGTGCACATGGAAGCGCACACGCCGCAGACTGGATGACACGCTTCGTTGTATAACAAACTTTGCAGAGCTTTCCTCTGCATTGCATTTCTAAACAGAGGGAGAGGTATGGGAGATATTAAACATCTCCAGTGATGAGCTTGCCATCAGAGAGAAAATGTGACTGTTGGATGAATCAGCCTCTGACTCTTCTACCTCTTACATACATAATGAGCAACACACCTCTCAATGTTTAATGCAGCCAGTAGGATATGTGGGCTGCTGTGTCAATATTCTGTAGATTAGCAGCTTTGAAAGTAGGACTATGTCGATTTGTAGATAACGATAATCTCTGCTCTGTTAACAGACAGCAAGTTATTCCTGTCATGTGCCACATTCGGAAAACAGCTGGTCCAATCAGCCATCCAATTTTAACAGATTTATAATCTAGAATCTTTGTTAAAGGGATAGTTCACCCAAAAATTAAAATTCTGTCATCATTTACTCACCATCAAGTAGTTCTAAACCTGTATGAATGTCTTTGTTCTGCTGAACACAAAGGAAGATATTCTGAAGAATGTAGGAAACAGGGCAGTTCTGGGGCACCATTGACTTCCATAGAATTTTTTTTTCCTACTATGGAAGTCAATGGTGCCCCAAAACAGCCCGGTTACAAACTTTCTTCAAAATATCTTCCTTTGTGTTCAGCAGAACAAAGAAATTCATACAGGTTTGGAACTACTTGAGGGTGAGTAAATGACAATTTTCATTTTTGGGTGAACTATCCCTTTAAAGAAGTCACAGTGCAATGATGGTTTGCCAAAAATTGAAAATTCTGTCATCATTTAGGGGCCAGTCACACAAAATGTGTTTTTGTGTTTAAAAACGTGACACCCAGGGAAGTGGAATGAACGTTTCAAAACTTTTAATTTCAGCACCATGTTTTCATAACTGTCAGAAACATCATTTAGCACATTTACATGGAAAAACAATAGTTCTGTGTGAACGGCGTCTTACCCTCATGTTCCAAACCCATATCATCTTTTTCCATGGAAAGCAAAATTACATTTTGCATACTGTAGGCCTGCTGGTCATGTTTTTTGCATGCAATTAAAATTAACAGGGAGCTTTTAAGCTGCAAAAAAGACATAAAAGCACCATAAAATATCTTAATATATCCCAAAAATGTCTTAAACAAAAGAAGCGGAAAAGGAATATTTAAAAAAAAAAAAAAAAACAATTCTATAATCATTTATTTCCTCAAAATAGAGCAAATGAGTCCTACTTTTAGAATTGTTTTATGGTGCTATTTGTCCTTTTTGTATTCTAACAAGCCACTGGTCACTATCCACCTTTGTTGTATCCACTTTTTTTTTTTTTCAACGCAGAAGTACAAGCTATTTCCTGTCAGTGTGCAGGACATTTGATCCATTAACCGCTATAGGTAAATAACTAGAGGAATAACAAAGACAGTAAATGTCAAAACTCTTTGCACTACCAATTAGTGTTTATGATTATAATCATAAATTAAAATATTATGCAAAACCAGTTTGCAGCATTAAGCAACATACTGTAACAGACTGCTCCGTACAGCTAAAACAAGGCTTTGTTTTTCAATGAGAAAAGAAAGTCATAGGTTTGACTTTCATAGTCTAACAGGTTAGACTGACATGAGGATGAATAAATTTTAGAATTTGAATCTTTATTCAAACTACCTCTTTAATGTTTTGACCATAAATTTAACAATACTTTACCATCAAAACTATCCTCATGACAACTTTGCTTCCCTAGAGGTGAAGCGTGAGGAAAACTGCACAGTCCAAAATATATTTGCACCTTCTGAGCAGGACAATGAGCAAACAAAACAGCTGTTTAGCTCTAGGAAAGACTTATAATTTAAACTTAAGAGTAAGCCGGCTGTCATACTTACCTGAGTTGATGGCTATAATGAAGAACAGTCATAAATTAACAGACATGCCCTCAACAACACTTAGCATCTCCTGTGAGGGACCACAGTTTAGATCACAACCTTAATTAGCACATGGGGGAAATTTAGGTCAGTTTAAGCACAGGAGCGAGTGTTTAGCCATGAGTTAAGGAGGGTAATTAATTAGTCACATGCAGATGCTAAACAGGCTCATCAGTGAAGTGACTATGGGCTAAAGGACATTTGTGTGTCTGTGCATTTGTTAATAGTTGTGAACATAAAGAGACAGAATAAATGAACACAACCCATGTAGTGAAATAGCTCATTTCATGGTGTGTGGATGTAACAAATGCAGCTTATGTATATACATAATAGGACAAAAAACAATGTAAATTATATATAAACACTTAAATTATTTCTCTAAATCCATCCTTATGCCCTTATGTTTTAAAATGCTCCTCTCAACTACTGCACAGATTTAGTCTAAAATAAGAAAATACTATCTTTCAACAGGGCGATAAGAGCTGCCAGTTTAAACTGATGGGCTTTTATACTTGTTACGGGCATCTAATACATCTTCATCTCTGGCCAACTCGTAGACGCTATCAAGAGACGGGCCCATTTTAGGCAATTATACCGCAGCCTGCACTGATGGGGGTGATGTCGTGGGGCACGATGAGAATGATGGGTAACTGTCAGCTGTGTGGTGAAAAATGGGATCCACATTGTGTTGAAATAAATGTCTAAAGCAAGCAGAAAGTCCATTTTGAAGTGACAGTTTATTTAGTAGATGCTAGTATATGTGCAAAAAAAAGAGAGAGAAAGAGAAAAAGAAAAGACAAAAGACTGTACAGTAGTACATCCAATAATGCTGCAAATCATCAAGTTAGAAAATATCCACTTTATAGACAAGAGAGAAAAAAAAAAACCTGTATGGGAATGATCCATCTTCATGAATCCAAAACGCATGTTCCCAATGTATGAATCAGTTCATGAAATCACTAATGACCTGTGTTAATAATTGCAACTGAAAGGTTGGGTTACTTCACCCAAAAAAGAAAATTCTTTCATTGTTTACCAGCATATAATCAGCGTTGTTTACATTAAGCATGTGGCTTTCTCCTGAATGTAAACAATGCTGATTACGTTAATTACTTTCGGGTGAAAGGACACACATGCATCATGGTAACTCGGGGAGAAGAATTTGGATAAATTATGTTATTTTTGTTTTCTTTGTGCACAAAAAGTATTCTCGTAGCTTTGCATAATTGAAGTTGAGCCACTGATGTCACATGGACTGTTTTCCCGATGTCCTCGCTACGTTTCTGGGACTGGGAACATTGCAGTTGCATTGCTGTCTATCCAAGGCCAGAGAGCTCTCAGATTTCATCAAAAAAATATCTTTATTTGTGTTCCGAAGACGAACGGCGGTCTTACGGGTTTGGAACGACATGAGGGTGAGTAATTAATGACAGAATTTTCATTTTGGGGTGAACTATCCCTTTAACACAGATATAGTCACATTAATATAAGCAGAAGAACATTAATACAGAACACTAGCATTAAGTTCAGTTTGTTTACATGTTTCATATGTTTTCGTTAATTTTCGAAGGATGCACCCTCCTGAAAACGCATTTGACGGCTGTCATTAGGCTGTTTCTTTTCAGAAAAGTAATCCAAAGTAAGATCGCATTTACAATAATTCACGCCTCACAAACAATAACAGTCAACTTTTTAATATAATTTTTATAACGGTAATGATAGTGAACCGAGTTAAAAGAATCGAGTCATTGAGATGAATCAAAATCCCCCGCAACGTTTGACTCGTTTGACGTAGACGGAAAATGATTGACAGTAATATAGTCTACTTTATGCAGGTATTGTTTATGGTGGCTGGAAATACTGTGTGTTCATTATCAGTATATTTTGGTATTAGTTTAACTAAAAAAAAATCATTAAAAACACTTCAAAACAAGCATAACAATCAACATGCACTCACCACTGAATTCTTCATGGTGGATTTCACCGTAAACCCCTCAGTTTTCAGTTCTCCTTTAACCAAAGGATGAAATGTTCTCATTTTCGTACACATTGCTAACTAAACACAGTTTCAGCTCAAAAAGAGCAATACAAATTAAAAGACTAAAACTGCACGTTGATCACCTGCTAACTCAATGGCGTCGCATTAGTGCTTATCTGTTTGTGTTGCCAAGGACTGCGGTTGCTATGGAGGGTAAAAACAAACCCGGATGTTCATCTTGCAATGGAACAAATCGCGCTCTGTAGTCGTTTATCAAACGTTATTAAAAACGAAAGGGAGATGGGAAATTATAGTGTAGCAAAATGATAATCAATACGGGAAAGCATTATTATGTTCCAGTGATATATGTGAGTGCATGAGGCATAGATTTTCTCTGCACATCTATCTTTTATTCAGTCTAATTAGATTTTGTTTTCCAGTAAATATTTTAAGGGTTTTGGTTTGGCTCACCTTTGTACTTTTAAAAGTAGACACGTGAAACCAGTAAAACAGCAAATAACATCTTATGTGTCTGTCCAGGGACAATTTTAAGGGTCTAATGAGTAAACTAGTTCTGTGGTTCTCAAACTTTTTGACAATACAACTTTTGTAATTTAATTTAACATGCTTTGATATTTAATTAATAATCTTTTTGACATTACATTGAAGCAAAATAACTTTTTGTACATGTGACAATTTGGTTTATACCCGGTGAAAAAGAAAGAATGCATAATTGTTTTGCATTTTTTAACATTTGACTGAAATTAGATTTTTAAATATTAATCTGTTATTAAATTTAGTAAACGTTAAAAAAAAATAAATATTATTTAAAAAATACTACTATAATAAATCAATATAAATATTATTTTAAATAATTTTAGTTCATCTTTTGGCCATCTAGTGGTTGAGAATCACTGTCGTAGTCACCTTAGGGCCTCCCTCACCACAAGGCCTGGGAAAAACATTCCCAGTTACCCCTCCTCAGTGACAGCACTGTGTCCGCCCTGCATCATACGCTTAAGCAGTGATGCTGTATCCTACAAGTTTACTAGCACATTGTCTGCTAAATCTAGAGAGAATTTCACTGCACTAAATCATTCCACTATAAGAGTTTGGCACTTTTAATCTCTGGTGTGTCTTTGCCTCTGGACTCTTCGCAGCAATAGGCTACAGTAATTAATCTTCAGTGTGGTGTGCAAGCAGTTTCTCTGAAAACACCTATTTGGTTTTTATGACTCCACCGAGGAAGGAAATGCTGTGTATGTGTGTGTTTGAGGATAAATATTTGCAAAGTTATACTCCTATTAGAGCCATTTGTGATCATTTTTTAATGCATCAAAAAATATTTTACAAGACAATCTCATGTTAACAGACCCTAGTAAACAAATCAATTAACTGTTATTTATAGTTATCCTCCATATTTGTTTGCCTCTCTCATCAAAATGAAAACACACTGGACAGTTTCTCATATTTTTACTGTTTTTCCATATGACATCGCTAAAAGAATTGCCCTCAGACACAAACCATTAGAAGCTGAGTGCGTGGGCCTCATTTATGCCATTCTCATGGCACTAATGATGTGTATGTGCGCGAGACCTGTTTTGATGTGCCAAGGTCTCAGTCCCACTGCCTCCGCCGCACACACATGTGTGTAATGAGTAAACAGCAGACCCTCATCTTCATCATCACGGCCTCCGCTCGTGTTTGATGTGTGTCTCATTTGGCCGTTTCTCTCAGGGCTGATGCGGCATCCACTGACACAGGCAGCAATTAGACAGCGATCACCAGAAAGTTTGGTGCTGCAGGACCATTAACAGAGGAAAATGCGCGCCTCGTAGTAACAGAAGCTGGGCTGGACACAGACAACACAACCGACAGGACTCATCGGATATGCCAATCAGCATCCCCCAAACGGCCCATTAGGGCTGCGGGTTCGAGTTTCTCTGCAGGACAGGCGCAGATATGACACATCAGCAACTTGACTCTGTCAGGAAGTAAAACTGTGCGACTGTAACGAAGAGAAAACGGGATGGTAAACAATGCATCTATGAGTACATTTCTGTGTAGCGTCACAAAAAGTCATCAGCATAAGAGTTTGCTTCAGATTCAAGGAGCACGTAGCAATATTCTCTCATGTTTGGTTTTATTGTTTGCGTACTTGTCTTCGCCTTTCTACTTGCATTCGTGGCTTGTTGTGAGAATATGCTAATAATTCAGGAGCTCAAAAGCAGTTGCGTATCATATTCTGGTGAATATCTGCACTAGTGCATGATCAACTGCCACAGAGTTAAGAGTACAAAATAAATAAATATATTCAAATATATATATACATACAGTGGGTACGGAAAGTATTCAGACCCCCTTCACTTTTTTCAATTTTGTTATGTTGCAGTCTGATACTACAATTGTTTAAATTATTTTTTTTTCTCATTACTCTACACTCTGTCCTTTATAATGACAAAGTGAAAACAGAATTTTAGAAATGTTTGTAAATTTATTAAAAAGAAAAAACTGAAATATCACATTTACATAAGTATTCAGACCCTTTACTCAGTACTTAGTTGAAGCACCTTTGGCAGCAATTACAGCCTCGAGTCTTTTTGGGTATGACGCAACAAGCTTTGCACAACTGGATTGGGGGAATTTCTGCCATTCTTCTTTGCAAATCCTCTCAAGCTCAGTCAGGTTGGATGGGAACCGTCTGTTGACAGCCTTTTTCAGGTCTCTCCAGAGATGTTCGATAGGGTACAAGTCAGGGCTCTGGCTGGGTCACTCTAGGACATTCACAGAGTTGTCCCTAAGCCACTCCTGTGTTGCCTTGGCTGTGTGCTTAGGGTCATTGTCATGTTAGAAGGTGAACCTTCGGCCCAGTCTGAGGTTTTGAATGCCCTGGACTGGGTTTTCATTAAGGCTATCTCAATATTTTGGTGCATTGAGCTTTTCTTCTACTCTGATGAGTTCCTCAGTCCCTGCCGCTGAAAAACAGCCCAACAGCATGAGGCTGCTACCAGCACACTTTACTTTTGGGATGGTACTCTGCAGGTGATGAGAAGAGCCGGTTTCCTTCAAACATGATGCTTAGAATTGAGGTTCATCAGACCAGGTAATCTTGTTTCTCAGAGTCTGAGGGTCCTTTAGGTGCTTTATTGCAAATTCCAAGTGTGTTTTCATGTGTCTTCACTGAGGAGAGGATTGAGTTTGGCCACACTGCCATAAAGCCCAGATCGGTGGAGTGTTGCAGTGATGTTTGTCCTTCTGTAGGTTTCTCCCATCTGCATATATGATCATGGAGCTCAACTAGAGTGACCACCAGGTTCTTGGTCACCAGTCTAGACAAGCCCCTTCTCCATCAATTGCTCAGTTTGGCTGGGGACCAGCTCTTGGAAGAGTCCTGGTTGTGCCAAACTTCTTCCATTTGAGAATTATGGAAGCCACTGTGCTCTTGGGAACCTTCAGTGCAGCAGAATTTTTTTTGTAGCCTTCTTCAGATCTGTGCCTCAATATAATCCTGTGTCTGAGCTCTGCAGGCAGTTCCTTTGACCTCGTGGCTTGGTTTTCGCTCTGATATGGATTATCAGCTGTGAGGCCTTTTACAGAGAGGTGTGTGCCTTTCCAAATCATGTGCAATCAATTTAATTTACCATAGGCGGACTCCAATCAAGGTGTAGAAACATCTCTGCAATGATCAAGAGACATGGGAGGCACCTGAGCGAAATTTCAAGTGTTGTTGCAAAGGGTCTGAATACTTATGTAAATGTGATATTTCAGTTTTTTTCTTTTTAATAAATTTACAGACATTTCTAAAATTCTGTTTTCACTTCATCATTATGAGGTACAGAGTGTAGATTATTGAGAAAAAAAAATGAATTTAAACAATTGTAGTATCAGGCTGCAACATAACAAAATTGAAAAAAGTGAAGGGGGTCTGAATACTTTCCGTACCCACTGTATTTCCACACATCACAATCATCTTTGGGGTATGTATAGTCTGTAAGATTTTTTTTTTCTCTTATGCTCACAAAGGCTGAATTTATTTAATCAAAAATACAGTAAACGCTGTAATATTCAGAAAGCTGTTTTGAATCGGTCTTCTCTTTAAGGCAGTGAAAAACAACACACTCTTAGATAATATTCCAAAGATCAGATCCATACTACAATCAATATCCTGCAGGGACATATTGAGGCCTTGTAATTTGTTTTGTTTTTTGTTGTTGTCATCCACGGTTGGCCTGTTTTAATCTTTTCTGGTGATTATTTGCTCATTCTGATCGAATCCAGTCTCTGATCCGACTGACTGCCCCTTTTGACTTTTTTCATTTGTCTGAGAATTATTAACTGAGCTTAATCTAAATGCCATAGAATAAAACTGGGATTTTTTTAATCAGATGGGGCTACTTTCTTTAATCAATGAATCCCTGGGAAACTACTTAAAACAGCATCTGAAATCATCTATTTTAGCCTATTCTCACACTCAAATGCAATCTCATCTGCTGCATTTTTCTATATCTAAAGTCAACATGAATTGCCATTACTTTCATAATGTAATGAATATACTGGATATTCAATGAAAAATAAAGTAGAATAGAACTTGATTTGTCCATCTGGAACTGATTGGATGGTGAAATATGGGTATTACATATTAAAATTGGCCAAAACAACGCCTACAAAGCTATCTGGCTTTTTATTTACAATCCAGTAGCCTTCATGGCCTTTGTGATGTCAGCAGAAAAGGAAAGTTGTTACAGAGGAGGAAGTTTTTGCATTTTGACAAAAATGCACCAAATAAATCAAAGTCTGGCATCGGGCCACAAAAAAAATTCGCCACTAGATGGTGGGCCAGAACATAGTCAAAGGATAATCTAAGAAATTAATTGATGAAAAATGCAATTAGAATTGCCTGTGACAGACTGTTCCAGTGTCTTTTGTAAATGGTAGTGAGCTATTACGCTGTGTTAAATCCTGTAGTGTAGGAGGACAGTCATTAACAAAAAGCCACATTTGTGTGGCGGTGTCCGGCAGAGTATGTGAGCGGAGTGGAGCGTCTACAATTTCCTTCCGCGCTCTGAGCATTTAATAATCACTCCGCTCCAGCTCCTGCTCCACTCCGGTTCACCATCCCGCTCCCGCTCCCGCTCCACTCCGCTGTTATCTCTCTTTCTCTCTCAGAAACAACGCTCCGCGTCTGAAGTATTTCAATATGTTTGAAATATCACACTTCTGTTCATAACGTATATTAAAAAATAAAATAACAGGAAAGTTTCAAAGTGGCTTATTGGAACACTATGTGCAAACTTTTTTTCCCACCACATGACAAGCTAATAACATGGTTGTTCGCATTAAAAGGTATAATTGCTGCTTTTTGCTATGCAAATTTTGTTTGTGATGAAAATAACAGTACGTTTTCATCAGTTATTTTACCTACGGATCGATGCATTTCTTACATTACTGACAGAGCGATTGCGTGTGAATAAGTGTTGTAGTACTTGTTTAAATCATGCTTTCAGCTGAATATATTCAGTATCTAGAAGGAACAAACAAATTCCTTGAGAACTAGCCTATAACTTCCCGCTCATGTCCATGTCCCGCTCATGAATTCTTGCTAAATATGCAGTTATATTACGGGCTGTTGGCATGAATTGTACTCGTGATGGAGCGGTGGTGCAGCGCTCTTGGAGTGAAAACCACAACGCTCCGACTTTCAAAAAATCTGCTCCTCGCTCCAGTCAAAATCACACCGCTCCACTCCGCTTCGCTCACGTACTCTGATTGGGAATAACTGTTGCTGTCATGACAGATCTATTTCAGAACCAGCCGCTATCAAAATAATCTGGCTGCGGGCGCGGGCCAGATATTATTGCTGGCGGGCCAGTTTTGGCCCGCGGGCCGCCATTTGCCGACCCCTAAAATAAATGTTCACAAAAAAAAACAGACATCAAAGATGAAGTCACATTTACCATTGCTCTGTTAAATTTTGCATGCACAATCCAGTCATTCCAATAGCAATCCATGAAATTGGGAGTGTTGCCTAAGGGCACATTTTGGTAACATGAATTTGCCACATTGTGTGTGACAACAGACCTTTCGGACCAAATACCCAGCAGGCACAGGATGTCAATATAACGTCAGGTTGACATTGGACATGACGTTGAACAGACATTGAATTCTGGTAGAGAATGAAAATCGGGTTGATGTCAGTATTTGATGGCAATTTGACGTTGGATTTTGGTTACACAACCTAAAAACAACAAATATCAACATCAGCTGGCGTTGGTATTGTACATCAAATTAACATTGACATTAAGGGCACTATTATACACCCGGCGCAAGGCACAGCGCAAGTGTTTTTGTTTCAGCCCGACGCAGTTCTCATTTTCCCGTCCTGCGCCGCGTTGTTTAAATAGCTAATCCACCATGGAGGTGCTATATAGAACCATTAGAGGTGCCATATAGCACTTTGTCAAATGGTGCTATTTAGAACCATAAGAGGAGCCACATAGCACTTTTTCTCAAAAATGGTGTTCAACAGTGGTTCTTTGGATTTTAATCATAGGGACACCTCGTTTGGTACTATATGGCACATATTCTTAAAGATAAGAAGCTTTATAGCACATTTGTCAAATTGTGTTATACCGTACCATTAGAGGTGCCATATATGACTACCATAGATGAGCCAATATGGTTCTAAATGACACTTTTACTTAAAAGATGAATGATAAGTAATCATTTCTTACCAAATTGCGGCTTTAAAGATTAAACATCCTGTACTAAATGCTTACTGAGAAACAAAATACATCACACTTTCAAAACCTTTTAATTTATTTCTTTCAGCAGCAAATAAAATGAGTGCTGACAAGCCAGGGAATATACATATATAACATCACAATATACGGGGGGTTGTTGTTTTATACACATACAAAATAATGCAACAACCCTTTAATATGTACATTTTTGAAGGAGAGAGTCCTGGTTTACATAAATATACTGTAGCCCTGTAATCAGGTAACTTTTTCACCTACGGTCTTAGGCCTACATTAGTTCTTTACTTTATTTGGGAAATCTAGTCTTTTTAACATTAAAAGAATACTCCACCCCAAAATGAAAATTTTGTCATTAATCACTTACCCCCATGTCGTTCCAAACCCATAAAATCTTCGTTCATCCTCGGAACACAATTTAAGATATTTTAGATGAAAACCGGGAGGCTTGTGACTAGGGGTGTTTGATACGACGATTTTTGATCGTGGACAATAAAAATCTCTCCACGGTCTGCTTTTAAATAAATATCGTAGTATGGTGCTACAGCGCACATTCTATCAATTACAGTTCTGGCGCCACCGTATCAATATACTGTACAACACGACATACAGCAGTAGAGTTACTCTGACAGGACACTCCACTTATTCGCGATCGCAAAAGTACATTAATTGCATACAAGCCTTGCCGGTTAAATGTTTCATTTGCGCGCTGGTCTGACGTGCGCTTTTTCTGAGCGCATACACCAGAAGCGCGTGCACTAAAAAGCCTGTCTAACAGCGCCTGATTACTGAACTAAGTTATCTTTTGTGCTAATACTATCAAAACACACAAGGGTTACATATAGACTCAGTTGGTTATGTCTAAAATGAAAGTAAACAGATGAGAGATAAACGGATGCGTGCCTGTATATTAGATGTGTGCAGGTCTTAAAGGGACAGTAATAACATGCAGCCAACTGTCATTAAAGGGATAGTTCACCCTAAAATTTAATATCTGTCATTATTTACTCACGCACATGTTGTCCCAAACCTGTATTAATTTATTTCTTGTGCTGAACACAAAAGAAGATATTTTAAAGAATGTGGGTAACCAAACAGTTGCTGGTCCACATTGAATTTGATAGTAGGAAAAAAAATCCTATGTAAGTCACTGTGGACCTACTGTTTGGTTTTCCACGTTCCTCAAAATAGCATTTATGTTCAGCAGAAGAAAGAAACTCACTTAGGTTTAAAACAACTTTTGAGTAAATGATGGTATAAAAATAAAACACTATGACAGAATTGACAGACAGATGACAGAATTTTTATTTTTGGGTGAACTATTCCATTAACGTTAATAAAACAACAAAACGCAAAGAGAAAAAAATCAATACAGTTAAAAACTTTAATACAGTTGCTTTAGGAATCAGTCTATATAGTGTTTTATTTTTATTATTTGTTCATTCACGCTAAATACACCTATTGTACCTGAAAATAAAGCACTGTTTGTTTTATTTGTATTTTATGTGTATTTGTAATGTGTATCTATGTTCTTATTTTTTAATAAGAAAGATAAAATAATGACAAAGATTTTTATCTTCTCCCACTTTGCCCTAAATATCTGCCATCCTTTTTCTTTTTCTTTTTTTTTTCTTTTTTTGTTACCTTGAAAGGCTTTGTCTTTATAATAGGGAAATTAGTTTGGCTGTAATACTCAGACAACTTGCAAAATAGTAAAACCAACATGACAAAGAATCGTGATAAAATCGTGAATCGTGATATTTCTAAAAAAAAATCGTGATATGATATTTTTTCCATATCGCCCACCCCTACTTGTGACTGTCCCATTGACTGCCAAGTAAATTACACTGTCAAGGCACAGAAAAGTATAAAAAACATCGTCAAAATAGTCAGTGGTTCAATCTGAATTTTATAAAGTGACAAGAATACTTTTTGTACGCAAAGAAAATAAAAATAACGACTTTATTAAATAATTCGTCTCCTCTCTGTATCAGCATAGCGCCATTTTGGAGAATACAGCTGGATGCAAACTACGTACAGTATTCTGTGTCCGCCGCACCACAAGGATGCACTGTTTTGGTTCAAATCAAAGCGTAAATGCATGTAGATAACGTATCGCGGCTGACACAGAATAGTTTACGTAGTTTGCGTCCAGCTGTATTCTCCAAAATGGCGCTACAGTGATGCGGAGAGACAGAGAGGAGACGAATTATTGAATAAAGTCGTTATTTTTATTTTCTTTGCGTACAAAAAGTATTCTCGCCGCTTCATAAAATTCAGATTTAACCACTGATAGCAGATGGACTATTTTGACAATGTTTTTTATACTTTTCTGTGCCTTGACAGTGTAATTTACTTGGCAGTCAATGGGACAGTCACAAGCCTCCCAGTTTTCATCTAAAATATCTTAAATTGTGTTCCGAGGACGAAAGAAGATTTTACGGGTTTGGAACGACATGGGGGTAAGTGATTAATGACAAAATTTTCGTTTTGGGGTGAAAAATAAGTTGTACACTCTGAATAACTACAGTATCTTTCACTCTTTCACTGTCAACAGTGTACTAACATTTCTGTAAGTCCTTCAAGATTTAAAATACAATAGAAACTGCAACTAGACCTGGAAGAGGCCCAGAAATATAGAATATTGACTTACAGTGACAGGAAGTAGTGTAAATCTGTGAAGGAATGTTCCGTGTAGGGACACTGTATAGGGCCAATGTCAGTCAGAGCACAGTTCATTCATGGAGCTCTTTTCTAACGAGCTCATGATCTGAATCAGGTGCGTTAAATAAGTGAGACATGTAGGGGGCAGGTTGCCAGGACTGAAATTGAGAACTGCTGCTACAGGAGGAGTCCCAGTGCCGTTGAGATGTCCTCTCTCTCCTCTGTAATTACCTGTCCATCCAACGTGAGCACAATGTGGTCATACTGCATGAGATGACCCTCCCTACAGCCTTTAAGCTTCATCTTAGGTGTTGGGATGGGCTGGTCTGAGAATAGCCCTGGGGGAGAGGGGATAATAGCATTTATTTGCAAGGCAAACCTTGTGAGTTAAATTACTTTTAACTACTGTCATACAACTGCTCAAATACTTTTGGCCATGAACTGAAAATGGACAAAATTTCTCTTCAGTTTGATAGCATAGTTTGTGTAGACCAACAAACAAAAAACTAATGTTTGCATTGAAATCATCTGAATAACAAAATGTGCAATAAGTGTAGTGCTTTGATTAGATTGTGTTTCACACACTGTAGTCAACTGTTCATGGCTCACCTCAACATCAAACAGCAACCCCGGGTTCTCCTTGAACAGAGCAGGCAAGAGCAGAATAGCTGCTTCCAACTGTAAGCCTTTAAACAAAATAACCTCATTAGTTTAACATAACATGGTGGATGCTTTTACCCATTTTATTTTTTTTCTTTTACATCCATTACTGTGTGTAAGACAGATAAACGCAGGAAAGAAGACAGGTATGATCTCAGGCAGAGAGGTAGGGTGTCAGTCAGTGGTACAATGACAAACTAAGCAGTAATGATTTAATTACCTTTTTTCAGTCTGCCATCTTCACAGTCATCAATCATGCACCTGAACTTCTCCTTCAGGGGACTCCGCAAAACTTGAAGGACTCGGGGTGTCATTACAGAGAACTGTGAGAGAATTTGTTGGTCCTCATGAACATTGGCGTGGTCTCACAGATTCGAAAGGAGCTTATGTTAAGAGGAAGGCAAAGGAGGAAAGACGTATTAAAATATAGTCATAACTCATACAATTAAATAAAGAAGCAATTCACACACTACTGCACTGAGCATGTTGGCCAGTATGAAACAAGAACTCAGAGAGAGTCTCCTCTGTGCTATATTTGGACACACGATTTGTCCAATAGCATTTTATCAGCACCATTCTTTCTTTGAGGGGCTCTACGTTTGGTCTAAGCTTCTCTGTTTCCTCCTTCATTACACGCAGATGTTCCCTGATGCTTTGTTAATTTTCTCCAGCATCAACCGATTGGGGTAGTTAAATTGTTATAAAATGGGGGCTGTCAATAAAATGTAAAAAAAAATAAATAAATAAATACAGTTTTTAGAAAATCTTTAGTCGAGGGCAGCCCTACTAGAAAGAGTCCAGACTTCTAATTATTATTAGGCAAATAACAAATAGTAATGAACAAAAAGTTATGCATGACAATCAATAATCTTAAATATGGAAATCTAGCTTACCCATATCTGTTATTTGTACTAAAAATGTTAACAAGAGCTCTTTTCATCCAACCTGATAATGTACTGATGGTTTTATACTCAAACAAATTTCCTTTTGATTTTTCAGTTGATTTTCCAGCATAAACCATCTGTAACAACATTAGAGGAATAATTTACTCAAAATGTAATTCCAAACCCATATAACTCACTTTTGATGAACACAAAACACATTCTTAAAAAAAAGCACCCACAAAAACTTACAATTTAAAAATGGCTTATGTAAGTCATGTGTCATATCTTATGAGGTGACAAAATCACTTTTTAATTTTTTTTTATCTCACTCAATATAGAAAGTTTGAGTATACTGTAAAGAGTTATTTCAAATTAATATTCGAAAATAGCACTCAAATCCAGTAAATCGACATCAAAATATCTCAATTTACAAGCTTAATGATATGATATGATATGATATTTGGTCACGAGGTATGCAAGTTTACAATGGTTTGATTTGTCAATATGATGTTACAAAAAGCATTGTAAATGAGGTCTCTTGTTGATAATTGTAACCTCTTTGCCTGCTCCGCATTGTGAATCAAAGCAAATGTCTCTCTGAGAAAAGTTTAGGAGCGCATATCACATAAATGTCTTTGTAAAACAATATGATGTTATAAATACATATTCTGAATGAGGTAAATCACTTAACGTTACTTTTGGTGTTTTCCAAAAAGTAACAATCTCAGTCTTCTCAGTATCGCGAGTCAAAGAAAACTATGTCTATGAGAAAAGCTTAGGACTGCACAGCACAAAAATATCATTAGAAAATAATATAACGTCATAAAATACATATTGTAAATGAGATAAAACACAACGTTACTTTCAGTGTTTTCCAGTTAAAAAACAACCTCCTCATCAGCTCGGCACCGCGAGCCACACACACAGCACAGAAATATCATTCTAAAACAATGTGATGTTATAAAATTAATACTGTGTGAATAACATAAAACACTTAATCTCTGCATTTTTCATCCTCGTTTGCTCCGCGTCGCGATTCGCGGGTCAAAGAAAATGGCGACTGTGAGAAAAGTTTCGGCCCGTTTAGGCGCGCAAAGAACGTAAATGTCCCGGATGTAACATCTTATTCTTGTTTAATGGCGAATACTGATTTTTCTTTTATATGGTATGTGTAAATGAGTTAGAGACATTTTATTTTGTGTGTGTTCATTAAGTAAAAAAATATTGTGTGTGAAGGGAAGTGATGTGTAGCCAAGTATGGTGACCCATACTCGGAATTCATGCTCTGCATTTAACCCATCCAAGTGCACACACACACAGTAGTGAACATGCACCTGGAGCAGTGGGCAGCCAATGCTGTGGTGCCCGGGGAGCAGTTGGGGGTTCAGTGCCTTGCTCAAGGGTCTTACCTCAGTTGTGGTATTGAGGCTGGTTATTCACTCCTACAATCCCTGCCGGACCCGAGACTCGAACCCACGACCTTCGGGTTATAAGTCCGACTCTCTATCCATTAGGCCACGACTGCTCCCGTAAAGAATCATATATATAATGGATAGAGAGTCGTCCACCATCCTCCACCTCAACTGCTCAGAAAATTTCAGATCGCTCCATTTTTACAATGCTGAAGATTCTCTTCTCACTGAAGACTTGTGTCCAGTCAGACGTTCCCAAAATCTGCACAGTGGTGTGGCTGGTTCTTCCTGAACTAAATAAAGAATCAGTATTAGAAAAGACAGAAGTAAATTGATTGCATTTATATTCCCGCTGACTAGTTACAACTGTACCCTGAATATTTTTATCTTAATACAGATTCTTTGCATGTAACACCTGTCTGATTGTGACAATTGTTCACTTTCTCCCTGAATATCACCAGATGTAAAACCAGAGCAGCATAAAAAAAAACAAAAAAAAATATTCACATCTAAAAAGACATTTAGAAACTATAAAGACATACAATATTCATTCCATATTTTCAAAACAAGCAAAGTCTAAAGATGAAACATGCATACCACAAAGTTTCACAAGATATTTTTGATGGAATCTAAGAGCTTTCTGTCCCTCCATAAGCAGTAATGCAACTTACATATTCAAGGCCCAGACCAGTAGGAAAGACCTCATTAAAGTAATCCATGTGACTCCAGTGGTTTAGCCTCAATTTTATAAAGCGATGTGAGTGTTACGTTTGTGCAAAACAAAACAAAAACATAATTTACCATTTTATTTACAAAAACATTGATCTGCAATGCACTTTCACAAGAGCACCACAATGCATTCATGTGTTCACACAAGAGCTGACGCAGTCACATAAATGCACTTTGGATAAATTATTTTGTAAATAGGTGGTAAATAGTGTTGTACAAACAAAGCACTCACATCGCTTCATAAAACTGAGGTTAAACCACGGAAGTGAGTGACGTATTACTCTAATGTCTTTCTAACAATTCTGGACCTTGAATGTGTAAGTTGCGTAGCTACCAGTGGAGGGACAGAAAGCTTTTGGATTTCATCAAAAATATCTTCAAGAAGACAAACTAAGGTCTTATGAGTGTGAAATAGCATGGGGATGAGTAATTAATGACAATTTTCATTTTTGGGTGAACGTACCCTTTAAGGAATCCTGAAAACACCTTAAATCAGTTACAGCATGCATTGGGCCAATTTCCTGGAATAACTGAAATGCAGATAAGAAAAGAAGAGTTCACTACAATTAATGGTATTTATTGTTTGCCATTGTACAAAATAATTCCCACATTTGCGTATTTAAGTATTTTACTTGACCATAAGTATTTAAAGGGTTACTCCACCCCAAAATGAAAATTGTCAATAATCACTTACCCCCATGTGGTTCCAAACCCGTAAAAGCTTCGTTCATCCTCGGAACACAATTTAAGATATTTAGATGAAAACCGGGAGACATGTGACTGCCCCATTGACTGCCACACAATTTCCACTGTCAAGGTCCAGAAAAGTATGAAAGACATCGTCAGAATACTTCATCTGCCAGCAGTGGTTCAACCGTAACGTTATAAAGCTACAAGAATACTTTGTGCGGAAAGAGAACAAAAATAACGACTTTATTCAACGATTCGGCACCGTAGCGCCATTTTGGAGAGCATCCGCTGGACGCACATAGCGTACGCAGTTCTGGTCAGCGCAGTGGAAGGATTGCGATTCATCTGTGCACGGGTTGGTGGCGTTCAATCAGGTTGTTCAACAGGTGCAATATACCACCATGGTGCTTCAGGGTAAGCATGCATTTACAATAATACAACAGTATTATTTTATGTACTTAAAACTTACTATACACAAGCACTGTTACTTTAAAATTTATTTGCAGAAGGCTAAATCCAGCTGGCTATTTACGCTCCCTGTTGTGAATGGGTGGCTGTAACGTCTTACATATTTTTGATTCGGTTAAATGCAAGCATAAAACTCACCTTTGAATTTCCTCCTCTGTTCGTCTGATAATTCGAGTCGAGCCTCTCTTATGAAGTTCCTCTGACGGTAAAGAAGCCGAAGTCCTGGTTGTGCTGCGCTGTGGACGGAGCTCTGCAGCTTCCCGCGCTCCGCTGTTTGAAAACTCCGTTAACGGCTGCTGAGACTTCGGCCAGTCAAGTCTTGTGTTGCGATACCTAATAGTTAACCGTTAATAATTAATAGTTACAATGGGCAGTGTTGAGCAAACGCCATATTGTAAATGTAGTCGCGATCATTTAATACTCCATTCACTGTATTAAAAAAAAAAAATGTAAAGTTATACAAACGGCTAAAACCATTGAGCGCATAGCTCCATGAACTAAGCCATTAATTTAACGCTGAGTAGCTGAAACATTTACATTTCTGACTTGTGAACTTAATATAAACGTAAATTGTCTCTGTTCTGTTTGAAAATTCTGTAACGGCCGCAGCTACTTCGACCAATCAGTATTGTTGCTATGCCTAATAGTTAAATAAGCAACCAGTCACGCATGAAAGTAATTTTCGCCTATCACTTGTACCTTTGACGTGAGAACATTTACGTACCTTCATTTCAGTTGTACCTTGAAAGGTACCAAATGGTATCACCAGAGGTCTTTACTATACCGTTAAAGGTACAGTTATTGAAAAGGTGCAAAACTGTTCGAGGAACATTATTTGTACCATCGTGTACCTTTTTTTTCTTTGAGTGTGGGAATTTTGCTGTTGTAGAAACCCACAGATACTTTAGAAACATCTAGCTTTAAATTAAGACCAAAATGTGATGCAAAACTTTCAGACACTAACATGTACAGTAAGTTTTCCCATTACAATGATGTTTGGTTGAAGACTGGTTTCTTATTCGCTCTCATTCTTTTCTTGCTGTCGTTCTCCCTTCCCTCTGTCTCTGCCTCAGCAGTCTGAGCAGATGGTGTTTAAGTAAAATATTATTAGCACCTCCTTGCAATCACACACAGCAGCAGACTCTCTGAACTCAGCGCACAGGTGAGAATAATTAACATAATGAAATCAAAGACGCTGAAGCTGCTCGTAACGTGGCTTTCAAGCAGTTTTCGTTTGCGCAGTCACGTAGCAGTTTTAGCACAACAGTTTAAAACAACAGTTCCCTTTCATGGGTCACTTCAATGCTGCGGTGACGTCACCGTATGGGAACACCCTTTGGTGTGACGAATGTCTGAAGCCCTGTACGATCCCGCCAATCTTATTGGCCAAATAGCGCTTGGCACCGCCTTACGCATGCGTAAGCATAGTATACCTGCGTGCCGCACGCTATTTCGCTCAGATTTCATTTCCTTTAGGAAAGCGAAAGCGAATTTTTCTGTGCCCTAGAAAGCATCCCGCGTTCTCAGCAATATTTTTTCTCGAGCAATGTTTAACTCCTCTTCACAGACGCGATGAGTCATTGGAGACGTAAGGAGCCGTGTAGCAGGTTTATCACAGTGGGGGATACTCATGATAGGTGCGTTGTGTGCCTGGGCCTGCATCACGCGCAGGCGGCGCTTAGCGGCCTGTTGACATGTTCTCCGCTCGAGGGTAGAAGTTTTCTCCAAGGTCGCCCCCGCTTCTGCGGTTGCCGAGGCGCTGCACGAGGTGATGGCTTGGGGCGACGACTGTATGACGACGACGTTTTGTCCACCGTGGCCTCGGAGTCGGAGGATTTGCTGGCCGACACATGCGGATCTCTCTCTCCTTGCGGACAGGAGAGATGCAGCTCCCCGTCCTACAGCGAACTGTTGGACGTGATCACTCGCGCGGTGGATAAGCTGGGGCTGGATTGGGAGGCAGATGCGGCCCAGGCCCAGTCTCAATCTAAGCTGGACGACCGTTTCTTAACTAGTCGTGCACCTGCTCAGCCCCGTAAACCGCTCCCCTTCTTCCCGGACCTCCACCAAGAGGTTTCGAGGTCCTGGAAGCAGCCGTTTTCAACGCGTATTACAAACGCTGCAACCGCGGATTTCACCACCATTTCTGACATGGCAGGCCGTGGTTATGCAACGATCCCGCCGGTGGAAGAGACTTTGGCTGAACATCTCGCGCCGAACTCGGCTGCGACTTGGAAGTCTCGCCCCTCCTCCCGTCGAAGCCATGTCGAGTCACGTCGAGCCTCGTCGGGAAATCATATTCGGCTGCAGGTCAGGCAGCGGCCACGCTCCACTTGATGGCGGTGGTGGAGAAATTTAGGGCAGCGAAGCAGCAATCAGCCGCTTCTGCCAGCTGATTCCGCGCAGGCCCAGGGAAATAGAGTGGCGTCAGACGCCGGCGGCGTACTCGCGCTCGTCGTCCTCACACCGCCAACGGGGCGCCCCGCGAGAAGAGCCATCACCTATGGCACCCCCTCATAAGGATTGGGGTCCTAGGGCTTATCCACTGGCTCGCCATCGCCAGCGGAAAGGATTATACCTGAGCTCAACGGCGAAAAACTCTCATCCTCAGGCCCCTAACAGCAGTTCCTGACCTGTCTGCTGTTCGTCGAGGACTGTGCCCTCCACTAGAGAGCGCTGTTGGACTGCTAAAGCGTATCCAACCATCTCACTGCGGTCCCCAGACTCAAACATTGACTGTCTCGCCGCAGAACGTGCCTGGAGCGAGCCACAGTACCGTGTTCTTCCTTTCGGATTAGCCCTGGCTCCATGGACCTTCACGAAATGCATGGACGCAGTTCTGGCCCCGTTGCGGCTCCAGGGCGTTCGTGTGCTAAATTACCTGGACGATTGGCTGGTATTAGCGCAATCACAGACTCAAGCACGCTCTCACCGAGATCTCGTGCTAAATCATCTAAGCAGTCTGGGCTTACGAACAAATCTCCAAAAGATTAGTACCTGATAGCCCTTGTAATACAATGGAGTCATATGTAGTCTGGAGCTACATATGGCGAGTGTTTTGATCCCTTGCCAACGGATAACATTTTTGGGGATTGATCTCGATTCCCGCGCGATGAGGGCACGATTGTCTCCCCCGCGCGTTCAGTCATTCACGTCATGCTTTCGCCACTTCAAAGCAGGCTGTGCAGTGATGGTGAGTTTGTGCCTCAGACTTTTGGGTCTAATGGCAGCAGCGTCCCCTGTAATCCGTCTAGGCTTACTTCACATGCGCCCATTTCAATGGTGGACAAAAAGCCAAAGGATTTCTCCCCGTTGTCATCCGCTTCGAACGATTTCGGTGACACGGAGGTGTGTTCTGAAGTTAAAGACCTGGATGTCGTCCAAATTCCTCCGAGAAGGAATTCGATTGGGGGCCTGTTTTCGCCGTGAGACTGTCACGATGGACGCCTCATTGACAGGTTGGGGGCTGTTTGTCAAGGACGCCCAGCCCACGGAACATGGACGGAGGCACAGCGAGGGTGGCACATAAACAGATTGGAGCTGCTAGCAGTCTTTCTAGCTCTCTAACATTTTTCAAGACTACTGAATGGCCGTCATGTGTTAGTCAGGATGGACAACACAACGGTTGTGTCATATTTGAATCACCAAGGAGGATTACGCTCTCGCCCCTATGCAGGCTCGCGAGGAATGTCCATCTGTGGACTCAGAACACGTTTCTGTCGATCCGAGCGGTTCACGTCCCGGGGCACCTGAACTTCAGAGCGGATATGCTCTTGAGACAGAGACTGGAGGAAGGGGAATGGAGGCTGCACCCCCAAACGGTGAGCTACATATGGCGAGTGTTTGGAGAAGCGGAAGTGGACTTATTCGCGTTGAGCACGACTACGCATTGCCCGCTATGGTTCTCCCTATCCCCCCCATCGCCCCTGGGACTGGATGCTCTAGCCCACGAATGGCCCAGAACCAGTTTGTATGCCTTTCCTCCGATTCGGCTAATTCCAGCGGTGTTATCCAGAATACGGTTGGATAGAGTGGAGCGACTGCTCCTGGTAGCTCCGCGGTGGCCCACTCAGCCGTGGTTTGCGGAGCTGATCAGTCTGTTAGCGGGCTCTCCATGGGAGATTCCCCTCAGACAGGACATGCTGTCGCAAGCGTGGGGAATGATCTGGCACCCACGGACCAGATTTGTGGAAACTGTGGGTGTGGCCTCTGAGCGGAGTGAGTTAATATGTCCCAGTCTTTCAGCGGGGGCTACCGAGACTATAATTAATTCTAGAGCGTTTTCTACGAGATGTTTATATGCCTTCAAATGGAAACTGTTTACTACCTGGTGTAGTCGTCGTGATATGGATCCAGCTTACTGCCCCGTCACTTCAGTACTGGAGTTTCTTCAAAGCCGTTTTTCAGAGGGAGTAACACCAGCCACTCTTAAAGTATACGTGGCAGCCATATCCGTTAACCACGCGTACATAGACGGCGTTTCAGTGGGCCATCATCCCCTGGTCTCTCGATTTATGCAGGGTTCACAACGGCTGCGGCCTTTCCGCCCTGCGCGAGTTCCATCATGGGATCTGTCCATTGTATTACAAGGGCTATCAGGACATCCGTTTGAGCCCTTGGAAACTGTGACTGAAAAAATCCTGACTCTAAAAACAGTCCTATTGTTAGCTTTATCCTCCCTCAAGAGAGTTGGGGATTTACAAGCTCTTTCTATCTCGCCTTCGTGCTTGGACTTCACACCAGGATTGGTGAAGGTTTTGCTGCGACCAAGGCCTGATTATGTTCCTAAAGTCGCTTCAAATCCTTTTCGCTTCCAGCAGGTGGTCTTGAAAGCTTTCTCCCCCACAGAGGCGGGGTCAGAAAATCTAAGCCTTTGTCCTGTGAGGGCGCTGAAGATCTATATTGATCGTACAGCCCAATGGCGTGAGTCCGACCAGCTGTTCGTCTGTTTTGGGAGTAAAAATAAAGGTCGTGCTGTCACAAAGCAACGCATGTCCCATTGGCTGGTTGAGGCTAAATCCTTAGTCTATGAGGTGCGCAGGCTCGCTTCGCCTTTAGGAATCTGAGCTCATTCCACGAGGGCGGTGGCTTCGTTGCAAGCCTTCCTTAGTGGATCTTCTATGGATGATATATGTGCTGCGGCAGGATGGTCCTCACCGAGCACTTTCGTCAAATTCTACAGCCTGGATGTGAGGACGGCCCCTGGCTCCCGGGTTCTTTCTGCTTCAGCAGATGCTTTCCTCGGATCCCAGCTATCTCAGGTATGTCAGGCGTGATGGTATAGCGTTCCCATAGGATGAAAGGGAACATCTTGGCTATGTATGTAACCACGGTTCCCTGAACAGGGAACGAGATGCTGCGGTTCAGGCCGTTACGTACCTTTGATAGCGTTTCCTTAGTCCATGAAATCTGAGCGAAATAGCGCGCGGCACGCAGGTATACTATGCTTACGCATGCGTAAGGCGGTGCCAAGCGCTATTTGGCCAATAAGATTGGCGGGATGGTACAGGGCTTCAGACATTCGTCACACCAAAGGGTGTTCCCATACAGTGACGTCACCACAGCATCTCATTCCCTATTCAGGGAATCGTGGTTACATACGTAACCGAGATGTTTTATCACAAGTTTTTTTTTCTTATTGGCAAACACGCACATACACCTCTGGCTCAAGCTGAATCCATGCCGTCCCTGCTCAGAAACTAACATACGAAGGCCCGTGGCTGAGATGAGTTGTAACCCTGTCTGGAGAGATGTTTCACACCTGAAGTCAGCTCAATGGTTTATAGGGGTCTGATCTTCAGAAAACCAGAACATTTATTTCTCTCTGTCATAGCAGCTTTGCAGAAATATACTATAAAATATTTTGTTGCTTATACCTCAAATGATTTGAAAAAAGAAAAACATGAGTTACTTGCATTAGAATTTTGCTGTATTTTTATGGTTTTTCTAGTGCCTGGGAGGCTCAAAGTGTAGGTGATTATAAGAACATTTAGAGCTATTCTTAACTGACGATTGAAAGAAAAAGCACATGAGGCATGGTATACATCAGTTTTGGAAAATAATAAGTTAAATATATATTCACAATACAAGTCTTTGTTGATACAAGAGCTACATTGCGTCTGTGTATAACATGCAACTGGTGCGATCATTGTTCCTCTTTAGATGTTCAAGTCATTATCTTGCTATAGAAACAGGCAGATGGAGGAATACACCAGTGGCACAGAGAATCTGTAGTTATTGAAAGTTAACATCAAATATTGCTGTGATAGAAGATGAGAAGCATTTTTTGTATGATTACTCTTTGTATGAGGATTTGCGTAAGAAACACTTAGGTGATCTAGTTGTTGGTGATGTTTGTATTGATGTGTCAAGTGCTTGTGATTCAGGGTATGCATGGAGATTGGCATTGTATATATATATATCATGGAATGAAGAAAAGACTATCTGCCATGTCATTATGATTTTGTGGAACTATGGAACGAGAGGCCATATATTACTGAAATTAATTTGAAACTTTGATACAAGAGCTACATTGCGTCTGTGTATAACATGCAACTGGTGCGATCATTGTTCCTCTTTAGATGTTCAAGTCATTATCTTGCTATAGAAACAGGCAGATGGAGGAATACACCAGTGGCACAGAGAATCTGTAGTTATTGAAAGTTAACATCAAATATTGCTGTGATAGAAGATGAGAAGCATTTTTTGTATGATTACTCTTTGTATGAGGATTTGCGTAAGAAACACTTAGGTGATCTAGTTGTTGGTGATGTTTGTATTGATGTGTCAAGTGCTTGTGATTCAGGGTATGCATGGAGATTGGCATTGTATATATATATATCATGGAATGAAGAAAAGACTATCTGCCATGTCATTATGATTTTGTGGAACTATGGAACGAGAGGCCATATATTACTGAAATTAATTTGAAACTGAAATGATTTCAACATAAAATATCTTTACCTCAGTTTGTAATAATATGTCTTGAAAACCATTAAGAGCATTAAATATATATATATATATATATATATATATATATATATATATATATATATATGTATACATATATATACTGTATATATATTATATAAAATTTATTGTATACATATTATTATACAGTGTTTGAGTTGTTGTTGTTTTTTTGTTTTTTTCATTTTTTATTCATGTTCTGCAATTTTATTGTTATTATATTTGTTTAATGTCTGAATGCCATTTAATGTTTGATAATTTACACTTAAAAATGTAGGGTCAATATGATTATTAACAGCTTACTTTTTTAATAATTAATATTGTTATTTAGCAATGATGCATTAAATTGATCAGAAATGTCAGTAAAGACTTTTAAAAAATTATTGCAAAAACTTCTACTACAAATTAAACTTTTTTAACTTGCTATTCCTTAAAGAATCCTGAAAATTGCATCACAGTTTCCACAAAAATATCAGACATCAGAACCATTTCGAACCGTGATCATAACATTAATAAGAAATGTTACTTAAGTACCAAATCAGCATATTAGAATGAAGACTGGAGTAATGGCTGCTGAAAATTCAGCTTAAATTGGATTTTAAAAAATTATAATAATAATAAAATAGAAAACAGTTGTTTAAAAATTATAATATTTCACAATATTACGGTTTTGACTGCAGTTTTGATCAAATAAATGTAGCCTTAGTGACCATCTTTCAAAAACATTGAAAAATTCTACTTCAATATGATTCAATCATACTTCGAACTTCAAACGTTTGAACATCTATGTATCTGTGTATATCTTTATATACACTTAATTAAAAATCAGGACAAGTTGGTATTTCATAATGAAGTTAGCCACAACACTGCATAATAAACAAAAAATTGCATCAGAAAGAGATTGGTGATGGGATGTTGTATTGAAATTTGGTTAATAAATACCAGCTGCTTTGTAATGCTCAACCTCATTATCACATCACAGTCAACTTGACAAGTTTAGTAGATCAAGGTCCTTGGTAGTGCCAATTCATGTTCACAATCTACTAATTCGCATAGGGAGCGAGAGTGGACTGATGCACAGCCAGAGAGATGCAGCTGGACAGCAGATGAATATGAAGGGAGAGGATGGAGAGAGAAAGGAAAAAATGGGCCATGCTATTCTGAGCTAATATTTTAGCATGTCAGTGTGGGTGTGTGAGACAAACATGACGATAGAAAGAAAAGCTTTATATTAAAAGGTACTCTTATAGGTCATGTCCAGATATAGGAATGAGCAGAATCCTCCCTCTATTCTGACCTCTGACCTTCTATTTCTTTTGGACAAAGAAAGAATTGAACCTTTGTTCTTCACTTCACATGAATGCTCCAGACAAGAAGACATGTATGACCTCTAATGTCTCCACAAGCTCTGTATTGTCTCATTTGACACACACAGGAAATGCGATCAAGAAAAATCAAGGCATGACCTTGGTATTGTACACATATAAAACACATAGATACACATACAGTAAGGCTGAATTTGTGAGCCGAGTGCAACAGATCAGTGAGTCATGAAATAAAATAGTGCAGCCCCTCACACAAAGCCCCAGAGAATCTCTATTGAATAGCAAACTGAAGTTTGTTTCAGTCATTTTCATGACAAAACCTCACAGAGCCGAGAGGCTGCGTCAGATCACAACAGGATTCTAATTTCAATCCCAGGCAGGAGAAATAAAGAGAAAGAGCATCTCAGGATTCAGGCTCTGTATCAGCTTTCCCAGTGTACAGTGCTTAGAGGGGGAAAAGTGTTGCCCTGGAAACCACAGGGGGAAATATTTTTTTAGTTTTTCCCCACATCGTTTACCATGTCGACACAGAAAGGTCTCACTCTCTAGGTTACAGATCAGATTGTGGCCTGTTTTGACAAGAGGTCACAGGGTCATGTTCAAAACGTTCTTATTACACACACACTTGTATGTGGAACAAAATACTCAGCGTGACTGGAAACATCACATCTGTGCATGTTTATGTGTGTTTATTGTGTGTGTCAGGCCGCTGTGTGTGTTTTAGCTGTTGTTCCTGGGCTCTCAGCCAGCTCACTCAGAGACAGCTCCCCTGGCTCAGTCTTCCTCCCAGGAGATTGTGTCTCTCTGTCCCTCTTGGCAGGATGGACAGTTCGCTCCTATAAACCCACAAAGGCGAATTCTGTCATTTGTGTTTTTTTCTCCTTTCTGAGGAAAAAACCTGTAATAAGAAATTTAGCTGAGAATTAGTTCTCTTTCATTTAGTGCAACTAGTTGTACAGAAATTATACAAAATACCTTTATCATTATTATATTATATTATTATTATCAGTTAGTTTCTGTTCTCAAATTTGATTGTCCAAGAGAACTGACTGGGACCAGTGAACTCAAACTAAAACTATTAAAAATGGTTTGTGGTAATTAAAATAAAGCTTAAATAAAATAAAATAAAATAAATATTAGATGAAAATGTTTAACTCAAAAAACTTACACAAAATTTGGAAATGTTCCTTTGGCAACTAATTGAAATAATGTGTAAGTATGTACTAAAACTACTAAAACTGAAAAAGATCAAAAATTACTACAAATAAAATTAAAAAGAAAACTGAAAATATAAAAATAAAAACTAATTCAAAACATAAATAAATGCTGTATTAGTCTATATAATAGTAAAATTACACTGACTAGAACATTCAAGACAGGCTGTCAGTGTATTTTTCAGTCAATATTTTTGCAATTTTAAATTGTTACGCCAGTAGGTGGCGACAGGTGACTATTAAGAATGAGACAATAAATCAATCAATTCAAATTATTAATTCAAACACTCTCATTCATCCAGGAACCAAATATGTGACTTTATAAAGAGTGACTCATTAAATCATTTACTCAACCAATTCATTCAAAAGCTGATTCATTCAGGAACAAAACACCACCAATGTGTATCACTCAGAGACAAGCAAATCTGATTCTGCTTTGAATCAATTTAATAAAAAAGTGAATTATTTTTGATGGCAACACAAAAGTAACTGGTAATATTCTATCGAAAATGTAAATTACTCAAATTGTTTATTGAATTGTTGTATAAAGGCAATATATCCCACTTACAATCGTGCTGATGGTCTAAAAATCGTCTGTGATTCCTTGCAGTAAATTGTACTCATCTAACAAATCAATCCTGCCCTATTTGTTTTCCCTGTTTGAATATTCATCTATAATAGTGACTAAACAGCAGATGCCAAGAATTCACTGACAGGCTGAATCAGGGTGCATAAGACCAAATAATGGGTCCTGACAGGATTTTCTCCAGCAAACTGCATAAGAAGACAGAGGAGGAGAAAGTGTGAGAGAGAGAGAGAAAGAGAAAGAGAGCTTCTTGCAGATTTGTCTGTCTTCTTACTGAATGCTTGAATGATAACTGGCATTACCCTCGCCAGTGAACAGACTGTATTAGTCCCATGCTACACACACCCAACACACAATCACATTCAGTGCCTGCCTGAGTCCATCTAGTCTCAGACGGCACATTTTGTCAAAGATCTGGCTACATGAGAGTAGAATGGATCAGACAATCTTTAAGTAAACTGGTCAGGGACATAGAGAAAAACAACCTCAAAAATACAAATGGAAAGAATCAGACAGGATAGCTGTACAACAGCTTCCAAGATGATCAGATCATTTGTGTTTCTGCCATCAGCAGCAGTCAGTCTCTGAGCAGGGGTCCACTAGAGTCTCAAATTGCTCAGATGGTGTGTTGATTTCGGTTGAGCACCACTCTAACATATGCTTTGTGCTGGAGAGAGCACACACTGCTCTCCTGGTGTCAATACCTGAACGTTCAAGCGATGCATTCAACAATGCCATTATAGACTTGGCTGCAACATGACAACAGGCGGACCAAACACATGATGGGTAAACATGTGATAGGGCTCTTTGTGCCATAATTGTGAGCCAGGTATCCATTTGCAGGAAAATCTAGTGAGCACCAAGTGTGGCATCAGTTGGAGTTTTCATGAACAACAGATTTCTAGCACTATTTTAGATAGATACACATTCATTGAAAACATAGATTCAATAAATATAGCTAAATCAAACATTTTTAATTACAATTAACAGCTAATTTGCATTTCAAGCATTGTTTTACCCACAATTGCTCTCTGAGGCTTATACATTATCCCAGACATCTCGGTGGAAAGATTCACACCTTGTGAATCATTCTGAACAATTCATTAAAAGACCCTGCTGATAAGTATCATTTGTTTCTGAACTTTCTCCCTGCCCTGTTGAAAAAAAACTGCATATGCTGGTTAGGTATGTTTTAAAGCATGGCAGCTGGTTTGAGCTGGGTTAAGCTGGTCCTTATTTGGTCGTGAGCTGGTTTAAGCTGGTCCTGAGCTCGTTATAAGCTGGTTATGAGCTAGTCCTGAGCAAGAGCTAGATGCTTAGGACCAGTTTAGGACCAGCACATGACCAGCTTAAACCAACTCACACCAGCTGCTGTGCTTCAAAACATACCTAACCAGTATATGCTGTTTTTTTCAATAAGGTACACTGATTACGTGTTAGATTTTTGATTTACAAGCTCTTAAGTGTCATTGGTTTGTGATTCGGATTACATCGCACTATAAGTAAGTTTTTGAATTACTACGGAAGCGGATCATTAGAATCATTTGTTCATGAATTGTATCACACTACTATCTGTAAACCAATTCTGATGCTGCATCCTCTCAAAGGTCGCAAAGGTCGAACTGAGCGCTGTTAAATGGGACTGTCCAGTCCAGAGCTGCTGTAGTTGTGTTAGTGTTGTTTTTACGTACACCCCGCAAGGATAACTTTATAGATTAACATGTTTCTGTTTTCTTTCCATTGTTTTGTGGTACAAAGTCTTCTAATCATATCATGTACAATTCAGACTGCAAGATCACAAGTGAATTATTACTTCTTTTGCAATGATATTGTACATTCAAGCAGTGTAGGGAGCACATTAGTAACAATGCATAGTATGCGAGAACGGTTTGCCATGACCGTGTGGAATTAAGTCCAAGAAGAGAAATGTAGGCTACAGCATTTTTCTGTGACCACAAAAAATGTCTCTCACCTGAATGATCTGCCTTGTTCAAGAGAAGTATTCTAATCATTTTTGTTTGGAGAAAAAAAAAAAAAGAAAAACTTTTATTTTTGGATTTTGAATGCATGCATTCTTTTACAACCCTAGTGTATCCCAACACATTAACAATTTTTTTTTTTTTTTTTTTTTTGCAGATTTTAACACTTTTAAACAAGCCAAAATTACAGATCATCCCATACTATATTTTTGAGCAAACTAATCAAATTTTTCCAATTGATGGGGTCTTTTAAGCTCATCTTTGTTTTTAGCAGTTTGCGCAGCACAAAATCTCATACATTTTCCTGTGACTCATAACCTTCTTGTGTTTACATATTAAAAACCAATGTGCTTATAAGTTCATATTATCCCCTCTATTATAGAGCCCAAAGACTGAACCTTTGCGACGCCCAATGGACTAGTGCTTTTATTGTGTTTTCCTTATAAAATGAAAGTGCTGACAGGGATTTAAAAACATGGCTCTTATTGTTCTCGCTTGAGATGCGCAGCTTTAATGTTTGTTCTCCAGCAGGATTTAGAGGCAGCAGAATGAGCTAAACAATGTTTATTCTCTTTAAATAAGGAGAATGCCAACACGCATGAGTTGCAACAAGGTCAATATGACTTCTCTGAACAAACAAATTTCCTCAGTGTTCAGGTGGAGAAATGAGATTTGTTTCTTTTTCTGTCATATTTCAAAATTTCATCGTAGACTCAGCTACTCCAGCCAAAAAGGTTTTAGGCCAAAAACTCAGTCAAGCAAACCTTGATGATATGCTATTTCCAAGTTTCTCACAGTGGAAGGAACGTGGTCTTACTCTGCTCCTTAGGCAGTTTCAGATTATCTGGGGATGTTGTTAGTTTGCAGTGCTGGTCTAACAATTCTGGGTTTGCTGACCATAACTTCACCTGTGGGAGCCAAAACTAATCTGAGAAACTTCTTGAAGTACTAACAACACTGTTCAAACAAACAGCGAGAATGATTCTCTCTTTCATCTTTACGCTGTGTACACAAAATATCCCTGCCAGAACCATCATGATGTACACTCTATTTGATTTAAGTTCTACCGAACCCACATCAGAGCAGTTTAATATTTTTATTCAGCAATTTCCCAGTAAACAGCATTTTAATAAATCTTGCAGAGATCAGCTGTTATGAAGAGTCAGCTAGGTTTTCCTCAGGGGGATAAATTGTCTGTGAGCATCACAGAGCTCTCATTCAAAGTTCAAAGCAGGAGAATTCACATCCAGTGTGTTTCTGCACTGCCCGTAGAATCATTATCTCTGTCAAAGATGATTTCTACTCTCTATTCATAAGGCACACAATGTTTTTTCAACATTTACTCAGCCCTCAGCCCTGCTTAACATTCATCAAGACAGAACAATCTACTAGTCTATCATTTAAATCATTTAAATATTAAGTTCACTGATGTTTTTCACAATTTGAGCAGAATTTTAAATGTGTATTTCATGGTCAACACTGTGGTTCACAAAGCAGCCTTTGAATTAGCATGGATGCAGGTAGACTGGTAGACTGGTTTTAACCCATTTCACCATTTTCTCTCTTTCTCTGCCTTTGGCAAAAAGTAAATATTCTTAAAAAGAATATTTGTGGCAAAAATAGATATTTGTGAGGAAACACTACTTTCAGGCACATCTCTGCTGTCAAAGAATTTCTCCATGGTTACTTGCCAGAAAAAAGGGCCAAAGGCTTCACTTAAAAAAGAATTATTCTAGTCTGAGGTGTTCATGGCATAAAGGTATAAAGTTTTTTTTTTTATGCTTCTGCTGATATATTTGTAGCGGCTCCTTAGCAGGGTGTTTGCCTGTCAAAGCTTTTGGCAAAAAGTATTTTAAATATGAGCAATATATTTAAGTAAATGTAATTTAATATGCATTTTTAATATTGCATTGTAGTCACATTTGTATCATATATACTTATGTTAACAAATATGAAGTTTAGGAAGATACTGATGTGCGAAAGTGGAAGATTAATTCAAAACATACTGTGTTTTGTTTGGGCCACCCAAGGCACTTATCCACTGAAGCAAAGCCATGAAGAGTGTGCACACTTCATAATGAAAATGATTATTAAAACTTTAAACAGTTCCCCTCAGGTGGCTGTATTTCAAAATTGAACAGCCAAACCCTGGAGCTGTTCTTTAAAATTGGAAGGTTAATTGCTCCCTTTGGAGCTCTCTTCTTAAAGAGATTTGTGAAATTTGTCCATTTGTTGAAGCTTTGTACAAACCATGTTTGCGTCTTCATCGCTTCACTCAGTAAACACCCTTCACAAGCGATTACACAGATAAAAGGGCTCAAATTAATAAACACTCACTTCTCATTCGGCTGCTTTTTCTTTGCCTTGGCATGAACTCAGCACAGTGTTTCCTGTGTTCTCTCTTTCTCTTTCAATTCCTGCCCAATACATTCCCAGAATGCTCAGCTTCCTCTGTTTCTATTTATTTATTTACTTCTCTCTGCATCATGAAGCCTTTAAAATATTAATTATCATTTCCACAAAAGACTTTTGGGAGGCTGGGACTGATTCCATTTATAATAGCTTATTTGTTGAGATAAAACCTCTTGTGTCTAGACGCATAAAATTTAGAAAAGTTTAGCACACATTCCGTGGAATAAAATGATTAGGCTATGGTTTGTTTTGGCGTTTATGTTGAAAAGACAATCACAAAATACAATACACTAAGCTACATAATAAATTACCGCATGCTGTGTGAAAGTGACACATGGCCCGTTTGAGGTTAAACTGACCATTTTACAATTGTTGTTAGTAAAGTATTTTTCACACATTTAGTGGATTTGATTTGTTTATTACATAATGTAACACTTATATTTATGATTATACAACTGTTAGATTAGTGAAGGTCTTTGTAAAGGACTCACTCAAACGATTCGTTCAAACACATTGATTCATTCAGGAACGAAACAACTCCCTGCCTCACAATTTGCATACTATCTCTAAATAGTATTCAAGATTAGCCTACTATTCAAACTGGAACACAGTCTTTGTAAACGATTCATTGAATCATTCACTTAAACGGATTCGTTCAAACACACTGATTCAGGAATGGGTTCTGCTATGGCGTCGTTTGGAAATATTTTCATTGCAACACTGTGTCTAAAATGTAAGTTACTCAATATTAATTTCTTATTTGTCGAACTGTAAAAGCAATCTCACACTCGCAATCACACTGTCAGTCCTCTCCATGAGCCATGGGATTTCATTAGCCCTGGTGAAAGGCTGTAGCTACACCTGTTTTATTCAGAACATCTGTTAAATAATTCGCATTCAGACCTCAGGCACATTCACTTCTGTCGGTTCTATAGATAGAGATAATGGGTCGCACCCGTTTGAGACTTGTTAAAAGATGCTGTATGGGATTGCAATTCCAATCACATACCCTTTTATTGTCGTGTTTTCTTTTGTTACTGATTTCGTTTAGTGGATCCATCAGAAGACACAATTTAAAAACATTATTCTGCTGTTGGCTAGGCTTTTACTGCGGCAAACATTTTAATTGTTCGGTTTAATGGATGCATTTTGATTAACATCGCGCATTTGCTGTATCAACAGTGTTTTTGTTACTCTTGTTTAATTTCAGTTGCTATTGTTGGCTTCGGATAATGGCTTTGTCTAAAGTGCATGCCCATTTCCATTAGAAAGATACTATAATAGTAGCTTTTCAACATCAACAATATAACTCAAAAGTTAAAAACCCAAAGCTTTTGGCTTCTCTCTGACTTCTCACACAAACACACACTCACACACATACATAAAAGAATGGCTGAACGTTCAGTTTATGGTGTTTTTTTTTTTGTTTGTTTTTTTTTACAGTCCTTCAACTACCCTTATGTCTAACCCTCCAAGTTTCCAGTAGCTATTTACTGTTTCATTTCTGATCTACACCTCACGGGTCTCAGGGCCACGAGCCGGATAAGACAGCATCCTACCTGCTGCTGCTTTTCTGTCCCAGAACCCTCCATCCAAATGCCACTCCCAGCTATTAATCTCCTTTCTCTGCTTTGTTTACAGCGGCCCATAAGTCAGACCACCGCCTGACAGGGTCATCCCTCTCCTTCAACGAGATAAAACTTTTACAGGGCTGCAAAGATAACAAACTGCGGCTACTGCCATGGGAGGACAGAGCGAGCGAGAGAGGGAGAGGAGGAGGAAAGAAAAGGATAAATAGCTGCTTGTAAATTTGTCCTGGCAGCCTGTCTTCTCTCAGAGCTTCAGCTAGCTTGAAGCTAATTGTGCTGAATATGTTTCGCAGTTATATGAACTGCTGCATAGGCTCAACAGTGTTATAAAAAAGATACATATGTATTCAAAACGTACTGTAACCCAGAAAGCATTTTGTATTGTAATATTTTAATGACCACATTATTTAATGTTTAATAAGCCATTCCCCCACAATATGCATGATTTGAAGCTTTACTATCTTTGTGGAGACACTATATAAGCAAAACTTGACCCAAACACATACTTTTTCCCTTTGATATTACTCACACCAGTAAAGTGCATTAACATGCAAAGTACTGAGTGGTTTTGGGTTGCTCTGAAATCAGACATTTGGGGGTAATTATCTTTTTTTCATGGCCCAATAAAAGCATCGGCGTCCTGGTTCTTCCTGTTTCCATCTGCAAAAATGGCATCTCAAATCTTCAGCACTGCGTTGTACTAAAATAAAGCTCAATAAATACCCATAAAGCTAGCTTTGCCCCCCGACACCCACACTAAATGTGAACCCACAAGGCAAAGTACAAAAACAACAGCTGAGCTGGTGTTGTAATTAAATCTCATTATCATAACCGCACTGTTATGATGTTTGTTCGAGGCCGTTTTGGGAGTTGGTTCTCAATCTCTCTGCACTTTCTGTCTTTCAGATCGCTCACTGGTGATCTGAAACACTGCCCTGGCCCATGCAAAAACCCCTATTTGTACACAAATAGAGCTGTTATTCTTGGAACTCCTGATAAAGTGCTAACCTCGAATCGCTGCTTTGCAGAGGATTGAATGTAGAATCATTGCAGGGGTCATGTGACCTCACCTATAGCAGAGGCTACAGGCATGAGCTGACCTGGATGATTTAGACAGACATTGTAATATATATGTTCTCTGAGGCAGTGCATGTCAAGTGTTCTGTTTGGTCAAGTTCAGTGAGACAACAAGACGTTAAAGCTCATTCTCTGACTTTTTTTCCTTCCTTATACCACCCTTTTTCTCATTCCTTAATTTTTCTTTATGTATTAATATTTTACCTTTTACCTTTATTTATTTTCACATTATTTTGTTTTGTTTGTTTGTTCTCTCTTGTACAGGAGTAGGTATTCCACAATGTCCAATCGATCGGTCCAGGGAAATCATCTTTCCCCCCTCTCCACTTTCCTTTAGCAAATTAAATTTGCTCCTAACTGTCCCACTGCAGTTAATTAACTGCCTGTGGTAGCAAATTGCAAATTTACATTTTTATAGTTTTTCAAGTTAATTAGCCTGCTCGCTCAGCCAGACATTTCCTGTTTATGTGTCTTCCGTTTTGGACCGTCTGTTTCTAAACTATTCTGACGAAACAATGTCTCTTGGTGACAAATCTGCGACAGACCCTCAATATTTACAAAATTTCTCAAAGTGACATTATAAATGATATAACAACATAAAACAAAGCTTGTCTAGAACATTGATTAAAGGATGGATATTAAACTCATTTTCCCACCTCTACTAAATGCCTGTTGCATTTCACTGTAAGCACTGCCATTAGTCGGTAGGATAAAACTATTAGAGAGAGTTAAGGGGAAACCTTAGGGAAAAGTCAGAAGACAAATATAGCACCAAGCACCAAACAGAATGACAAAAATTATGGTTTTGAACTGGTCAAACCAACAGAACACTGTGAGATCACCCCTCTGTGATCCCATTGCAAAATACACATTCAGAATGTGTCTGTTTATCACAGAGGAAAGAAAAAAATCCCTCTGCTGAGTCACATGACCTGTCAACCCAGAGAACAGTGAGCAATGTGCCTTAGTAAGATGATTCTAGGTGACGGCTGTTTCACGCTCATTTCATCTCTGTTTTACAGTACTGTCACCATGAATTAAACATGTAGATTGACAATATTTATTTATTTTTAGATTTTTTAAAATATATATGCATGTAATTTATGAATGTATTTATTATTCATCCTCAATGTGCTGGGCCATCCTTAATAGACTGTATGTGCTAGACTGAGTTTAGGGAATTACAGTGTGCAGCATCACGATTTTCACCACTGTAAAGCTCAATGCATCTGTCTGTCAAATGCATCCCTCCTGCTCTCTCACGGGCCTTGCTATGGGATAGGGAGGGAGGGTTTCTGTCTCAGACCTGCTGTTCCCCTCATCTCCCCTTCTCTTAATTAGCGGCATTCACAATCCAGCTGTTTATAATTAAATTTATACGCAGTGGTGAATAGCCAGATAAAGGGAACAGATAGTTCTATGTGCTCTAACTAAAATGCAGAAAAAAAAAAAAACATTTGTACAATACTACTAATTAAGTGGTGCAAGGTGTTATAGGGAGGAAAGGGAAAGCTTCAGGTGAACTTGCTGTGTAAAGACTGGTAGGTTGTACTCTTATTTTTTCCCATTTTTGCTATTTTTATGTGTGTCTATGTTTGTAAAATTATCAGAAACCTCTGGAGAGCAACTGGGCAGATTGAACAAGTTTATTGTTGGTGTACTTTTATTACTTGTTGGCTCTTTGTCTGTTTTCGAGAGTAGTAAAGATAGAGAGAGTAAATTTTCCCTGCGCACTGTTGCTGTAAGGTCCCTTTCCAGCACGGGGGTAATGACTCCTCAGTGGGTAAACAAATTGGTAATATTCCTTTTGAAATTTAGAGCATAAAAAGGGAGAGAATTTAATTACTACACAGTGAATTAAAGTTAATTTAACCTGGAAAGAAAGAAAAACAGAAAAAAAAAAAGAAAAACAAAAACATGAAAATCATGTCAACATAAATCCAAATGTGAGCAAGCAATCAGCCCCTGTTCAAGTCCATCCCATGTTGTCCTCTCATATCCACTGATTTTTGCTTGTAATCTGTGCATCTTTCTCTCCTGATTCAGACACTTTTCCACCAGTGAAAGCCATATTATGGATAGAGGTTTTAAAATGAAATGTCTCAATTATGAACTTATTACAAACACACAGCTTTTCACTTAACCCGGGTTAATTGATGGCTTGGAGTCGTGTGGATTACTCATGGATTACTGTGATGCTTTTATCAGTTGTTTGGACTCTTAATCGGACGGCACCCATTCACCGCAGAGGATCTACTGGTGAGCAAGTTAAGGAATTCTCCAAATCTGTTCTGATGAAGAGACAAACTCTTCCTGAGTGAGTTTTTTTAGTATTATTCAATACTTATAGTTATTTTCTTCACAGTCATAACTTTCAAAATAAATCAGTTTGTTAGCATATGTGTGTAACTGCATCTCAGAATTGCTTTAATGCTTTATCTCTGAAGACAGAGATCAGCAAAAATAAACATCAAAGGATCAGTATGGTTACCTTAGGGATGGTCTTCCATATGGTTTGATCACACTTTGGTGTATTCAAGCAGAAATACTTAATAACAGTTTTAATTAACTTCTGTATGACAGATTGAGACTTAACCATATACAGTGGCCCCCAAAAAGCATATGAGCATCTAAAAATGAATTTAATTTCATTAGTTACAAAATATCAAACCAAGTGCAACTGAAAAAAAAAATATATACATATATATGCTTTTCTTAGAACTAACTTTTCTGCAAGGACTTTTGCCCAGCTGTTATCAAGGTGATTTTTCAGTGGACATACAGTGGGGCAAAAAAGTATTTAGTCAGCCACCAATTGTGCAAGTTCTCCCACTTAAAAAGATGAGAGAGGCCTGTAATTTTCATCATAGGCATACCTCAACTATGAGAGACAAAATGAGAAAAAAAAAATCCAGAAAATCACATTGTAGGATTTTTAAAGAAGTTATTTGCAAATTATGGTGGAAAATAAGTATTTGGTAAATAACAAAATTTCATCTCAATACTTTGTTATATACCCTTTGTTGGCAATGACAGAGGTCAAACGTTTTCTGTAAGGTTTTCACACACTGTTGCTGGTATTTTGGCCCATTCCTCCATGCAGATCTCCTCTAGAGCAGTAATGTTTTGGGGCTGTCGCTGGGCAACACGGACTTTCAACTCACTCCAAAGATTTTCGATGGGGTTGAGATCTGGAGACTGGCTAGGCCACTCCAGGACCTTGAAATGCTTCTTACGAAGCCACTCCTTCGTTGCCCGGGCGGTGTGTTTGGGATCATTGTCATGCTGAAAGACCCAGCCACGTTTCATCTTCAATGCCCTTGCTGATGGAAGGAGGTTTTCACTCAAAATCTCACGATACATGGCCCCATTCATTCTTTCGTTTACACGGATCAGTCGTCCTGGTCCCTTTGCAGAAAAACAGCCCCAAAGCATGATGTTTCCACCCCCATGCTTCACAGTAGGTATGGTGTTCTTTGGATGCAACTCAGCATTCTTTCTCCTCCAAACACGACAAGTTGAGTTTTTACCAAAAAGTTCTATTTTGGTTTCATCATTCTCCCAATCCTCTTCTGGATCATCCAAATGCTCTCTAGCAAACTTCAGTCGGGCCCGGACATGTACTGGCTTAAGCAGGGGGACACATCTGGCACTGCAGGATTTGAGTCCCTGGCGGCGCAGTGTGTTACTGATGGTAGCCTTTGTTACTTTGGTCCCAGCTCTCTGCAGGTCATTCACTAGGTCCCCACGTGTGGTTCTGGGATTTTTGCTCACAGTTCTTGTGATCGTTTTGACCCCACGGGGTGAGATCTTGCGTGGAGCCCCAGATCGAGGGAGATTATCAGTGGTCTTGTATGTCTTCCATTTTCTAATAATTGCTCCCACAGTTGATTTCTTGACACCAAACTGCTTACCTATTGCAGATTCAGTCTTCCCAGCCTGGTGCAGGTCTACAATTTTGTTTCTGGTGTCCTTTGACAGCTCTTTGGTCTTGGCCATGGTGGAGTTTGTAGTTGGACTGTTTGAGGTTGTGGACAGGTGTCTTTTATACTGATATCGAGTTCAAACAGATGCCATTAATACAGGTAACGAGTGGAAGACAGAGGAGCCTCTTAAAGAAGAAGTTACAGGTCTGTGAGAGCCAGAAATCTTGCTTGTTTGTAGGTGACCAAATACTTATTTTACCGAGGAATTTACCAACAAATTCTTTAAAAATCCTACAATGTGATTTTCTGGATTTTTTTTTCTCATTTTGTCTCTCATAGTTGAGGTATACCTATGATGAAAATTACAGGCCTCTCTCATCTTTTTAAGTGGGAGAACTTGCACAATTGGTGGCTGACTAAATACTTTTTTGCCCCACTGTATCTTAGTTAGTTCCTCAAGTTCACATGTGTCCTTGCAGAAAAATCACAGGTGTAGTTCATCGCACTAACTATGGACTGTGTTCCATTATTGTTTGACACTTTTGCCTTAAAGTTAAACAATATATTAATTATTTTAGAATGTGAAACAATGGTTGCTATATTTCTGTAAAATACCATACATTCAGTCAAGTTGAACAGCGATGCAGATGTAAAATTGCTGGTGGTCCAGTCAATCGCTGTGAAGAGACGAAAGGAAAATCTGGCATGGGCACGTGTCCTCTGCTTGTACTCATCAGACACAGATGTCAGCGCTCTTTTTGTCCTTGTCATTGATGAGCGTCAAGAGGCTACAGCTGTGATGGGTTGACATCCTGCCAGCCAAGTTGCTTCAGTGTGGCGCTGTCCATGGTGCTGCAGCACAATAGACAAGGAACAAGGGCTTAGGGAATGATTTCTCTTTTGCTAATCTGGTCATATCTGCACTGATTGCATCAACTTTCATTGGATGAATACAATATAACATTATCAATCCTAGTGTTTAAACAATGTCCTTGCCAATAGAATAAGTCTAGTCTGTCCAATAATCCTCATGGATGATCTTGGATATTAATTAAGCTGTCCTCTACAACTGCAGCTGAATTTCCAACAGTTGTTATTTACAAAAAACCAATGCAAAAAAAGAATCCTGTTAAATTACCTGTATAAAAAAAAACAACAACAACACTGTACAATGGCATTCTGATACTTTGACTATAAATAAAGGTCAATTGTATTTTTTTTATGAAAAACAATTTTGACAAAATTGTACTTTAAATGTATGTACACAATTGTATTTCCTTGTTGATGAAAATGGGTGAATACTGTTTTTAGATTCGTTTTTAGGTTTTTGTATTTATTTTATTTTATTATTATATTTTTATTTATTTTTATTTTTTGATGAAAGTCTCTTACATACATAATTGTCTATATTATATATTGTGTTTTTGCTATTTTGTACATTGCCTATTTGTATATTTGCATATTATTCTTTTATTATCTGTGTCCTGTCCTGTAGCTGTATTTCTGTTGCACTGTGGAGCTTCTGTCACTATAACAAATTCCTCGGATGTGTAAACATACCTGGCCAATAAAGCTCATTCTGATTCTTCTCATTCTCATTCTGATGCTCACCAAGGTTCTTCAGTGGATAGAAAGAAAGATAGACTCCGCCCCTTCCTCACACTAATTAAGTATTGACCAACCAATAACAGAAGAAGGAAAGATCCCATTTCAAAGGCAGGAGTGTCATCTGTCTCTTTAAGACTTGTTGACTGATGGCAGATTTAAACTGTCTGTATGTCAGTATTCATTGCTAGTATCAATTTGATGACCTTCATAACCTCCACACCTGACACCTCAAAAGTAGAGAACTCCACAACTGATTTATAGGAGAGGGTTGCAAAGTGCATCACATCACAGAACAATCAGACAACTGGAACAAATATAACTGAATGACAATCTGCCAATTGTGCCATTTGACATCTGAATTTGTATGTATTTAGCATATTCAGTCAGAATGAATGGCTGACCAGCAGGAGTGGCCGTGTAACTGGAGTGGCCCCCAGGCTACAGTATGAACTGCTTATAAATTCATTGCACTTCACCCCATCTGATAGAACAAACAGAGCCAGACCTATAAGCCGAGCTTATGGGCCTATTAACTCCTCTCCAGGTCCGTGTTTATCGCAATACTGGTAGTTCAGGATAGTCCCCACGGACACCAAACAGCAGCATAAATCCACTCTTGAAAACCTCTGCGATGTTTTACAGCTCATTCGCATGCACTAAACGGCTTTCTAATGGGTGTTTAGGAATTAGTGCACTGGTGAATGGGACACCCCCACAATATGGAGCGACCCAACCAATCTCATAATATGAGCCAATTACATTATGGTTAATTTGCCTATTTAGAGAAAGCACATCAAAGCAACAAATATACATGAATCACAATCACAGAAAACAATGTCTAACTTGCTTGAATGCTCATTATTGATTTGCATGCACAGTGTAAATAATACATCCACTGGAACTGTCTTTTTTAGATGTGACATAAATGCAATCCAGTAATCAGAATACAACCAATATATGTTGGAACCTATTTGATTAATTTATTTTTTTAATAATTAACAAAACTCCTAATGTGCATTGCTACATGTTATCATATGCACATCCAGTCAGCAACTACAATCATTTAAAGTCTCAGATTTTGTTTCATTAAAAAGAACTTATTCATTTGAGTTATTTGTTCGGGAATCAGACTACACTTGAACTGCATGCGTCTGATTCATTACAATGAACCGAATTGTACTGGTTGCATTGTATGTTTAGTGCTGTAGATTTTTCATTGTTTTTATTATTAACCCTCAATCAATAAAAAAAAAATGAAAAATTTTAAAAATTAAAAAATGTAAAAACTGGCAAAGTTGAAAAATGTTCACCTTTGTGTAAAATGCAGCTCTCATCAATAGCTATATTTCCAATTCACCTAATTTTATGCAGATTTTGGGATATTGCATAAAGAACTGCTGGATGAAAACACCAGGATGTGCATAAAGTCTAAAAATGCACATAAAAAGCTATTCAGTCTCATCACACACCATTTCAAATGTTATTTTCATCATTTTTAAATGCCTGAGCCAAAGTCCATCATCAACATGATTTGGTATTATCACCTCCCAAAACTGTTTCACATGATTACTGTACGTTCCCAAACAGCAGGTATCACGAGCACAAAATAAATTGGCAATGCATTTCTAAATACAAAAATGCATTCTGTGTGAATGGCCCCCAAGTAGAGCAGTCAGAGAATTTTATTTCTGTGTTATTTCAGCATTGGCGAGAACCATTAACATAACCAAACTTCATTTACTTTGTACATCTAAAAAAATGAGAACATCTGACTTACTGTCTCTTCACATCTCAGTTGCGATTTAATCTCTAAAGGAACATGCCCTCAATCTCATACTATCATATCAAGCATTCACGCTCCCTTCTTGTGCATTTAAATTACACGCAACAGCTCAAAATCCTCATTTCCTGTCAGTTATCAACGCACAAACACACACATCACTGCAATGTCACAGGTGGAACTCTGCTGGTGGGTTGAAGTGCTAATAGGGGTGAGTTATTTGTGCCTGATAGTGTGTGTATGTGTGTGTGTAAGTGTGTCGAGGGGATTTATATATCCTCACGTCCGGATTTTCATTTGGGAGAGAATAATAACAGATCAGATATGGGAGTTAATCACAGCTTTTCTTCTTTATATCACCCCTGAGAATTCAACATGGCTCTCTCTCTCTGTTTCCATCTCACTTTGTCTCTATCTCTTTCTCCTTCACCTTCTCTATTGTCATCTCTCCTTTTTTCCTGTGTAAATGCCTCATAAATCAGGTTCATATAAAGCAGCTGTCACATTGGGGCAGCTGTTGTCCCCCAGAAACTCATTAAAGAAAGAAGAGAAGCACATTTCGCTAATGAAAGTGAAGTGATGTCTAGGTCTTAACACACATTATTCTACAAGGGCGTATTGGGACAGAGAGAAGGAAGGAGACGAATGTGATAAAGAGGTATGGAAAGGAGGAGAAGAAAGGAAAGACATAGATATTGGAGTGATATGATGATTAATAGGATTCTCTGGGGTAGAGAAAAGTCAAGCGGAAAGCTAGTGATCCAAGCCGTCAGATAATTCAGAAGGGAAACACAGCGTGTCTGTACTCACATATAATGGGTTATAAATACTAACACAATAAAACAGATGGAATAAAAAATATAGCAACTTGGGTTTTGTGTAGAGGGATATATTAGCATGAATATTTTTGCTTTGTTTGGCTAGTCAGATATTTAGGCCGTTTGTAGTCGCAGATTCATGTGCAGCTGTTTTTAATTGCTCCTTTGGGAAAGACTGTACTTGATAAAGGACACAAAGCTGCTTTAGCGCTCTATATCAAATGTGTATTGGGCTAAGTCAACATGTTAAATGTAAATGATGTATGTCAGCATATAACATGAACTTCCATTTAGCTTGATGAAAAAAAACAACCTGATCTCATGAGAAAATGTAGCTATTTTA